>JABWTJ010000600.1:0-447407 GCA_016801875.1 Solanum sitiens
AATGGGCATTCTCTGACGTGTTCCTCCGGGCCTCTGGTGTTCATACTTTACTTGCTGGCAATTTGGACATTTGGCAACAAAATCAACAATGTCGCGCTTCATTCTACTCCACCAAAAGTGTTGCTTTAGGTCACGGTACATCTTGGTTGCACCAGGATGTATAGAATATCCGAAACTATGAGCCTCTGTAAGGATAGTGTGGATCAAATCATCAACACGAGGCACACATACCCTTCCCTTAATCCTCAAGACACCTTCCTCATCAATTCTTGCCTCTTTAGACTCGCCTCGCAACACCGTATCCCGAATTCGGCTTAGCTTTTCATCATCAAACTGTTTTCCCTTGATCTTGTCAAGAAAAGAAGATCTTGCCTCCACACTGGCCAAAAATCCTCCTTTCTCTAGTATTTCCAGTCTCATAAGGTCGTTAGCCAAATTTTGGACTTCTCTAGCCAATGGGCGTCTAGAAACTTGTAAGTGGGCTAAACTACCCATACTACCTGCTTTTCTACTTAAAGCGTCAGCTACCACATTTGCCTTTCCTGGGTGATACAGAATAGTAATATCATAGTCCTTCAACAGTTCCATCCACCTCCTCTGCCTCAAATTCAAGTCTTTCTGGGTAAAAACATACTGTAGACTACGATGATCTGTGTATACCTCACACTTGACCCCATATAGATAGTGTCTCCATTGCTTTAATGCAAACACTACCGCAGCCAACTCCAAATCATGGGTCGGATAGTTACGTTCATGCACCTTTAATTGCCTCGAAGCATAAGCAATTACATTCTTCTCTTGCATTAGCACTGCACCCAAACCAGAGTAGGATGCATCACAATAAACAATGCATGAAGTTCTTACCCTTATGGAAATGGTACGGATAGGTGCAGTAGTCATAGTCAGCAAGTCTTGGAGTTCTGAAAGACTTTAATCACATTTCATCCGACCACCCAAATGGAACAACTTCTGCTTAGTCAAGTTCGTCAATTGGGAAGCAGTAGAAGAGCCTCCCTTGGACAAAATCGACGGGTAGTAGCTGGCTAACCAACAAGCTCCTTACTTCTGACACATTGTAGGTCTTCACCCAATTCTTATGTTTCAATCTTAGAAGGATTCCACCATCACCCCATCCTTAGAAACACGTGCCCCAGAAGGACACTGAATCTAGCCAAACTCACACTTGGAGAATTTGGCATTAAAGCTTTTTCTCCCTCAATACTTCCAAACACAATTCTCAAGTGCTCCTCATTGTCTTCCTTCTGCTCTGAGTTATACTCAGTATATCATAATAAATACAATCATCAAAAAGATCCAGATATGGCTTAAAAACTCCCGTTCATTAGGCTCATGAAAGCAGCAGGGGCCATTCGTAAGCCCAAAAGACTTACTAAGAATGCAACTGCCATACCTGGTTCGAAAGCAGTCTTTGGCACATCTGCTGTCCGTTATTTCAATTGATGATAACCGGACCTCAAATTCAATTTTAGGAGAAGACACAAGCACCTTGTAAACTGATCGAACAAATCTCTCAAGCGAGGGAATAAGAACTTGTCTTAATAGTTACCTTATTCAGGCTGCCTGTAGTCTATGCACATCCGAAGACTTCCATCTTTGTTCTTCACAAATAAAACAGGAGCACCCCAAGGGGATGCACTTGGCCTAATAAAACCTTTACCTAACAGCTCCTGAAGTTGGGCTTTTAACTCCCTTAACTCAGCTGGAGCCATTCTATAAGGGGGTATGGAAATGGGTCGAGTACCCGGCTCCAGATCAATGCAAAAGTCGATATCCCTATCCGGTGGCATACCAGGAAGGTCTGCAAGAAACACATCCAGAAACTCACAGACTATTGAAACCGACTCAATTGTAGGTACTTGGGTAGTATCATCCTTGAGGTGTGCCAAGAAAGCTAAACATCCTTTACTAACCATTCTCTTAGCATGAAGAAAAGAGATAATACGAACTGGGGTAGAAATATAGTCACCCTCCCACACTATTGGGTCTATCCCAGGCTTGGCCAATGTCACAGTTTTAGCATTACAATCTAAGATTGCAAAATTTGGAGAAAGCCAAGTCATACCCAGAATTACATCAAAATCAACCATTTCTAGAATGATCAAATCCACGTAAGTGTTACTCCCCAGAAAAGTCACAAGGCAAGACCTATACACCTTCTCAACTATCACAGACTCACCCACGGGAGTAGAGACACGAATAGGCATATCAAGTAAATCACAACTTAACTCAAGACCAGCACCAAATGAGGAAGATACATATGAAAAAGTGGATCCAGGATCAAATAATACTGAAGCCATGCAATCACAGACCAAAAGAGTACCTGTGATAACAGCATCAGATGTCTCTGCCTCAGACCTCCTGGGGAAAGCATAGCAATGAGCCTTATCACCTGTCTGTCCATTGCCCCTACCAAGCTGCGCTGCAGTAGTTCCAACTTGCCCGCCACTCCTACTGGTTTGGTGACCACCATTACCTTGGCCACTACGTCCTCCAGAATGGCGGCCTCTACCATGACCACCTCTACCTCTAACTATTGGGAGCCTGTAACTCTGTTTTGGACAATATCTCTTAATATGTCCAGTCTCTCCACATCCATAACAATTTCTGGAGTCTAGCATAGGTCTTTGTGAAAATGACGAAGTTTTGGGGATAACCTCCGAACTCAGAAAAATGTTGACTGGTCTGCGATGGATTCCCAGTTAAAGCCTGCAGTGAAGACTGAATAGGACGGGCTGGGTAACCTCCTGAACTCTGCCCTCTGGAGTAAGAACCTCTAAACTCACCTTCCTTACGGAACTTCTTAAATGTTGACATCATGGTGAAGTTGTCTGGTTTCACCCCCTCTACCTCTATCACAAAATCAACCACTTCCTGAAAGGATTTTGCTACAGCAGCTACTTGTAAGGCTGGGATCTGCAATTCTGACCTCAATCCTTTCACAAAGCAGCGAATCCGCTCTTGTGGACTGAAGCAAAGCTGAGTGGCATACCTGGATAGTGCACAAAATTTGGCCTCATAAGCAGCAACGGACATCCTTCCTTGCTCTAGGCTCAGGAACTCATCTCTCCTCCTATCCCTTACAGTCCGGGGTATATACTTCTCCATAAACAGGCTAGAAAATGATGCCCAAGTCATGGGTGGTGCCTGTGCTGATTGACACTCAACATACGACCGCCACCACATTTTGGCATCCCCCTGAAACTGATAGGTCACAAACTCAACACCGAATCGTTCTACTATGTCCATCTTATGTAGCAGCTCATGACAATCAACCAGAAATTCATAGGCGTCCTCAGATTCAGCACCCTTGAAGACTGGAGGTCTCAACTTTAAGAACTTAATGAAAAGTTCATGTTGATCACCTGTCATTATAGACCCTGTGGTCAATCGAGGGAATGTGCCTACTTCCAATGATGTCTCCATGCGGGGAGCCACAGCAGCTGCATGTTGTACTCCCGGAACCGGAGGTGCTGGTGCAGAAAACACTGGAGGTGTCTGGCCCTGATCAGATAACCCGCTAAGATAAGCAAGAACCTGATTAATCATCTCTGGGGTAGGCTGGGGTGGTAATTCCTCATCTTGAACCTGCTCATTTTCCCCTTCCTCACCCTCTCTTACTACCTCATCAGTTGGTGGAGGAGTCACTGCCCTATTCCTAGCTGGACCAGGTGCTCGTCCTCTACCTCTAGTGGGCATCCTCCTGCGACCTCTACCACGGCCTCTTGCTACTGCTCCTCTTCGAGCTACAGTCCCAGTGGCTGGCTCAGATGCATCTTGTCTTGCCGAGGTTGGTGTTGGCGCAGTCGTTGCTCTAGTTCTAACCATCTGCGAAATAGAGTGAAGATGGTCAGATACCAATTTGTATCACCCAGATACCAATAGGATCCAAGTAATAGCACGAAAGGAAGAAAGAAAGAAAGGAATTTTCCTAAAGTCTTATAGCCTCTCAAAGAAAAGTAAAGGCGTCCCCCTACCGTTCCTTAAGACTCTATTAAACTCGTTCTTGTGTGATGAGACCGACGAACCTAACGCTCTGATACCAACTTTGTCACGACCCAAAACGATCTCGTGAGTGGCACCCACCCTTATCCTACTAGGTGAGCGAACCAACAAATCTAAACTCCAATATTTACCAATAGTTCAACTGTAAATAACAAAATAATGCGGAAGACTCAAAATCTCATTTAAGGTAACTAAGTAAATAAGCTTCTAAGTTTACACTTATCGTCCCCAAAATCTGGAAGTCATCACATCAAGAACATCTATCCTCAAATTACAAAGTCTAAGAATGTTTGAGAAACAAAATAAGTAAGAAAATGGTCCATGTCCGAAATTCAAAGACATCAAGACTTGAAGAAGAGAATCCAGCACGAGCTAAGAATAATAGCTCACCCGAACTCTGATATGCTGAAGACTGGCTAGAACTGAGGGCGAGTCGAAGACGATGGCACACTTGCTGCACTCCACAAAATAACAAAGAAGAAAATACAAGTAGGGGGGTCAGTACAAGGAACACGTACTGAGTAGGTATCATCGGCCAACTCAAAATAGAAAATAATATATACCGAATAATAATATACAGTCAACCAAAACACTTAACAGATAGCAAGTAACAATTACATAAACCATTGGCAACAACACCATAATAAGTACACCATCAATCACAACATCAAGCACACCCTTGAGGACTCATGCCTCCACACCATACTCATTTGGGAAAATAGTTTCTTTGAATTTGAGTAAAATAATATAATTCAAGATTCTTTTCATTTAAAAATACCGTGTCGGAACGTGACACTCCGATCCAAAATACCGTGTCAGAACGTGACACTCCGATATACCGTGTCGGAACGTGACACTCCGATCCAAAATATACCGTGTCGGAACGTGACACTCCGATCCAAAAATACCGTGTCGGAACGTGACACTCCGATCCAAAAATACCGTGTCGGAACGTGACACTCCGATCCAAAAATACCGTGTCGAAACGTGACACTCCGATCCAAAAATACCGTGTCGAAATGTGACACTCCGATCCAAAAATATACCGTGTCGAAACGTGACACTCCGATCCAAAAATATACCGTGTCGGAACGTGACACTCCGATCCAAAAATACCGTGTCGGAATGTGACACTCCGATCCAAAAATGTATTTAATTTACTTAAACTGTTTTCAAACCATTTTATTTCCATCAAGCCTTTTTTATTCAAGGCATCACTTCAAAAGAGAGTTTTCAAGAATAAAATTCAATAGTCTCAATATTTTAGGCAAAACACAAACCACACAATCATAATATACAACCACAAAATCAAGTAATAGGAGACTTTACAATATCATCCAATACATATCAATCGCTATTTAGAGTTTATCTATCACATAGAAATAAACAATAACCTACCTCCACCGAAGAACCGAAATCAAGCAAGCTACCTCTCCAATGCCTTTGCCTTTCTTATTGCCTAAGAACCCTTTCAATCCGAAGTCCAAAATGCCTGTTCTCCTCTCCCTTTCACGTTTTTCTCTCACTGCTTCCCAGCTGATCAGTTCTTCCCTCTCTCAATTCAAGACTCCCTCCTCTAATAATAATGCAAGACTATACTTATTGTAAAAGTAATCCCCCATTAGTCTAAAGTTACTTTCTTTAATACCCACTAACTCCATTATAAAAGCTAGTCCACTAAATACATAAATAATAGCCCCAAACATCCATTAAAATAATTAGTGGAAGCTGACATCGTGTGGGGTTACGCTGCGTGTGACGGTCCGTCGTGTCTGTGACGGTCCGTCCTGCAGGTCCGTCACGAAGTTCAGAGAGTCGATTTCAGCATGTCAATTTTCAAGAGTTGAAGTGTTTTGGAACGAGACCTCCTCGACGGTCCGTCGTGTCTGTGACGGTCCGTCCTGCATGTCCGTCATAGAGTTCAGAGAGTCGATGTCTGCACTCAATTTTAGAATTCTAAGTGTTTTGGAACGAGACCTCCTCGACGGTCCGTCGTGTCTGTGACGGTCCGTCCTGCATGTCCGTCATAGAGTTCAGAGAGTCGATTTCTGCACTCAATTTCAGAATTCTAAGTGTTTTGGAATGAGACCTCCTCGACGGTCCGTCGTGTCTGTGACGGTCCGTCCTGCAGGTCCGTCACAGAGTTCAGAGAGTCGATTTCAAACAGTTATTTCCAGAATGAACTCTACTGCTCAAAACAACTAAACAGGTCGTTACAAAAATACATCCTTATGTTATTTAAGTGAACAAGAAATTCTTGCACTGTCCAAAAAGTCACAAAATACATTCTTTTGTCTATTGTTTTAAGAAACTCATGCCACCAACAAAAAAAAATTTCAAGTCGAATGAATATTTACACATGGTTAAGCCTAGTCATGTTGGGTGATTTTTCAAGTTTTTAAATTTTGAGGGTTTAAATCATATTCGGACATAATATATTCAGATTCTAAATATTCCTTGTAAAAAGTATGGCCAAATACAACTCCAAGTTCAAAAATTTCAAATAGAGTAATTATTTTTGTATTCATAACTAAACACATACGTAATTTCACTAAATTTTCAGCATTTTTGTACATTTTATAAAATGTGAATTGCATTGTATATAACATACATGCATACAAAATATTTTATTAAAGAAAATCTCTAAATAGTTGGGCATAATATTTTTAAAATAATTTTTTTACATAATCTTTCTAACCATTTGAACCTCCTGTATAAATATTTCAAGACTTGTGTATTTGCAAGTCAATTTACTTGATGATGCAAAAAATATATAACCTAACAACACCACGAAATTTAAATTCTGAGAATGACATATTCATTTCTTATCCATATTCTTACTCTTTTTAGATAACTTTGATCTTCTCATCGTGGCTAAGACATGACTAAATTATTACTTTTATTGCTTCAATCAGTTTCTTAATAAAAATAAACTGAAGGATTATTTTTTGTTATTTTTAGGATAGCTCACTTAGATAAGATAAAGACGTACATTAGATTTGAGTCATAGTTGAGGAGTGATTTTAGCCAAAAACTTCTATCCATTCGGGCTGAACTTCGAGTTCAAAAATTCTCTTTTCAAGAAAAACTTATTCTTCTATGACTTTAACTAAAATGCTTGACAAGATTATTTGAATCGAAATTTTTTTTTCCAAAAGGGCTAATTTTAAATATATACAATAAAGTAATTAGTTTATAATAAATATAATATGTTTTTAGTACATAAAGCCCAAAACCATAAAAGTATACATTGAATATACAATGCAACTTGCTAAAAGTCATAAGAAGCATATATACTATACAATATAACTTATGTATACATGTGATATACATCAATTATACATTATTATGCACTCAAAAAGTTAAATATAGTTTAACTATACATGAAATATAAATTGAATATACATAATATATACACGGACTACTTAATCTCAATCAATTCAAAATCAATTCTAAACAATTCCAAAAATTTAGATATATAAGTTCCTCTCGATATTTTAAATCTTTTGATGTATAATTTATTTGAAACAATTCACATTTTTGATATGTCGAATTAAAGAGAATGAAAAAGACAACTGAAGCAGATGAAGATGAATGAAGAAGATGAAGAGGAAGGAGAAAGAGAAATGAGGAAAGAAAACCATTAATGACAAATTTCAAAGGAAGAAGAACACATTTTTCAATTGGGCCAATTATTAATAGAAAGCAAAGGACTGGATGACCACTTTGCATAATTTGTCAATTTTTGAATATCACATTTCATTGCATTAGTGGGCTAAAAGTTCAACTTCATTCCATTGAGGGCTGTCCAAAAAAGAGTATTTCTTAGTAATGATGAAAATAAAGTTTGACGAGTAAAAAATAAAATTCACTCGAAAGGAGTGAATTGTACCTATTTTTGACTCCATATATTTGAGTTATATGTATCTTGAGGCATCAGAATCTGATAAGATATGTATATTATAAATTAGAGTGTAAATAAATAATTATTTCTTAAACTAGTCAAATTTATGTAAGTTACATTAAAAAAAGAAAAAGTGTCAAAAACACACCTAGACTACATATTTTTTTTGAGTTTCATACCTAAACTATTGAAAGTTTGAATTTCATACCTAAACTATCACTTTATAGTTTGAGAAACACACCTCTCTCTTTTATACCACTCTCATCATGGTATGTGTAGTACACTCTCTCTTTTATTTTGAAGAATTTCCACATCACACTCCACATAGATAAAATATTTAATCTTGACAAAAAATAAATAAATTATTAGTATTAATTAAAATTAAAAATTAAAAAACTATTATAAAAAAATAATATTTTCTTTATAAAAAAAAAATGTAAAATATTTTTCTTACCCCAGGCAATCACTTCCTCACACACACACCCCCAACCTCCACCCCCACCATTTTTTTAAGTTTTTGATTTTGTTTAAATTTATTTTATAAAAGTATTTCATTTTCTTTACTTCATCTCGTCCCCCTCCTCACAAACTAATTTAGATATTATTTTATTTTCTTAAAAAAATAATTCTACCCATCCCACTTAACCCTCTGCTTTCATTTTTTTTTCCAGTGTTTAGATATACATATCGATTTTTTTTTTACTTGCCGCCACAAGACTATTTAATTATTTTTAGTTATTTATGTTATATTCGGTACACTAGTGAATTTTTTTTTCTAAAAATATATGTACGTGCATATCTAACACATAATGAAAAAAAAACATAAAAAAAATAAAATAGGAGCGAAGGATTTTATTTTTTAAAAATAAAATAATAACAATTTCTAATTTGCGGGGGGGGGGGGGGGGGGGTGAATGGGTGGTTTTTTTTTTTTTGGAAGGGGAGGGGAGGATGAAGTATGAAATTTTTAAAAATATTTTATAATTGATTTTTTTGTTAAAAAAGGATGGGGGGGGTCGGGGATGGGGTACATGGAGGAGTTGGTGGAGTGAGGTAAGAAAAATAATTTAATTTTTTATATGGATAGTAAAATATTAATCTTTAATTTTTAACTAATATTAATATTTTATTATTTAATTTTTATCTAGGTAAAATATTTTGTCTATGTGGGATGCCATGTGTCAAGATTTTTTCAAAATAAAAGAGAGAGTGCATTACATAAACCATTGAGGTGTGTTTCTCAAACTAAAAAGAGATAGTTTAAGTATGAAACTCACACTCTCAATAGTTTAGGTATGAAACTCAAAAAAAGTAAATAGTTTAGATGTGTTTTTGACACTTATCTCTAAAAAAATACAAGTAAAGTAAATTTGTTAAGTTTTACATTTTCAAACTTTTGAATGAAATAAGTAATATAATTAGATATGACATCATGTCAAAGTCGAAATGTCTTGAATTTGAGGTCTCACTACCCCGCACCCCCACCCCGCCACACAACCCAAGGTCTTGTACAAATCTCATTAGGAAGACAACATATATAGGTCTTCCCTCGTTCGTTGTTTTTATTCAAATAAGTGGCAATGAAAAAGATAACAATTTAGATTTGAAGTAAAAATATCAATGTGAAATTTTGATATTGAATTCCAAATTTGCCTAAAAGGTAAAATTTCTAACTTTTTTTTAAAAAAATTGACCAATAAATATATATTTGCATAAAAGTAAAAATTTTTTAAAATTTTACCAATAAAGTTATATTTGCATAAAAGTCTTATATATGTATAAAGTGAAGATATTGTTTGTATTATATGGTAGGTTTCATAAAAGAAAAACTAGTTATTACTATTGTTAATTCATTGGTCCAATGAATGTATCACACATAAAATTATGTGTATTTGAGAATTTGTAATACCATGTAATCACAAGCACTTATTCATATAAGGAACATGGAGATATGGGAAATAATACTAATGTGACATCTTGAGATATTTCGACATTTTGTTTACAAACTATGATTTGTTCATGTGATAAGATTATATAAAAACTAAAAATTTTTTGATATATAATTTTCACAAACGGTGAGATTTTCATGTTTATGAGAAAAAAATACAAACTTTTAAAATTCAAACTATTTACTCAAACTAAATATCAACTTCAAATCAACCTATATAGGTATACGAGTCGTCTAAATTCATGTCCAAACACCAACCTTTTGTCTAAAGTTACCTAATACTCAATACCGATAAATTATTTTTTAAAAAGTTTTAAGCATAAGTTAAATGGGAGATTAAATTAAATAGGATGTTCCTGAAATTCTTTTTACTTGATTACTTAACTAAACTAATCGTAAGTCTTAATAACTAACGTGCTTTTAAACAAATGATCAAAATTGCTGACTTTGGTGTCCCCCTCAAAAAAAGAATCCAACGAAGTGGAAATGGTTAAAATAGGGATTCATCCTTAAAATATTTTGACCCTCTACAAGATATATATTGGTAAAAGTATTTATAATTGAATCGATGTGACATTCACGATATTATTTGATATATTAAATAAAGATTTATATGTATGGATAAGTAAGGAGAAAATTTTATTAGGAGTGACATTTTTAAATAGGCTTGCTCCAGAGTAAATCGAGACTAGATATGAAAATTACCTGTATGAAATCATCAAAACATGCTTATTTGTTTTGATGGATAATTAGATGACTATAACATATATCCAGTGAATTGTTGAGATTCGAAATAAATAAATTATTCAAAGTTTAGATAATTTTAATAATTTACTTAACATGGAAAAGAGTATAAGGTTACGACAAATATTGCAGTTGATTCAACAACTATGTTAAACTGTTACAACGCGTTGAATCCTTGACTTATGAACAAATACTTATAAATATGTGTTAGAACCATTCATATTTAATTTACGCTCTTTGATCTTTCCGTCTCATATTAGTTGTCCACATTTTAAAATAATCATTCAAATTAATTGTTCGTCAATTTACAAAATTAATTAAATGTTTTCTTATCTTACCCTTACATTTAAATTCTTTTTGAAAATACAAACAAATTTGTAAAGTTCAAAAAAAAATTAACAACATTATTTTTTTATTTATGATTTCGTGTAAAGAAGAAAATAAACAATTAATATGAAATGGAGGGGTACGTTTATAAAATGTGATAGATGTCAAATCTTGTTTAAAGTTAGGCTTTAATTTGGGTCCTTAACTTTGAAAAGTTTATTGTCATAAGTCAAAGTGCTTGTTTAATTAAAGGGCATAGTGACCAAATCCTAAGGTTAGGTGGGGAGATTAGGAAGAAAACAAATCTATGTACATAACAACTCCAGGTTTTGCTTTTGGTATTGTGAGTTACTAGTGTTAACTAATTTATATTTATGTTATATGGGCTTATAATTTAATGTGAGAAATTCTATATTTAAAGTTTAAAATTAAGATCAATCATTAATTAAGAATAATGAAGCTTAGTTATTTAGTGATGATGTCCAAAAATTACATTGAGAGTTTAAAAACAATTTGATTAATATCCACTATTCAACATTCTAACTTTTGAACCCCAAAAAGTTCCTTAATTAGTGCATCCCATATTTTCTTCCACTTTTGTTAATTTTAATTTTAATCATCAAATAAGTGGGTTGTGAGTTATTTTAAGTCAAAATATCTTGTTAAGTATGATTAACACTAGAAGAAGAAAGAAGCGTATATCACATCAAATGAAAAAGGACACTCCTTTTTTAGTTAGTCCAATTTTTTTTTATACTTGTCCCCAATATTAATTATTTACTTGTTATTTTTGACGAATAACAAAAATGCTATATATTTTATCATTTATATCCTTAATTTATTTAGAGAATTAATATTTTTCTAAAATGATAGTACCTCTTTAATGAATAAACTGATTCTGAAACTCTATAAATTAATAAGAATAAAATGATAAACTTATCATATCAATTATCATTTTCTTAATAAGTAAAATAAAAAATGAACAATCAAATAAGAACAATGGAATAATAATCAAATTGTTTTAGTATTATTATAATGTCATTTGTCCTAGGGAACCCCTAATCTTTCAAAAGGAACAAACACAAGGACAGACACAACTCTGACCAATGTAAAAAAAAAAAAGGACAACCATATTGGCAAAAAACACAAAAAAAACACAAAAAAAATGTTACCGAATTATGGTGAGCGCTTCATTCGTAATCAGAAACCTTAAGTTTGAGCTTTAAATATAGAGAAATTTCTATTGAAGGCGTCAACTCTGATATGAATTTAGACGGAACTTCAATATGAACTTCGAATACCCAGGTGAAAAAAAAAAAAAACACAAAAAATGTTCTCTCCCTCTCTTTCAAAATCAGCTAAAGTAATACTACATGAAAAATCAATCAAAATCGAAGAAGAAAAAAAAAAAGAGAAAATAAAGAAATCAAGTAGAACGTGGAAATATACTCCTCCAACTAATTATCTACAAAATCTTAGGACCTTTCTCTCATATATATATATATTTTTCGAGTCAATTTACACGCATTTCAATTAACTTTTCAGAGGAGCCGAGTACTGGTTTTTGTTCGAGTGTAAGAGAATTTCTCTTAATAAAATCCAAGCAATCCTTAATAGCTTCAGCATAAAATGAATTTGTACGTGAGTAACACTTCAACTTAAAATCATTTCTCCCTCCATACATACCATAATCTACTTGTTTTTTCACCTTATTTGTGTCATTCTTCTTCTTCTTCAATAAACGAATAATTTTCCCATAAGACGATCGCCATGATATGCTCAAAGTTGAGAATACTCCCAACAACTTTATTCGTAGCCGCTGGACTGAAAATTTTCTTGAATTTAGCTTAAAACCTCTCATTATTAAATCATGACTATTTTTTCTAACTCTATGATAACTATTACATATTTCACTACCCATGATTAAATATTTTTCCTGAATTAGGGTTTTGATGGAGAAATTAATCCTGCTTATATATGAGTGGAAAATGATTTCAATTTGGTGTAGTGGAAGGAAACAACTTGGAAAATGATAGATTTAATTGTATTAACGCGGAGACAAAAGACTTGGAAAAAGATATATTTTATATTAAAAACAGCATAAAAATGTGGTATCACATTATGACAAATGAGGGGATTTTTTTTAATCTATAAAAAGACAACATTACTGAATATACTGATTATTAAAATGTTTAAGGGACAACTTAATGGGATATAGTATTTATTAATTACCTGGAAAGAAAGGTTGGTGTTAACGACATACTTTCTACGTTTCTAATTTTTAGTTCACTTTTCTTTTTTATTTATTTCTAATTACTTATCTATTTTGATAAATCAAAAAATGATAAATTTTTCTTTTACCTATTATACCTTTAATTAATTTCTTCAAAAAATATAAAACTTCTTGAAACTTTGAAGTTTCTTTAATTCATCAATTTTATAACTAATAGGGTAAAATAATAAAATCATTGTCGTTCATTATTTTTTTTAATAAATGTACAATGTGTCAATTTTGAAAATTGATAAGTAATTAGGAACGGAGTAGGTTTTTGGACTTAATTTGAACTAAAAGTAGTTTATGAAATGTGGATCGTTTAAGTTGATTTTCGGTCCAGTTACTTTTATTGTGTTATATTTAAGTAAAAATATACTCACTTTTATTTGTTTTAACATATCAGAAAATAAAAAATATAATAATTTTTTTTCTATATTTTACTCTCAGCATTAATTACTATTTTCATCTCAAGCTTTTGTTGAGGGGATTTTCCCCTAGAAGGTATGTTAGAAGCCAATCTCTCCTTTTGTTAATCATAGCGTCTGAAATAAAACTGCAATTTTGGTCGAATTTGTTATTACGATACTAAATTTTATGAAAATCTATTACCTCACTAGACTATTTAATATTGTATTTTAAATATATATATTTATCCACGTGGACATAAAAAATAATGTAAATTATCAATAGTAACGTATCCACGTAGACACATATATACCTTTAAAATACAGTATTAAATAGTTTAGGGGGTAAAATTACACTATTAAATAAGAAAATAATAGATCCTCATAAAAGTTTAATATTGCAATAACAAATTTTACCGAAATTGAGATATTTTCCAAACCCTTATTCCATTATAAAATATAGTTAGAATCATCAATCCACGACCTACTTATTTATTGTTCAAACTCATTTTTACTTTAACAAATTAACTCGATCCAACCATGTTTGATACCCCTATTTATGGGTTTATATCACAAATCATAGATCAAGTGACTGGAGTGGTTGTAAGATTAGACATAAAGGTGATGATAAATCCTTTCATCCATACAAGGTCAATTTATCAAATAGGTAAGCTTGATCCCTCAAGTCTAATATTAGTCTCACAATTTTTTCTTATTAATCCTATTTTTTCAATGAGTGGCCTACTTTTATTTTTTAATGGAAAATACACAGGTACTTTTCTAGACTATGATCGAAATTTCAAAGACACACCTTAACTATTATAAGGTCCTATTACCTTCCTGAGCTTATATTTTTTTATAATTTTGTGCACCTTTTTGGTTTACGTGACAACCAAATATCTCTCACGCGCCTCAATTGTGTGGAGTCACAGAGTGTGCCACGTAAGACAAAAGGTGTACAAAATTACAAAAAAAAAAATAAGTTCACGGGGTAATAGGACCTTAATTTAGTTAAAGTATCTCTGAAATTTTGGTCATAGTCTAGGGAGTATACTTGTGCATTCTCCCTTTTCTAATTAATCATAAACATGTAAATTGTTTTTTTTTTAATTATGAATAATAAAGAGAAGTATTGAAAACACTCTTATATTACACATAAATTATGAATTTGATCCCTAATTAATTAACAGCCTCAAAATACACATTTACTTGACTAATTAAATTTAAATACACCCCAATCTTGTAACATGAGTGAAATACACCTTAAATTCTTGTCAAGTTTAGGGCTCTTTTTAACACTTCTCTCGTGCTTTTATTAAGAGTCTCATGCCCTTACAAATTGTTGGATCCAAAATTTTCGTTTAGAAGGTTCAAAAAATAAAAATATAAATGTGTAAATGAGTCAACAAAA
The DNA here is from genome assembly GCA_016801875.1 of Solanum sitiens. Lineage (NCBI taxonomy): Eukaryota > Viridiplantae > Streptophyta > Magnoliopsida > Solanales > Solanaceae > Solanum > Solanum sitiens. The sequence continues at coordinate 15,037 of JABWTJ010000600.1, forward strand.
TAAAATTTCAAAGAAGTAGTAGTACATAGTTTGTGGTGGACCCTTGATTTTTTTTTGGTTTAAAACCACACTTTTAGTATGTTCTATAAAATTTAAAACTAAATAAAACGTGAAAAACGAGATGGAAACTTAAAAAAAAAAAAAAACTAAAGATAAGACGCTAACAAAGGGAATCAAACCCTCAATGTGTATCTTAAGTTCAAGGAGACATACCACTGGGCTATCAGTCTCTCTTAAGGGAAAAATTTCCTTATATATACCGTATAATTTTTTGCCGGATGAACTTCTGGAATTCATGTGGATCCGCCTTGTCTTTACAAGAGTTTGAGATCACTTGTTCTGTCACGTGACAAATCAGAGGTGATCAAGGATGTAATTAAATTTAATTAGTCAAGTAAATAAATAATTTCAAAACTGTCAATAATTAATGAATGAAACTAATACTTTACATCAAATTCAGGAGTATTTTCAACACTTCCCTAAATAATTTCTTATATTACTTTGAGAAGTGGCCGTACATAAAATTTATCATATAGTGGAAGCTGGTAGAACTGTATGAGTACTTTCCCAAAAACACGTAAAGAAAAAATAATAATTTATGTCACACAAACGTAAAGAAAATGCGAGGATAGTGATACCGGACAAGATTTTGCATGATTAGTATTTTTATTATTTATAATTAAAAAGGATTAACCACTACTCCATATATTTTTAAAAAAAAAAACAAGAATCCAAAGAAATAAGGCTAAACATAAACTTTTCCGGAAATTAATATAGTAATTTATAGTCTACACCAACTTTTTAATTTGTTCAGTATAATTAACTAGTTTATTTATTAGCTCCATTTAATTTATTTTTGTCCAATAAAATTAAGCTGACATATAACCTAAATTTAGAGACATGAATATTTGAGTTAAGATAATTAGTCAGCTAAACTAATTACTTCGATGTACTGTAATATAATTTATAGTTTTGGCAAATAAAAGTTGATAAAACAACCAAACTTAGATCAGCTCTACCACTTAGTCTTGCCTCATTTTATATTTTAAAAAACAAAAGATCGATCGATCTGTAATGTGTCTTATCTACTTCTAATCCACATTAAAAGCACAATTGCTATCTAATTTGATGCAAACCACTTGAAATTTTTTCCAAATCGATTTAAATTACAGATATGAGCTCCATTCAATTTCTTATTCTTTTGATATATATATTGTCACTCAAAATCTAGTTGCGACTGAAAGAAAACCTAGAAAAAACATCTCCACGTCTCCTAGATAAGTTTGTGCTTCAATTTTCAGCTCAAACAATCAAATTAAATGAGATTTCCTAATAAACTCAAATCAACAAAAATGGATATGAACTCTAATGCCCAAGGGTAACGCTCATATCAAAAATATTAGTAAGGATTACATTTTTTCACACAAATTCCTATTAATGAAGCTTCTCTTATATGTAAAAATGCATATAGAAAATATATAGGAAATGTATCACTAATATATGAAAATGCATATATACAAAACTAGTCACTTTTGGATGAAAACACGCATGCATAGAAAATGTATTATTATTATATAGAATAATATTCACTAGTGTATATATGTATAGAGAGAATCAGAGAAATATATCATATGTATAGAGAGAATCAGAGAAATATATCATATGTATAAGAACTGTATCATTATTATGTAGAATGTACACGAGGAATGAAGCTCGAATATCACTTATAAACTTTACGTTACTCTTCTCATAGAAATTATTACCTTGACTTGAATTGAAAGGAAGAACTTAGGACTTTGGGACTTATCGTACGACTTCAACCCCTAGCATACCAACTGAAACTCAAGGAGCAACAGAGCCGCCTTTCAAAATTTAAATTAATTAATTAAGTGGATATTTTAGAAGAAATTATTTAATAGAAAAGAGCCGGTAGATGAGTAAGTCCTCACTCCTCACTGACCTGAGCGATTTTCGATCACCTAGTAGACTTTTTATTTGGTAGATAACATCGTCAAAGCGTATTATTATATTTGAACGAAGGAAGAAACTCAAAGTGAAAGGGCACCGTCTTGTGTGCCACTAGGTTATCTATGATTTGCATCTACAAGAATGAATGACATAAGATTGGAAAACTAAAAAAAAAAGAAAAAGTCAAAGCATCTGGTGGATAAAGTCTACCTTTGTAATGTCAGATTGAAAAAGAGAGAGTCGGGAACTTGACTCACTCCTTCTATCAGACTAATTTATAATAAAATAAAATCGCATATTCAAACGTCTACTAGGCCATTGCACCAAGGCTGCGACATAAGAAGTTTGTAATATTGAAGATTACAAGCACAAAAGTTAGAAAATCAGATTTTGGAGATTACGAGCACTCTAAAACAAGAATCATAGGATGGACCGTTACTTTATTTGGACAAAACTCCAAAGTTTTAGTTAAAATCGCCATTCATTTGCACTATAAATAATTATGCAATTTATCTTTCATTTAATTAACACCATATATCTTTCACATGGCTTCTTTTATTTCAACATCCACAGCTCCTTCAACCACACTTATTTGCACTTCTACTAATTCCCAATACCACATTAGGCAAATAAAAAATGTAATGTATTTTCTTAATTTCTCTCTTCGAATTTTATTATTTTACTTATAAGATAATGTCATATTTATAACTACTGAAATTTCAAAATGTATTAATTACTGAATATAGAAATGTAACACGTTTATTCTTTTATTATTATTTTTTTCTTACGTTGCAGTTTGGTTTAGACTTATGCCAAGCATTCAAATTTCAAGACCAGAAACAAAAACACCAAAATTATCTCATGGCTACAAGAATCAAATCTCATGCTCAATTGTAAGATATTTGAATTTAATTAATTTTCTACTTAACAAATTTCTCAAAATACTTTAAAAAAAAATTGTTTTGTTTAGGCTCAGCCAGAAACATTGGAAGTTGTGCAAAACACAATTGCCAAACAGCTATCTATTGATGAAAGTACAGTGACACCTCAGACTAAATTTGCTGATTTGGGTGCTGATTCCCTTGACACTGTATGTTCTACGAGTATAATATTACTATAAATATTTTTACTTATATAGATATGTTGCGTGTTACAATAGGTTATATTTTGTGTATACGTTTAATTGATTTTATTGAAATACTTTCTTTTTATGTCTTATTTTGAAATTGAATAGGTGGAAATAATGATGGCATTAGAAGAGAATTTTGGAGTGTCAATTGGAGAAGAGGGAGCTCAAAATATTGCTACTGTTCAAGATGCTGCTGATCTCATCCAGAAAGTGAAGGAAGTTGAAAATTGATATGTTACACTTCAATTTGATACAAGACATATATATACTTCCCCAAATTATTAAAGTCATATGCTAGTTAATTTTTTGTGTTAGCTTCCATGATTAATACTTTCAACTTCAAGAATGAAATTTCGCTGAAAATAATATGATTAGCATGTGGGTAAACTAATCCAATACTATAATAGCTTAGATACCTCTTAGGCATTAAATTAATGGCGAAAATTTACATCAAGATGCAAGAATCTTGAAGAACACTTGATCCTCTCCTCTTTTCTCTTTTTTTTCTCTTTTTGAACTCTCAACTAAAATCATAGGCGTATATTAGGATTATAAATCTGAACCTAATAGGATTAGACCCCTAAAATATTATGAAAAATGAATTAAATTTGATTGGGTAAAGAAAAGACCATAATACCCCTCACTATTTTCGGCTAACTTTCCTTAACTGGAGAACCTAACTTCAAAAGGTCACATCTCACTCATTCGAACTCGGAACTTAGCAAACTTGGCGGTGTTGAAAAGATAATTCAAGAACTTTCCTAAGGTATCTTTTAGCACACCTAACTCATCCTGTGATAGGAGTTATGGTCGTTTGAAGTTGACCCAAAAATTAAGAAAACTTAGGAATGACTTGAATGCTTTTCTCTTTGGTTTCTCTTGGAACTTAAGGTGCTACATCTAACACTCAAGAAAATTTTAAATTTCTTGCAAAAATCTCACTCACTACAACGAACGGTTCGAGTCTTAGTTCAATCTATTTTTGAGGCGTTACAACTAGGTCAGCTAGTTGATCAAAATTGTGTTGTAAAATTCTCACCCAATGATTGTGTTGTTCAGAATCTGAAAACCTGGATGACCATGGCCAAGGGGCGTAGAGTTGGCAGAATGTTTCTTCTAGTGTCGGTTCATCATCATTTGCATCATTATTTTCTTTCAATTTCTGCCGTGGATGTTACTCGCTCGAATAAGTTGCTCACTCTTTGGCATAATAGGATGGGTCATCCTCGTTCCTCTCGACTTCAGCACATTCTCAAATCATGTATCCCAGCAACATATGTCATTTATTCAAGTCTCTCTTTGACATGTACTAATTATGCCGGTTTGAAAAGTCACAAGCTCCCTTTTTCATCCAGTTCATCTTCTTATGACAATCTATTTGATTTGGTGCATAGTGATATTTATGGTCCTTCTCCTACTTTGTCAAGGATGAGATATAAGTACTTTGTCTTGTTTATTGATCATGTATCTAGATACATATGGGTGTTTTTTATTCGAAGTAAACCTGAGTTTCCGAATCTTATTATGAATTTTTATTAAGTATGTGTATACACAATTTCATAAAACTATAAAAATATTTTGTTCTGATTCTGGAGGAGAGTACACTAAGACTAATCTTGTTGAGTTTTGAAAAACAAAGGAATTATTTATCAATTCACTTGTCCTTATACTCTGGAACAAAATGGAGTTGTAGAAAGAAGAATCGACATGTTTTCTAAACTACATTGGCTTTGTTGGGCACATCTAATATGCCTAAGAGTTTCTGGCTCGAAGCAGTACATACTTATGTTAGCATTTGATATGGTCCGTATTAGATGGGTCTATTATCCCACTTCATGGACCCATTATTCCACTAATGGGAAGGTTAACTATCCATTATAGTACCCATTATCCCACTAATGGGAAAGTGTTTAATTACCCATTATCCACTAATGAGATAATATTTAACTATCCATTATCCCACTACATGAATCCACTATCCTACTAAGTGGTTGGTAACTTCCCATAACCTCTTAACCGTTCTTGATGGAAGCACAGTTATAAATATGTCACTTGGTTCAAAGGTCCCTAAGCACATTACTTCTAGAAACTACATACCATCTAAGAGTGAGATTTTGAGTGCTTAGAAGATCTTTGAAGAAAAGATGAATTGTAGACTCCGACTATATCGTTAACAATGGCTGGAGGTATGTCGATCACTCTATATTTCCGCTGCGTCATTGCTCTGTAATAGCTAACAACTTGTGTATATTTGACCAATATAAAAACTTCCCCGGTCATTGCTAATGAGACGCCGTACTTCAAATTATTTCATAAGAAGCTTGATTATTCTCACTTGCGAGGTTTTGGTTGTGTTTGCTTTGTCCATCTTCCAGCACATGAACGACAAAAACTTTCAGCAAAGGCATCGTAATGTATTTTTGTGGGTTACAGAACTACATTGACACACAAAATGGGTATATATGTTATGATGCATCTCGTCGCCAGCTTCGTGACATGTTATTTTTAGGGTAAATTTTCTTACAAACACAATTCTAAACTTGCTTCGGAATCTGTTTCCTTTTTGTATAAGTTTGATGATGATGTGGTAGCTACTGATCCTCTAGAGAAGCCCATTAACTATGATCATGATGATCTCCAGCTGTCCTATTGTTCAGTTATTGACTCTACATACGCATCCCCATCTTCCGAAGAGGAATCGTCTCATCCAGTTGCTTTCCCACGCCGATCTAATTGGAAAGATCGCTATGCTCCTGAACGACTCGGTTACTCTCCCCAAAAATTTGGTAAGTCTTATGACATGCATACCAAACTATATTTGGTTGATGTACCTACATCTTACTCTCAGTTTTTTACACAAACTTGTTGGATAGAAGCAATGTCAAAATAGCTTTGCGTATTGAATGCAAATTCTACTTGGATATTTTTTGATGGACCAATAGATGGAGTTCTTATTGGAAGTAAGTTGGTGTTTTCCATTAAACTTACGGCAGATGGTACAATTGATCGCTACAAAGCTTGATTAGTTGCTCAAGGGTATAAACAAGAATATGGGGTGGATTATGAGGAGACTTTTTCACCAATTGCTAAGATGACAATCGTACATACATTATTAGCCGTGACTTCAATGAAAGGCTGGACCTTACATCAGGTGGATGTGAAAAAACACATTTCTCCATGGCGATTTGGAATTGGTGGTGCTTATAGAACCACCACCTGGATGTGTCCTGCCAAGACCAAATGCAGTTTGTCGTATTTGAAAATCTCTTTATGGCTTAAAACAGGCTCCCCAATCTTGTTTGACAAATTTCGATCCACGATTCAAATTCGAGCTTCTCTTAGAATTCTTCAGACCATTCTTTGTTTCTTCATACTTCTCCAATAGGTATCACAATACTTCTCATCTATGTGGATAATGTCATTATCACAGGAAATGATCCATAGAATATTACTAAGTTGAAAGATTCTTGCATACCTCATTTAATATGAAGGACTTGGGACGACTGAAATACTTTCTTGGACTTGAGGTTCTACACATGCCTTCTGGGATGATGCTTACGCAACAAATGTATGCTCGTGATATTGTTGCAAGGGCTGGTTTTACTGATGACAAGGTTTTGTACACCCCAATTGAGATTAATATGAAGTACAAGGAGGTTGATAAGGAACCATTCAATTATCCGACATTGTATCGACAGTTGATAGGATCATTAGTTTATGTCACTCTCACAAAGATAGACATCTCATATGCAGTACAAGTTCTAAGTCATTTTGTGGTTAATCCTTACCGCTACATCACGTTATGTCATTCGATATGTTCATGGTTCTATAAGTCAAGGTGTTTTTTCCCTTCTGATTCTTCTATACATCTTGAAGGATATGCTGATGCAGATTTGGCTGGTTGTCCTAATTTTGTCGCTCTGGTTGGTGCATGTTTCTTGGCACATTCTTGATATCTTGTAATTGTAAGAATCAATCACGTACATCTAAATCATCCACAGAGGCTGAGTTTCGTGTTATGTCGGTAGCAAGTTCAAAAATTGTTTGGCTACAACGACTATTATTTGAGTTTGGTGTCACTATTTCATCTCCTATAGTACTACATGTTGATAACACTAGTGCGATTAAAACACCCACTAACTCGGTGCAACACAAAAACACAAAGTGTACAGAGGTGGACTGCCATTACATTCGACAATTAGTTATCAATCGTCTCATCACTCTACAGTACATTCTTTCTCATGATCAACTTGTTGATTTGTTTACAAAGACGATACCATGAGCACGACATCAATATCTTATCTCCAAATTGCTACTTTGTGATCACCAATATAAATTTGAGGGGGTATGTTCGGAAAAGCTATAATTGTATAGTAATTAGAAAATAATTTCTTTTTTAGAATATGATTGATTTACTAGATATATATTTATTTCCTTGTATACTCCTTCCTAGAATAGAACTCTTACCTTTCAATTGTATATCTATAAATATTTGCTTTTTACTGTATCATTGATGAATAGAGAATTTTTCAAAATATCTTTTGTCTCTCTAGCACATTTATCTACATCATTAAAAGATACAGATCGAGTAGTGAGCATCAATATATTAAATATATGAGTATTTAATAAAGTCGAATAACAAATAATTGAAAAAAAGGATTGCAGATATATATATACATACTCAACTGAATGTAAAGAAATAAAGAAGTGAAATCATTAAAAGCTTTACAAAATACTTTCTCATTTCTGAAGTCAACATAATAAGTGATATATAAAATACACTTTAACTCTATTGAAAGATTCTCTAATCGACAACCATCACTATGAGCTACGTGATGATATTGTGTCTCACCCATACTACCAGAAATGTCCAATACCTTATCGGGGTATAGAACACTTCAACTAAGTGAATTTATTAAGCTATGACACTTACTTTTAAAAGCAAATAGAAAGAATATCAATTTTTTTTTTTGGGAATTGGTTGGGCTGTGTTCCTATCTATTAATAGGATTTCGGTTTACACGACCTGTTGCGGCAAATGCTTGTCAAAAATCGTTTGTAGCTAATCGTGAAGGGGATTTAATTGTATAGCAGTATCTGAAAATATATCGGATCATAAAAGCCCACTTTCTGAAGATCTTTTCCTTCTCTTCGGGATCAAACATTTAATGCAACGATTCGATAGACGGCTCATTGGGATAGATGTAGATGAACAACACCCCCATAAATATCCTCTATTTACCCTAAAATACCCAAACATTCTCTTAGTCAATCTATCTTCTCCATTCCATCTGAAGACTGGGTTGATTTGAAACTTCCAGCTTCCATGGCTACGACAAATTTGAGCTAAAGCACGCATTAATTTTTTTTCTAACTGGTCGAATTGAAGAACAATCTTTTTCTAACACCATCTAATTGTTCTAAATCGGAATGATGTTGTTGAACATTCTGATCAAGCTTTACATGCTTGAGCTTAATTGTTATACATCAAACTATACATGCTTGAGCTCGAGTACTACTGTTCTCTATGTGTTTCTTAGTTTGATTTTAATTTCTTGTTACAAGTCATATCAAGCAATTGAGTTAATCAACTGGTTAAAGTAACTATGCGATTATTAATATTTTCTGAGATTTTGCTTGACGGTAAATGTTACTGAACCCTAGTGTTTGAGTTGGTGTGTAGTAACACAGTACTTTAGACTTGCCAGGACGTCCTATATATGAACTGCTTGGTGGATTTGATAAGACATTACTTTAGTTTATTCCTCTTGCTAACGAGGTTGTTGCTTATCAATTGATTCTTTAGTTGTGATATGAAATATTATATCTGAACTAGGTACATGATGGGACCATGGTTGGTGCTTTTCTATTGTGTCTCTATTCCGAATTTTAGTCACCTAGATCTTAGTGAGTAAGATATGTAATTTGCATGTCAATTTTTTGTCGTCTAACCAACTACCGCCATATGTTTCGCATACTCATTGAAATTGTGAGCTTGTTCAAGGAATGACACATTGATCCAGAAAGTTGTCATGTTTTGCATTAGGAAACAACATTGGCTTAATTGCCTTATTTTCTCCATTGTTGTTGAACACATTTTTCTATTTTGATATTTCATAGTTTCTTTTACCGCTACAAGATAAGAAACTGGATATATTAGATTGTTCTTATTTTAAGTAAATGACATTGTTTTGAGTTTGATAATTCTTCTTTACTACCTTCAGACTTATTTATCTTCTGAATTTTGATTTTGATATTATAAAAGAGGGTTAAATTGTGAATTAAGGTGAATTTATGATCAATTTTTAGTTATTATCTTTGCCGGAAATAACAAATGCCACAAAATATGCTTTTTTTCTAATGTAGCTTTAATGACAATAGTAAAAGCCGCTAGATAAAAACCGCTAAAGGTAATTACTTTTAGTGACAATAATAAGGGTCTTTACGGGCACCCGACACAAATGTCACTGAAGACTTTAGCGACACTGGATTCAATGAATTTAATTAAATGGTAAATGTATTTGTGGCAATAACTATTGCCACTAAAAGAAAAATTAATTGTCGCTAAAGGTATCTTTTGGTGTAGTGCAAGCACCGTAAAATTTAAGAAGTAATAGTAAGCCAAATTTGAATAAACACTACAAGAAATAGGGAACTTACCTCTTTCAATTTTTTGTTGGCATTTTTACATTATAAAATTTGGAGGAGTTCTGTCAATTTTGGAAGAGAACATGTTCCTTTTTAGCAATGACAACATAAGATATAAAGGAGGTTGTATAGATTTAGTAGAATATAGAGTGGTGTAATTAATTTTCAAACTGATATGATAAATTGAGAGATTATAGTTTGCTAAGTGATTTTAATGAGCAGAAACTTTTGGATTTTCAAAATTATGAATGTTACGAGCTATATTAAATATACATATAGATTATTTGATGATAATTAAATTAAATATACATATAGATTATAGATGATAAATATTATTAAAATAGATATTTTAGTTAGGAATTAATCAATGAAAGTGCAAAAGTCATTCACATTTTTATTAAAATGATACAATTAATATTTAAATTAAAGTAATTAAATGTTTTTAATAATTTAATTTAAAATAGGGATAAAATCGTAATTCAACTTTTAAATTTTTTGTTCCCTCTTATAATAATAATAATATGTTGTTCTTTGCTTCAATAATATTGATGAAGTAAAATATGCATGACCGAGGAATGAAAAATAAAATATATTTATGGTAAACAAGCTCATAATTTGGGCAGAGTCCAACTTATTACCTTCTACTACTTGGATTTAGAGTTAGAGTTGAATAAGGCTTAAATTGTATAGCATCAAGCTTATTATAAAGCAATCGTACTTATTATAAAGCAATCGTAATTAAAAAAAAAAAAACTATCAGCAACATGGACGGCCGCTCAAAAATCCTCTATTTGCCTGGAGATATTATCAACTCGATCTTCTTAAAGCTTCCTGTGAAAACTCTTTCACGATTCAAAAGTTGCTGTAAATCATGACATTGTTGGGTTGATGACGCCGACTTCATCAAGTCATATCTACATAACTCATCTATCGATATTACTCGTAAAAAAATTGTCTTGGTTAGTTTCATTCCAGCTCTACATACAAGAAAACACAAATATGAAATTGTGTCAACGGAAGCATCAATTAATGCTGATTCAAAAGTTGTATATTTTGAATATCCCAAAATTCTGTTTTAACTATACTTTTTTACAAGTGTTTTCATGTAGTGGCTTGGTCCTAATGACGTCATACGATCCTGGCTATAGCATGACATTATTCAATCCTGCAATTGGAAAATACAAACTCATTCCAAATTCTCTGAATAAAAATCGTTGTTCGACGATATCTCCAATATTTGGTTTTGCCTATGATTTTGTGGCTGAAGATTACAAGGTTATATGTGCACATTACTTGATAAACAAATACTTCAACGTTGTTGAAGTATACTCGATTAAAGATCAATGTTGGAGAACAATTCACAATACTTTTCCAATTTCCCCGGATGATTCTTCTCACACGTACCTAGACAATGATCAAGTTTCATTAAACGGTGTCATTTACCGAATGTCATACAAGAAGGCAGTTATATCTTTCCATCTAGTAGATGAAAAATTTATTGTAACACCAGTGCCAAGAACATGTGGGGAAATGCCGACATTACATGCATTGGGTGATGGCGTCTGTGTTTTTACAACTGTTGGCGAGGAAAATTTGATTTGGTCGCTGGAGAAAGATAGGTGGAACTGTATTAACAAGTTTCCTACTTTCGACTCACTCACTCGAATGTCTATATGGTCAGATCTTGAACCAGCAGGTATCTTCCTATATGTTAAGGAGAATGGGAACATACTATGGACAAAGTATGATGGTTCTTTTATTGAGTATAACCCGCGAAAAAATGAATATACTGAATTTGAATTGACACAAATTCCTTACATTGGGACAAGTAAGGCTTTGTATGTGGAAAGTTTAGTTTCCTTGAAGATTTCCTGGGATTGAACTATAGGTAGCAATTTCTACTAGTATTAATTAATTGAAGAATATTGTTTCTGTTTGATTAATTTGTGGATGATGATATATATATATGTTGACTCTTTGGCCTAATTATTTAGTCCCACATCGGAGTTTTATGTATTGTGAAGGAGAATTTGGGGTTATAAAAGAACTCCTCCTCCTTCATTGTAAAATGCACCATTTGTAATCTCTTCTCTCTATCTAATAAAAGCAGGCTGCTTTGAGCGGTGCTCGGAGATTAAGCTTTCGCGGCTGAACTCCATTATTAAAATTGTTCGGTCTCTTTTCTCTTCTTTTCAGTTAATATTCGATATTACTTGTCGGGTATCTTTGTTAGTGTTCTGTCCGGTTCAGTTCATTTGAACCGGTTCATTTCACTAAAGTTGTTCCGTTTTGTAGGGAAATTACCCGAATTTCCCAACAAGTGGTATCAGAGCCAAGGTTCTGTCTGAGTATGCTCTGTGGTTGCAGCTGAGTCTGATCTTCCACATCAGAAAAGAATTATTTTGGTCATTTTGTGTCGAAAGTTTTTTCTAAGTCAGAGTTCTGTCTGAGTATGCTCTGTGGTTGCAGTTTAGCCTGATCTTCCACACCAGAAAGGAATTACTTTGTCTCAGTAGAAGCCTTCGATTGTTTGAATTCTGTTGTAATATCCAATATTTTTTTTTGAGTCTGTAATGGCAAATAAAGATCAAGAAATGGAGTCTGTTGCAAATATTCCACCGAAGACATCGGGTGCCTCGTCATCATGGTCAAGATTCCCGATGTCTACTTTGAAGTTGGCGGTTGAAATATTCGATGGTACGGGCCATTTCGGTATGTGGCAAGGGGAGGTTTTGGACTCCCTTTTCCAGCAGGGTCTTGATATTGCTATTGAAGAAGTCAAACTAGAAGGAGTTGAAGATAAAGATTGGAAAATCATTAATCGGTTGGCATGCGGAACAATTCGATCGTGTCTATCCAGGGAGCAAAAGTATGCTTTCAAGAATGAGACTTCTGCATACAAATTGTGGAAGGCATTGGAGGACAAGTTTCTGAAAAAGAGTGGTCAGAACAAGCTCCTAATGAAGAAAAGGTTGTTCCGATTTGATTACAAACAAGGTACTACTATGAATGAACATATCACTATGTTTAATCAATTAGTAGCAGACTTGCTTAATTTAGATGTCATATTCGATGATGAAGATCTGGCTTTGATGTTGTTATCATCTCTTCCCGATGAATTTGAACATTTGGAGACAACGTTACTTCACGGGAAGGAGAATGTGTCGTTAGATGCTGTTTGTTCTGCTTTATATAGTCATGAACTGAGAAAGCAGGATAAGATGAAAACAAAGGCAACAACATCAGAAGAAGTATTGGTGGCAAGAGGTCGTCATCAAAACCAGACAAAAGGGAGAAGAGGAAGGTCCAAATCAAAAGGTCGAGCCATTGCCAAAGATGAGTGTGCTTTCTGTCATGAGAAAGGGCACTGGAGGAAAGACTGTCCAAAGTTGAAGAAGAAAGGGAAGGCTCCGCAAGACGCCAATGTTGCAGAATGCAAAAGCGATGCGGAATCAGATATCTCTTTAGTGGTCGCTCCTACAACATCACATGCAGATGAGTGGATATTGGATTCAGGTTGTACCTATCATATGTGTCCCATTCGGGAGTGGTTCTTTGAATTTCAGGATCTCGATGGCGGAGTTGTTTACATGGGTAATGATAATTCATGTAAAACAACCGGAATAGGTTCAATCAAACTGCAGAATCATGATGGATCCACCAGAATCTTGCGAGATGTGCGGTACGTGCCAAAGTTGAAGAAGAATCTCATCTCATTGGGGGCTTTAGAATCTAAAGGCCTAGTTATAACGATGCGAGATGGAGTTCTTAAAGCAACTTCTGGAGCGTTGGTGATGTTGAAGGGTGTGAGAAAGAACAATCTGTATTACTATCAAGGTAGTACAGTGGTCGGGACAGTAACAACAGTAACTTCTTGCACCAAGAAAGATACTGAGGCAACGAAGCTGTGGCATATGCGGTTGGGACATGCTGGTGAAAAATCTTTGCAAATTCTTGCCAAGCAAGGATTGTTGAAAGGTACGAAGACTTGCAAACTTGAGTTTTGTGAACATTGTGTTCTTGGAAAACAACGAAGAGTGAAGTTTGGCACTGCAATTCATAATACCAAGGGTATTCTGGATTATGTGCATTCAGATGTATGGGGACCTGCCAAGACTCCGTCTCTTGGAGGAAGGCATTATTTTGTCACTTTTGTTGATGATTTTTCCAGGAGAGTTTGGGTGTTTTCTATGAAGAACAAAGATGATGTACTTGGAATTTTCCTTAAGTGGAAAGTTCAAGTTGAAAACCAGACGGGAAGGAAGATCAAGGTTCTCCGAACAGACAATGGTGGAGAATACAAGAGTGATCCGTTCCTTAAGGTATGCCAAGACTGTGGCATAGTTCGGCACTTCACCGTCAGGAAAACACCGCAACAGAATGGGGTGTCAGAGCGTATGAACAGGACACTTGTGGAGAAAGTTCGCTGTATGCTGTCTAATGCTGGGTTAGGCAGAAAATTTTGGGCTGAGGCGATAACATATGCTCAACATCTCATCAATCGTTTGCCATCATCTGCTATTGATGGCAAAACTCCATTAGAGGTATGGTCTGGAAAACCTGCAACTGATTATGATACTTTGCACGTTTTTGGTTCTGTTGCATATTATCATGTGATTGAATCAAAGTTGGATCCACGGGCAAAGAAGGCTTTGTTCATGGGATTCAATGCTGGAGTGAAGGGATACCGTCTGTGGTGTCTCGAGGCAAAGAAAACAATTATAAGCAGAGATGTTACCTTTGATGAATCTGCCATGTTAAAGAAGGTAAATCCAGAAGATGCTGAGAGTACTCCTGAACAGGTGGCGTGTACTCCGAAGCAGGTGGAGTTTGAGGAGACAGTGGTGATCCCAGCACGGAGCACCACGAGTGACTCTCCTATGGCAGAAGAAGAGTCAGATGAGGAAGAGGTTCCTACCCAAGAACCTCTACAGCAATCGGAGCCAATTGCAGTTAGAAGACAGAGACGAGCGATCCAAAAGCCCGCTCGTTTCACTGACATGGTAGCTTATGCACTTCCAGTTTCAGATGAAGATGTTCCATCCACCTACCCAGAGGCCATACGAAGTTCAGAAAGTGGCAATTGGGCAGGTGCAATGGAAGAGGAAATGCAATCCCTCAAGAAGAACATGACGTGGAAGTTGACACAACTACCGATAGGCAAGAAGGCAATTGGATGCAAATGGGTATTTGCAAAGAAAGAAGAATTTCCCGATAAAGACGATGTTCGCTACAAGGCAAGGTTGGTAGCTAAAGGCTACGCTCAAAGGGAGGGAATTGATTATAATGAGGTATTTTCTCCAGTTGTTAAACATTCCTCCATTAGAATTATGTTGGCCTTGGTAGCGCAGTTGAATTTGGAGCTAGCTCAACTTGATGTGAAGACCGCGTTCCTACACGGTGATTTGAAGGAGGAAATCTATATGACTCAGCCAGAAGGAAATAAGGTTGCTGATAAAGAGAATTGGGTTTGCAAACTTGTCAAATCATTGTACGGACTGAAACAATCTCCGAGACAGTGGTACAAACGATTTGATAGTTTCATGAAGGGTCAGAAGTACAAGAGAAGCAAATACGATCATTGTGTGTATTTGCGCAGGCTTCAAGACGGTTCCTACATCTACTTACTCTTATATGTTGATGATATGCTGATTGCAGCAAAGAGCCAAACTGAGATTGACAAACTGAAGGCTCAGTTGAGTAAAGAGTTCGAGATGAAGGATTTGGGGGAAGCCAAGAAGATTCTCGGCATGGAGATAAACAGGGACAGAGAGAGAGGCAAGCTTTGGCTGTCACAGAAGCAGTATTTGAAGAAGGTACTAAGACGTTTCGGTATGCACGAAGATACAAAACACGTGAGTACCCCACTTGCTCCTCATTTGAAACTGAGTAGCCGGTTATCTCCGACGACTGATGAAGAGCGAGAATACATGGCGAAAGTCCCGTATGCAAATGCAGTTGGAAGCTTGATGTATGCAATGGTGTGTACGAGACCAGATATTTCACAGGCTGTTAGTGTTGTTAGCAGGTACATGCATGATCCAGGCCAGGGTCATTGGCAAGCTGTGAAATGGATTCTACGGTATCTGCAAAATACCGTAGATATTGGATTGGTATTCGAGCAGGATAAATCACTTGGTCAATGCATAGTTGGATACTGTGATTCTGACTATGCAGGTGATTTGGATAAGCGACGATCTACAACTGGCTATTTGTTCACTTTAGCAAAAGCGCCAGTTAGTTGGAAGTCTACTTTACAGTCAACGGTGGCTTTGTCTACGACAGAGGCAGAGTATATGGCGATTACAGAGGCTGTAAAGGAGGCGATTTGGCTTCATGGGTTGCTTAAAGACTTGGGAGTTGGTCAGAAACAACTTGAGGTTTATTCTGACAGTCAGAGTGCTATTCATTTAGCAAAGAATCAAGTCTTTCATGCACGGACGAAGCACATTGATGTTCGCTATCACTTTGTGAGGGAAATTCTCGAAGAAGAGGAGATACTTCTGTTGAAGATTCATACTACGGAGAATCCCGCAGATATGCTGACCAAGGTGGTTACAAAGGCCAAGTTTGAACACTGTTTAGACTTGGTCAATGTCCTGCACATTTGAAGTTGGCGCCTCACGGCGCAAATTTGGAAGCAACGTGAAAACTGCTTTTATTATTTGTTTGTTTGAGAAGATTTGTATTTGGTGGGACTGGATATTAAGCCAAGGTGGAGATTTGTTGACTCTTTGGCCTAATTATTTAGTCCCACATCGGAGTTTTATGTATTGTGAAGGAGAATTTGGGGTTATAAAAGAACTCCTCCTCCTTCATTGTAAAATGCACCATTTGTAATCTCTTCTCTCTATCTAATAAAAGCAGGCTGCTTTGAGCGGTGCTCGGAGATTAAGCTTTCGCGGCTGAACTCCATTATTAAAATTGTTCGGTCTCTTTTCTCTTCTTTTCAGTTAATATTCGATATTACTTGTCGGGTATCTTTGTTAGTGTTCTGTCCGGTTCAGTTCATTTGAACCGGTTCATTTCACTAAAGTTGTTCCGTTTTGTAGGGAAATTACCCGAATTTCCCAACAATAATATATATATATATATATATATATATATATATATATATATATATATATATATATATATATATATATATATATATATATATATAGTAGCAAGATTTGAATGTGATGTTGAATTTCTACACAACAAAGTCATTGATTTTGCACCGTAACATGACTCTAAAATAATTGTATACTTTTATTGTTTTAAAGTATAGTAAGTAAAATTAAGTAATTATTTTGATGCTTCAAATAGTAATTGTTTAATAATTTGACTATGTTTACTTGTCATGATGCGTTTTTCAAACGTTAATCTGATTATTTTTACAATTAATTAAATCTATATTTTAAACTAAAATATTAGATTTAAAAATTATACGGAAACTACATAAATTGTAAATTTTTTTCCACTCTTTGTGTGTGATGTTGAAAGTGACAACATTGACACCTAGTCTTCAACTGTTGTTACAAAGATGGATGGGTACAAAGGGAAATTACCAGAAGCTGAAATATACACTTTTTTTTTCTTGATTGGAATTTTTGTTTATGTCCTTTAACCAATTCACACGTACGTAATACATAGTTACACTCAAATAATTGTATAGTTTTATTGTTTTATAGTATAATACGTAAAATTTAATTAATTATTTTGATGCTTCAAATAGTAATAGTTTAATAATTTGAATATTTTTAATGCGTTTTTCAAACGTTAATTTGATTATTTTTAAAATTAAATTAGATTACATTAAATCAATATTTTAAATTAAAATTTTAGATTTAAAAATTATACGAAAACTACATAAATTGTAATTTTTTTTGCATATCAATATGATGAAAAAATACATAATAAAATGTTAGTCAATATTCTTATAGTTTGACTCTAAAAATGAAACTATCACAACTAACAAGGGACGGGAGGAGTAATGAACAAATTAGTTGTTCTGATTTTCTATCCTTTCTTCATTATGATTGTGGCTTGGTAAGTTGTTGAAAGAAAAAATCCCATTTTCACTTATGAACTGTTGTATCATATTTAGGATCTTTCAAAACACAAGGTTCTCCATTGTTGCTAATTACCACCTCATATATTTATTAAAGAAGAATAGTTAGAAAAACTAAAGAAACAAAGAGAAAAGACCATGTATCAAGTGTGCAACTCGATGGTTTTCCTAATATATTTTTTTTTTCATTTTTACACTAGCTTATTGTGTGGATCACAGATAGACCTTCTTTCATCATCTCAATCTCAAAGGTTTCAGAGAATGCCTCTTAATAAGCTTGTGAAGAAGAAGAAACTGAAAACTTTACAGATAGGACAAAAGTTGGTAAACTAGAGGAAAATGTCATCATTAGAAATAGAAGCATTCTGCAGAGATCAGTGACAGGTTGAATTAATCTATGTAGAAAAACATTCTGCTTTAAAAGAATTGGCTTCAGCAATATCTGCTGCCTATGTGAAAAGTTTTTCTGTGATTATTCTTTTTCCAAGCTAGAAAGTTTTATGCTTGGTGAAGAAAGAACCAACAGTCTCTAAAAAAGCTCACTTTTAATAGTCTTCATTGCCATGTTGGGCAAATTTGATATTTGTTTTCTCAGGTGAATAGATATCTGGAGAACTACAAGGGGTTCCTAATTGGATTTTCAGGTGTTAGCATCAAAGAATCCTGCTAGTGATGCTTTACATCAATTGACAAATTAGAAGGATTATTTGATTGTGGTTGTTATAATGTAAACATCCATATATAAGTGATATAAAGCTTTAAGAAAGGAAGTGTGTATGATCAAAGGTGCATGGTTTACAGCATATATACAAAGTGCAGGACAAGGAGTCGCACTCCTTACAAGAGGTATTCAAGGAGTCGCACTCCTTACAAGAGGTATTCAAGGAGTCGCACTCCTTGCAATTGCACATTTGACCTGTCCAACTCCCAACGTGGCACAGTGGAGTGCTTTGAATTGTTCACACATACCTGTCACTAATATTCAATGGAAGCTTTCTGTTTCCTGCTATAACTTAATTTACGATGATGTAGTCCTTAAAGATGGTTTCCGAGATAACCTGTCAATATCTACAAAGTTATGATCTAGGGGGGAAGATATAACATAGAAATTTTGTTTTATGATATGACAGGAAAAACACCTAAAGGGATGCATTTGCACCAACGGTTTAAGCATTAAGCATAAGATCGACGTATACAGAAGAAAAGGAGATGAGGTACTGATCGTTTCTTGTGTTCTTAAATAGTTCAATGAGTTAAGTTAGTAGAAGCATAGCCATATGTTGATTGAAACAAGGTCTGGGGGATATATTTTAGTTGTGTTCTTAAAAGTGGTCTAGTGAAGTAGATTATATTGGAGACACAGAGATAAGAAATCAACAAATAAATTTCAGATATGTTGGGTTTAGCAAGTATGAATGGGAAAAGAAAAGAGAGAATATGAAAAGTGAGGGAACTATTTTGGAGGGAAAATGAAAAGTCATTTCTCCCATATCGGCAAAAGAAAGGGAAATTGTTGTCCTTATGTAAGGAAACACTTCAATTACTTCTTAAAGAGCTAAGAAGAAGATGCCCCCTCGCGTTGTCGTCGCTCGCTTGGATTTGGATTTGGCAAATGATTTGATTGATAAATTTTTTGGACAAAATTTATTTAATCAGTTTTTGTTAAATCAAATAAATTCTGTTAATATTATCTCTTATAAATTTACGGGTAACGGTAACATTCCGAAAAATTGTTACTCTTTCCGAAAAGCCATTATTTTCCTAACAGACATATTTTTCCGAAAAGTTGTTATTTTTTTCAAAAGACACAACTTTCTGGATAAAACGGGTCTGAACAGATTTCTCTGAACAGACACGTTTCTTGCTGAAAATGGCTATAAAAGGAAGTCAATTTTCGTTTTTTCAAACACTGAATTTTTCCTGCTCTACATAAATTTTTTCTCTCAAACAAATCAAAGTGTCGATCGACTGAGTCTGTGTGACTTGTTACTGTTCTGCAGTTCGCTGAAGTTAAAGAAATTTGAAGTACCGCTATTTCTTTAACAGGATTAATCCATTTTATCTTGGGAGAAATTAATCCATAATCTCGGGTACAGTGAGGGGATTAAATTTCTTAAGGAGACACAGTAATTTCTGTAGACTCGGATTACTTCTTGTTTTCTATTATACTTTCTGTTTCATCTTATTCTGTTTCTGTCTTTTTGGCTAACCTTATAATACAGGTTGAATAACAGTCTTAAGAAATTTAAAGTTTCTGTATTTGAGGTTTCTGGAGATTAAAACCTTTATGGTTTTCTACTCTGCTTGAATTTTTAAAATTCATTCGATTAACGATTAAAAGAACATAAAAACTTTATCGTTAAATCAGAAACAATCTGTGTAAAGAATTTGTTCTTTACTGTTAGTATTTTAAATACTTAAATTATCTGTCATTTGTGACAGAAAAAATAACTAATTCAAGTCAAGTGAATGCTGGAACAATGAGTGCTGCAACAGTAAGTGCTGCAACAACATCGGTTGCACACAATCGTTCAAATGCTGCCTTAGCGCCGGCTGAGAAACCTGCAAAGTTTTCTGGAGTCGACTTTAAGAGATGGCAGTAGAAGATGTTCTTCTATCTCACTACGTTGAGTCTGCAGAAGTTCATTAATGAGAATGTTCCTGTTATGTCAGATGAAACTCCGCCTGATGAACGATTCTTGGTAACAGAAGCATGGACACACTCAGATTTTTTGTGTAAAAATTATATTCTGAGTGACCTGCAAGATGATCTGTACAATGTGTACAGCAATGTCAAAACCTCAAAAGAAATCTGGGATGCTTTAGAAAAGAAGTACAAAACAGAGGATGCCGGAATGAAGAAATTCATTGTGGCAAAATTTCTGGACTATAAGATGATAGACAGTAAGACCGTCGTCACCCAAGTTCAAGAACTGCAGGTCATAATCCATGATCTTCTTGCTGAAGGTATAAATTTATTTAATGCCTATGTTAGAAATATTAAGTTTTTTCTTAATACTCACATAATCTTTAATGAAGGATTGATTGTGAATGATGCCTTTCAAGTGGCTGCAATTATTGAAAAATTACCTCCATTGTGGAAGGACTTCAAAAACTACTTGAAACATAAACGCAAGGAGATGACTGTTGAAGATCTCATAGTAAGGTTGAGAATCGAAGAGGATAATAAGGCTACAGAAAAGAGGTCACGTGGGAATTCAGCAATATCTGGAGTAAATTTTGTTGAAGAAGATCCCACAAAATTAAAGAAAAGAAAGAAAGCATCTGGTCCAAAAAGCAATCCTCCTAAGAAGAAATTCAATGGAAACTGCTTCAACTATGGTAAACATGGTCATAGGGCTACTGAATGCTGGGGTCCTAAGAAGGACAAGAAAAAGAAGGATCAAGCAAACTGCTGAATCCAAAGGAGAAATGGACGATCTCTGTGCAATGCTTTCAGAATGTAACTTGGTTGGAAATCCAAGAGAATGGTGGATAGATTCTGGTGCCTCATGCCATGTTTGTGCCAACAAAGAATTATTTTCATCATATACTCCAGCACCTACAGATGAGAAGTTGTTTATGGCAAACTCCGTTGTTGCAAAGGTGGAAGGAACTGGCAAAGTCCTATTAAAGATGACATCAGGCAAGGTGGTGACTTTGAATAGGGTCTCATATGTTTCAGAATTAAGAAAGAATTTAGTTTCAATTCCAGTTCTGACCAAGAATGGATTCAAATGTGTATTTGTTTCTGATAAAGTAGTAGTAAGTTAGAATGATATGTATGTAGGAAAAGGCTACCTTAGTGATGGCCTTTTCAAACTCAATGTAATTGCAGTTGATATGAATAAAGATTTTGCTTCTTCTTACTTGCTTGAGTCTAAATGTTTATGGCATGAACGTTTGGGACACGTTAATAACAAAACCTTGCGAAAACTGATTAACTTAAATATTTTGCCAAAATTTGAGTGAAATAAATCAAAATGTCAAATTTGCGTTGAATCTAAGTATGCTAAGCATCCTTATAAATCTGTTGAAAGGAATTCAAATGCTTTAGAATTGATTCACACTGATATTTGTGACATGAAGTCAACACCATCACGTGGTGGGAAAAAGTATTTCATAACTTTTATTGACGATTGCACTAGATATTGTTATGTCTATTTGCTAAATGGTAAGGACGAAGCAATAGATGCATTTAGGAAATATAAAGCTGAAGTTGAAAATCAGTTAGATAAAAGGATCAAAATAATCAGAAGTGATAGAGGTGGAGAATATGAATCTCCATTTGCAGAAATATGTTTAGAAAATGGAATAATCCATCAAACTACTGCTCCTTACACTCCTCAGTCTAATGGAATTGCAGAAAGGAAAAATCGAACTTTAAAAGAAATGATGAATGCATTACTTATAAGTTCAGGTTTACCACAGAACTTGTGAGGGGAAGCTATCCTTACAGCAAATCAAATACTTAATAGAGTGTCTTACTCAAAGACAAATGTAATTCCATATGAGAAATGGAAAGGTAGAAAACCCAACTTGAAATATTTCAAAGTGTGGGGGTGTCTAGTCAAAGTCCAAGTTCCTATACCTAAGAGGGTAAAAATAGGGCCTAAAACTGTGGATTGTGTATTCATTGTATATGCCTTAAACAGTAAGGCATGTCGATTTTTGGTTCATAAGTCCGAACATCCGGATATTCATGATAATACAGTAATGGAATCAGATAGTGCTGAATTTTTTGAACATATCTATCCATATAAAAATAGACTTGAGTCATCTAGTCGGGGGTCTAAACAACCCATAGAAGAACCAAAAGAGAATGAACCCAATGAAGAAAGTCCAAGACGCAGTAAACGTCAAAGGACATCTACTTCATTTGGATCTGATTTTGTAACATTTCTTCTTAAAAGTGAGCCTCAAACATTCAAGGAAGCAATGTTGTCTAGCGACTCAACCTCTTGGAAGGAGGCTGTTAATAGTGAAACTGAATCAATCTAAACGTCAAAGGACATCTACTTCATTTGGATCTGATTTTGTAACATTTCTTCTTGAAAGTGAGCCTCAAACATTCAAGGAAGCAATGTTGTCTAGCGACTCAACCTCTTGGAAGGAGGCTGTTAATAGTGAAATTGAATCAATCTTAAGCAATCATACTTGGGAGTTGGTTGATCTTCCTCCAGGAAACAAACCATTGGGTTCAAAATTGATCTTTAAAAGGAAGATGAAAGATGATGGATCTATTGACAAATATAAAGCAAGACTTGTTGTCAAAGGTTTTAGACAAAAAGAAGGTCTTGATTATTTTGACACATACTCGCCAGTGACTAGGATTACATCAATTCGGATGTTAATTGCACTAGCTGCAGTATATGATCTTGAAATTCATCAAATGGATGTGAAAACAACCTTCTTAAATGGAGAGCTGGAAGAAGAAATTTACATAGAACAGCCTGAGGATTTTGTAGTTCCTGGTAAAGAAAAAAAAGTGTGCAAACTTATTAAGTCACATTATGGACTAAAACAAGCACCAAAATAATGGCATGCAGAGTTTGATCAAATCATGTTGTCAAATGGATTTAAGATCAATGAATGTGATAAATGTGTTTACATTAAAGATACTCCAAATCAGGAAGTCAGTGTATGCCTATATGTAGATGACATGCTTATAATGAGCAAAGACATTGCTAATATAAAAGCTACAAAGCGTATGCTCGCTAGTAAGTTTGATATGAAAGATTTAGGAGTTGCTGATGTGATATTAGGAATTAAAATTCTTAGAACTCCTAACGGTCTAGCATTGTCTCAAACTCATTATATTCAAAAGATACTTGAAAAATTCAAATTTTTGAATTTCAAAAGGGCAAAGACTCCAATTGATGTGAACCTTCATCTTGCAAAGAATAAAGGTGAAAGTCAGTCTCAATTGGACTATGCTAGCGTATTGGGAAGCTTAATGTATGTCATGAATTGTACACGACCAGACATAGCTTGCGCTATCAGTAAACTGAGTCGATACACAAGTAATCCTAATCAAAATCATTGGTTGGCAATGAAGAGAGTTTTGGGATACTTAGATGACACTCAAAACTATGCTTTACATTACAACAAATATCCAGCCGTTCTTGAAGGATATAGTGATACAAATTGGATTACTGGGTCAACTGAAACAAAATCCACAAGTGGATACGTTTTTACTATTGGTGGAGGAGCAATATCTTGGAAATCATCCAAACAAACATGTATAGCTCGCTCTACAATGGAGTCTGAATTCATTGCTTTAGACAAGGCAGGTGAAGAAGCTGAATGGCTCCGGAATTTCTTAGAAGATATTCCATTTTGGCCCAAACCAATGGCCCCTATATGCATACACTGTGATAGTTAAGCTGCAATAGGAAGGGCTGGAAACATTATGTATACCGGCAAGTCTCGTCACATAAGACGAAGACATAACTCTGTGAGACAACTACTCTCTAGTGGAATTATTACAATTGACTATGTGAAGTCAAAAGATAATGTGTCGGATCCACTTACAAAAGGCCTAACTCGAGAGGGAGTTGAGAAATCATCAACGAGAATGGGACTATGGCCGAGAACAAGTCATCCTGGCGGTAACTCTACCTAGAAGACTGGAGATCCTAAGATCTAGGTTCAAAGAGATAAAACAAAGTCATTGATGACGGTTCAACATTGTCAAAAATTATTTTATGGTCCATTCTCATGATGAGACAATGTTTAGTAACCAGGATGAAGACATAACGACTTTTTAATGGTTTCTAAGTTTGACACAGGGAATATCAAATGATGTATCTATGGGATAACACATTTAGAAATCACCTATGTAAGTGTGAAGTGTAAGCCGCTTCAAGGAGAATCCGGTAAGGCCAGTTCTTTAAGCACTTACTATCCGAGATGTGTTCATGGCTGAAACGAACAAAACAATGAGAACTAAGAACAGTTCAAGGGTTGATTGTGTGACATATGTTGTCTAGGTATACACCAAATCTTGACGGTTCAAAGATATCAAATCTACCGATTGATCGAGTATATCCGATATATGTTCACTACGGAAAGTTTAAAGGGAAACCTACTTATCCAGATGCGATTAACCTTTACCTACAAGACACACAAGTTTTTTCATGCATATGTTTTAACAATAGCCTTCCCCATTCATGTGGGGGATTGTTGGGTTTAGCAAGTATGAATGGGAAAAGAAAAGAGAGAATATGAAAAGCGAGGGAACTATTTTGGAGGGAAAATGAAAAGTCATTTGCAAAGTGCAAATGAAAAGTTATTTCTCCCATATTGGCAAAAGAAAGGGAAATTGTTGTCCTTATGTAAGGAAACACTTCCATTACTTCTTAAAGAGCTAAGAAGAAGATGCCCCCTCGCGTCGTCGTCGCTCGCTCGGCTTTGGCTTTGGCTTTGGCTTTGGATTTGGCAAATGATGTGATTGATTGATAAATTTTTTGGACAAAATTTATTTAATCAGTTTTTGTTAAATCAAATAAATCCTGTTAATATTATCTCTTATAAATTTGCGGGTAACGGTAACATTTCGAAAAGTTGTTACTCTTTCTGAAAAGCCGTTATTTTCCTAACAGACATATTTTTCCGAAAAGTTGTTATTTTTTCCAAAAAACACAACTTTCTGGATAAAACGGGTCTGAACAGATTTCTCTGAACAGACACGTTTCTAGCTGAAAATGGCTATAAAAGGAAGTCAATTTTCGTTTTTTCAAACACTGAATTTTTCCTGCTCTGCATAAATTTTTTCTCTCAAACAAATCAAAGTGTCGATCGACTGAGTCTGTGTGACTTGTTACTGTTCTGCAGTTCGCTGAAGTTAAAGAAATTTGAGGTACCGCTATTTCTTTAACAGGATTAATCCGTTTTATCTTGGGAGAAATTAATCCATAATCTCGGGTACAGTCAGGGGATTAAATTTCTTAAGGAGACACAATAGTTTCTGTGGACTCGAATTACTTCTTGTTTTCTATTATACTTTCTGTTTCATCTTATTATGTTTCTGTCTTTTTGGCTAACCTTATAATACAGGTTGAATAACAAGATATTGACACGTTAGTTTGCTGCTAAACTGCTGCAGCACAACATGCCTAAAAAATAAGCGAAGGATCTTTCCTACCTTTTGTCACTTCCTAGATGAAAAATTGCACCTCACTTACGTAATCAAACACTAACATATAAAAAAGAAAAAGAGAGAATAGTAAAGTGAGTTGGGATTTCAGAAATTTTCTGTAAATTGGAGTAGTTTGTTTCCTATATCATACTATGGAACACTATTTTTGTTTTGATTTTCTCTTAGGAAACACATGCTCTATGAAAATTTGATGACAAAAAGAAAAAGAAAAAAAAGTGAAAATGATACAGGAACTATGAGTCATGGACAATACTGTTTTACATCAGCTCATTATCAGAGTAATTTACTGATATTTAGTTTCAGTAAGCATTATCTATCCAACTCCCCAATAGATTTTAACATCATTAGTAAGCATTATCTATCCAACTCCCCATTAGATTTTAACATCATTACTTAACGGTAAACTCGTTACAATATCTATGGTATTTCACATGTGCAATGTTATTCCAAATATGTCATTTTGCTTTCTCTATCAATTTTTTTTCTGTAAGCACCCACATTAGATGTGTTCTATCAGTTTACAACCCTAACGGCAGGGTGCATTTGAGTAATTTGGTAAAATAGACAAGTGACTGCCAATAGGGAGTTAATCTGCCCTTTCCTTGATTGGAAGTGGAACATGAAGTCATTTCTTGCAGTTTCCAAATGTATTAATTAAGGTGGCTACGGTTTTAAGTATTGGAATAATAATAATAATCACATTTGCTTTGCTCGTGATTATTATTTATAATAATCTGCCAGCCAAATTTTGTCACTCCTCACTAATACATTGTTATTCTTACTACAGCACTATCAATTCCAGTCTGTGCGAGTTAATCTTCTGGAACAAGTCCTTGTAAATGGAAATGCTCTGTCTCCTGATTTTGCTAGTCGAGACTCACTACTACTATAGGCATAAGTAACCATGAGAAGTTGAAAATAATTGTTATTTGAAGTTTTGATGATTTGACAAAACCACAGGAACCTTGTGAAGGTATTTGGTTCTCAGCTCAAACTGCTTTTTGACTGCCAGCTAGGGAAAGTACAAATAGTTGGTGCACATGTTCCAACAGCATCAGAAGCGTCAGAAATCTTAACCAATGGCATGGGTTTAAGGATAGTGACTTTTCTATACAAAGACAACATCTCCATACTTTTGACCTAGTTTTTGCAACTTGAAAAAGTACATTCAAGAACTCTTGCAAAGGCTTAGAAAATCAAGAAGAATAAATATTCCAAACAACTCAAGCTCAAGCAAACATAGTGTGTAGTTGTTTAGAAATACTTTCTTCCGATCTTACATTGTGAACTGATCCTAAAACTATAAAGGATTCAGTGTGGTTTGATCTGGAAATTCTAAGTTAGTTAGTTAAACTAATTTAGTGGGCAACCTGTGTGTTGCTTAGAAATTCTAAATCATTACTTGGTTGATGGTTTAGTGGACAGTCCGTAACATTGCTTAGAAAATTCTAAGTTGTCTAGTGTGATAGATTAGTGGGTAGAGGAATCTCTACTTAGGCTCATCAAGCAATAGAGCTATTGCTTGACAGGGAGATTAAAAACTCCCTCACATTTTGTGTAACCGGTTTTCTTTTGCTTGTGAAGATAAATGAAACTGTTTTAGAAAACCATGTGAGACAGGTCGTGGTTTTACTCCCTTGAGCAAGGAGGTTTTCACGTAAAACTCCTTATGTCATTAAACTGCATCTTCATACATAAACTGCATTTTTGTGTGTCAAGGGACCTGGTCCATTGACTTGTTGTGGACACACAGATTCTAACAAGTGGTATCAAAGCCAGGTTCTCTCTATCTGGTTAATACCAAGAGAGTGATTCCTGTTCTAGAATGGCTGCTCCACTCAATCTGGAAGAGGATCAGTCTTCGACTCGACCTCCTCGTTTCAATGGTCACTTCTATAGCTGGTGGAAAGTTAGAATGCATGATTTTCTTATGGCTGAAGATAGTGAACAGTGGGATATCGTCTTAGATGACCATTTGTTCCAATGATTGAAAAAAAAGATGGTGAAATCACTAGACTTGTTCCAAAGCCTAGACGTAAATACGATGAAGCTGATAGGAAGAAGATTGAAAAAGGCTACAAAGCAAAGAAGCTGCTTGTCTGTGGTATAGGTCCTGATGAGTTCAATGGTGTCTCAGCTTGTGAATTAGCAAAGGAGATTTGGGATTGCTTAAAAACAGCTCATGAAGGAACTGAACAAGTAAAAGAGTCAAAGATCGATATGCTTACCGCTCAGTATGAAAGTTTCAAAATGAGAAAAGGTGAAACCATTCATGAGATGTTCACAAAGCTGTCATCAATTACAAATAAGTTGAGAAGTCTTGGAGAACCCATCAGTATGAGCAAATAGGCCAGGAAAGTTCTTCGAATCCTTCCCAAGTCCTGGGAAAGCAAGGTGGATGCAATCACTGAAGCAAAAGATCTGAAAGTGCTGACAATGGATGCTCTTATTGGAAATCTCAAAACTCATGAGATGAACCAAAATTATGATCAGTCAAAGAAGGAAGCCAAGAAAGATAAGTCCTTAATGCTGAAACACAGATCTGAAGAAGGTTCCAGTGAAGATGATGATATGGCTTACCTTATCAAAAGGTTTTAGAAGATTGTGAGAAAAAACAAGAAATTCAGAAAGGGAGCAAATGTTCCTCGAACTGCAACTCCAAATGATACTTGTCATAAATGTGGAAAGACTGGATATTTTATAAGAGATTGTCCATCACTCAAAGCTGAAAACAAAAAATATCAAAGACCAAGAGGCGAGAAAGAAAAACGCAGAGACCTGGTACTTGATAAAAGTGATCAAAAAGTTGCAGCTGATTATGTGGTCAAGAAAACTCTTGTTGCATAGGGAGATTCTTCGAGTGATTCAGAAGACTTTGATGAACCTAATGATGCATCAATAGTGGTGGTTCATGATGAGAATAATATATTCAATGAAATGTTTGCCTTCATGGCTCAGTCAGATGATAAAGATGTTGAGGATACGGTAACTCTTCTTGATTTTAAGCAAAATCTGAATACTTATTCTCTTAAAAGACTGAGAAAATTAGCAAATGTGATGATTGATTCTGTGATTGAGTTAACTTTTGAAAGAGATTCCATGAATGCTGAATTTGAAAGTCTAAATGAAAACAGAGATAAAAATGGTGAGAAAATGGCTCTAATTGAAGGCAAAATAGTTGTTCTAGAATCTGAAAAACTAGAACTCAAAAACCAATTGTATCTGATGATTGAGAAGTCTGAAAAACTGAAAGGAAAGTCTACTAGTTTACATGTTGAGCTGGAAGAAAAACTGAAAAACACTAAGACTAACCTTGTTTTGGCCTTGGAAAAGAACAAAAGCTTAAAGAGAGATATTGCCAAACTTAAGGATGACCTTGCAAATTCCCTTATATGGACAAAATCTTCTAAGCTGCTTTCAAATGTGACAAATCAAAGCAACTACAACAAAAGGGATTTAGGAAGCTTGAATATTACTCCTCCTTTCAATCCTCACAGCAAATATGTATTTGTGTCAGATAATTTGTTGTGTCTTCATTGTGGTATAAATGGGCATTTAAAAAGGAAATGTACAGCCTGGAGAGAGTCACATGAAAGATTCTCAAATTATACAGAAAAGAAAAGAATTTCAAAAGGGGGACCTGGTCCTGTCCAGAAGCTCTTGATCAAAAAGAATCTAAAATTACCTCACTGGGCAAGAAACACCTTGATTACTCCTTTATCTGCCTCTGGGAACTCAAATTGAAATGGGTTCCCAAGTCTAATAAGTGATTCTTGCTGCAGGTGAGTGAGAGGAGGAGCAGTCAATGTTGGTACATGGATAGTGGATGCTCCAAACATATGACTGGAGATACAAAAAACTTCCTCCAAGGCACTTCAAGGTGGAGGTGTCTCTTTTGGTGATGGAAAGAAGGGGTATATTTTGGGTGTTGGTAAAGTGGGAAAAACTCTTGAAGAATGCATTGACAATGTGTACCATGTCAGTGGGCTGAACTATAGTCTTCTGAGTGTGTCTCAAATTTGTGACAAGGGGAATAAAGTAAAGTTTACATCTGAGAAGTGTACTGTAGTCAATGTGACTACAAAGAAAGTGATTCTCACAGCTCAACGATGTAAAAACATGTATGTGGCAAACTTAGAAACATCTAATGGAGATGTCTAATATGTCTAAGTGCTCAAAATGAAAATGATGATATGTGGCATAGGAGACTGGGTCATGTGAGCTCATCTTTATTGAATAAGCTGATTTCTAAGGACCTGGTACTAGGTCTGCCAAAGCTGAAATTTTGTGAAAGTAAAATCTGTGATGCATGTGTCAAAGGAAAACAGATCAGATCATCCTTTAAGTCAAAGAAGCAAGTAACTTCATCAAGAGTATTAGAGCTGCTGCACATGGATTTATGTGGACCCTTGAAAGTTCAAATATATCATTTTGCTTTCTCTATCAATTTTTTTTCTGTAAGCACCCACATTAGATGTGTTCTATCAGTTTACAACCATAACGGCAGGGTGCAGAGTAATTTGGGAAAGTACTTACATGCAGTAGGTTTGGAAACTTGAAATGAGATGAACTCTACTGCCCTTGTATCTTTTTTCAATCTGACAATGTCATTTCCTTCAGATGATAACTTGGTGAAGCAAAATATATGTTATCTTTGTACGATGACATAACTTGGTGAAGTTGAGATATCATCTTTGTATAAGTTCGTTCATTCAAACATTTGTAATACTGGTTTATTGATTACCCCATTAATAAAAAGTCCTATAGAAATCATAACAAGACCACTACTTACGAAAACAAGGTTGCCCACTATTGTTTGGGGTCATGTTATCTTACATGTAATATCACTTTCTCGTCTCAGACCGACTCATTATAATAAATACTCTCCATCACAATTTGTATTTGGTAATGAATTGCTCATATACTAACTTTTGAATGTGCTTTATATATGTCAGTAGCACCATCATAATGCACTAAGATGGACCCCAAAGAAGGTCAGACGACATATATGTTGGGTTTGATTACCCCTCCATAATTCGATGCCTTATGCCATTGATGAGAGATTTATTCACTGCAAGATTTGCATATTGTCGATTTGATGAAGCAAATTTTCTGCAATTAAGGGGAGGAAAAATGAATTTAAAAAGAGAAATTGCATGAAAAGTTTTATCATTTTCTCATGTTGATCCACGTTCCCTTATGTGTGAACACGAGGTTCAGAAGATCATCTATTTGCAGAATATAACAAATCAAATGTCAAACACATTTATTGATTTAAAAAGGATAACTTAGTCACATATTCCTGCAAAGAATGTGTCAATCCAAATTGATGTTCCAACATGACCATCTACTATAGTCATAGATTCTGAATCTCATACACGCCTGAAGCGTGGAAGACCATTTGGTGAAGATAAAAATTCTAGAAAAAAATGGTATGAAAAATGACACCATAAGGATCTCACAAAGGGATTCAAGATTTGATAAATCCAGATATTTCTGATGAAACTTATGACCCCGAATTTCAAGTGAATGAAGAATTATTACTAAATTCTTATGATAATGGGATAAAGTTGAATCAATAGAAAATTATGGTTCATAATGTCTTTGCATACAACATTGTACTCAACAATATGTCAGATAATGAGGATCTTGAACCTTTGTCTTGTTTGTTGAAAAATTTCGACGAAGATATGATTGGTTAAAATGGCAAGAGACAATGCAATTGGAATTGAACTCACTTGCCAAACGTGAGGTTTTTTACCAGGAGTTCAAACATCCGATTATATAAAGTACGTTGGCTATAAATAGATCTTACATGTACTCCACTGGTTGTTCGATCTCTTTGAAGTGAGTAAGCATCCATTTCGACCTCAAGAAGAGAATGATAATCATCTTGGCCCTGAAGTACATATCTAAGTGCAATTGGTGCACTTATATATCTTACTAATGCTACGAGACATGACATAGGAATAACTATGTATATATTTTACATGGACATCTAGTGGGGAGTATTGTAAAATAAAAAGGCATAATACATATATTAGACCCTAAATTTGGCTTCAAATTTTAACTTTGACCTCAAACTTTCATAATGCACAAATAGGCACTTTAACTATCATATCTTTCAATAAATAAACACGCGATTTTTGGAACCAAAATGCGTGAAATGCAAACGCTTCCACGCGTATTAGTAAGCCAATCAGTGGCTGCCAACTAATTAAAAAATTTACACGTATTTTTTTAAGCATAATACATAAATTGGACCCTTAACTTGGCTTCAAATTATAACTTTGACCTTTAACTTTGATAGTGCACAAAGAGACACTTTAACTATCCAAAATTTAAACAAAAAAACACGCGAATATTTCAATCAAAACACGTGTTACACACATGCTCTGACGTGGAAAAGTAAACCACTCAGTTGCTGCCAACTAACTAAAATAAATACACCTAGATTTTTAAAAATTATAAAAATAAATTATAATATAGAATAAGGTGGAAGTGAAAACAAATTCATTTTTTAGGTAAAAAAAAATTAGTACCTCTTTTCTTCTCTCTCTTAAAAATTCCTAGTCTGAAATTCATGTTTCTTATATTCAAATCAAAGAAAAAATTGTTCAAGATATTTGCTGTAATTTAATTTTCGAGTTATCTATTCTTCTTCCTCAATTTAGTCAAGGTAACAAGATTCAACATTTTACAAACAAGAATTTGCATATTGTTGGTCAAATATTCAAACTAATATGAGAATCTCTAGAAGAAACTAATGTTTTTATTGCAAAATTATTTCAGAGCAACCCATAAATATGGAAAGACATGAGATTCAATGAACTTCTCCTTCTTTTCTTTAGTTTGAAGTATATTTGTGCTTTAAGTTGTCAAATATTTGACTGAAAAAACAGGGTGCTTTGTGTATTGTGATTGTCATAGTGAAGAGAATTGCAATTATGAATTTTGGAGGCCAACAAATGAACTTGCAGTACTAAAAATTATTAAGTGAAATGGTGCACTTAAAGTGTTTGATAAATTGTCTGATAGAACTTTTCACATATTTTTGTCAAGTTTGAGTAGCAGTCTGATATCTAATCAAAATGCCTTCAAAAATTGCATTCAACTTGTATAATTGTATATTCACCCCATCTTGTCAAAAAAGACTTCATTATAATTTTTTTCATAATAACAAAAAAGTAATTAAATGTCACTTGCATTTTGCAATGAACAACAAATAATGCAAAAAAGAGGGGAAAATTGTTAAAAATTAGAAAGAGAGTTTAATTGTCATTTCAGTGTTTTTTTTATTGTTGGGCCCTCGATTTTTACATCTGACGCGCCTAATTTGAGTGAATTTTACGTATTTTGCCATGTTTTTTGTTTAAGTTTTGGATAGTTAAAGTGCCTATTTGTGCACAAACAAAGTTAAAGGTCAAAGTTATAATTTGAAGCCAAGTTAAGGGTCCAATTTATGTACTAATTAAGGGTAGAATTGTCATTTTAGCAATTTTTTATCGTTTTGGGCCTCAAAAATTACCTCTCACTCGCGCAGAATGCGTGTATTTCACGCATTTTGCCAGGTAGGAATCGCGTGTTTATTTGTTGAAAGATAGTATAATTAAAGTGCCTATTTGTGCACTATGAAAGTTTGAGGTTAAAGTTAAAATTTGAAGCCAAGTTTAGGGTCCAATATATGTATTATGCCAAATAAAAAAGAGTGGATGACCCAAGTAAAAAGTATTGGGGGTGGCAGGGTAATATCGTAAAATAGTAAGATGGATCCATCAGAATACTTATAAACAGAATTTCCCACCCAAAAGCTGTAAATCATAACGGCCATAACTTTACAGTTGAGCTTCCAAAATCCACCATTGAAGATGACAACTCCGATTGAACAAGCTTCTGATTATCTAAAAGAATTCAATTACAAGGATTGGATTTCAGAGTTGATTAAACTGACAGTATGGGTCTACCATTTTGGCAACCAGCATTTCCGATCAACTACACAACAGAGAATCTCTGTGCATCAAAGTCCTCGAATCAGTTCCTGAAGGTATGGATTATCCAGAAGAAAAAAAACGCATTCAATTTCATTTATTTAGTGAGTTTAAGTGGTACGAATTTTTCTTGCAGAGAAGAGGCAATCAGAATATGAACAATCAATGTTTGAGTATCTACAAGGAAGGTTTTATAATGCAATTCCTGATGTTTATAATTGGGAAGCAGAGT
This sequence comes from Solanum sitiens, assembly GCA_016801875.1. Lineage (NCBI taxonomy): Eukaryota > Viridiplantae > Streptophyta > Magnoliopsida > Solanales > Solanaceae > Solanum > Solanum sitiens. The sequence continues at coordinate 49,216 of JABWTJ010000600.1, forward strand.
GTCATATAGTGGGATCTGTGAGTGAAACAAGAATTACATATTTAATGTGTTGTTGATTGAGTTTGGTTTCCTTCTCACTGTGCCTTAATTTTATCTACCAGATTCTATTGAATCCCCGTCTGCGCGATGCTTGGAATTGCCACGGTTCTTGCGCTGCCAAGAGAGGGGATTTCCAAGATTCTAAAATATGCTATGAGATTGCCCTTGAAATGGTTATATTTTGATGCTTCTTTAGTACTTAAGTTTTCTGTTTTCTAAACTTCAATTAATGGATTCTTCATCTTTTATTTGATTTAGGGTGAAGAAAGTACCATAATTTTACGTCAACTCGCAGAACTTGAACTGAAGTTTGCACAAGGTGAATGTACTTCTGTTCCATCAAGTTCAAATGGTCTGTTTTGTGTTTTAGACTCTACCTTTTTTCCGAACCGGAAGGTACATCTTCTAATCCTGCCATTCTCCATACTATTATTATGGATATGGAGAATTTTCTTAGAAATCGCATTGCTTTTCTGGAGAATAACTCGACCATCTGTCTCCCTGATCAAGATATAGGTGTCAAGGGGCAATAAGGTGTTTACCATAAGGGGCAATAAGCGCCCTTTTGGGAGTAGGATTTCTTTCCTAGGAGCTCATAGAAAGATAGCGAAGTCAGATAGTTCTTTCTTGCTTTCCTTCTATCTTTCTTTCTATTTCAAAGTGGTTCAGATCAATCCTGAGTAACGAGAGAGATTCTCCACACGAACGAACGACCCGCCAAATTCGTACTGACATAGGTGAATCGGACCAACACCTATCAACCACCAACAAGGAGTCTTTAGAGTAAATATAGATTTCTACCTTAGAATGTTCATTTAACAAATGAAAGCAAATGTATAATACATTTCTCCAGTCTCTTATTAAGTTAAATCAAAGCAAAATTCTGAAATCTATATTTACTTTTTTTTTCTTCTTAGTTTCTGAAAATCCAGCCCATCACATTGAAGAAATCATCAAATATGCCCAAAGGACGCTCGTTCTGGATGACAAGGATGGAAAGTGTTTATGTAAGACTGCGAACAGAATCTAGTTAAAAGAGTAACTGTTATACTTGGATCTTTAACTCGTAGTTTTAGCTATAAAACATTTTAATAAATCCAATTTTCAAAGTCCTTCACTGAACTTCATTTGGTTGGTAGATATCTTAGGATGTGCATATTTCACTTCCTTTATTCTGACTGGAGAACGGGATCACAATAATCTTCAACTGGCATTACAGGAATACGAAAAAGCTGTAAGTAGTTCTAACAAACTTGTCCCTATATATTTATTTCCCGTTATTTTAATATGAAATATGTGTGTAACCTAGTAGCTCCATGCGAGCCTCGATATTTTAGATACTTCTACTGATTTCCTACCCTATTTCAGAAGAAAATTGGTGCAACGAAGTCAAATCCCTATCTTAAATACGACTGTAGCGTGGTAAGTTGTTGAAATAAAACAAATGATTTTCACTTATGAATTGGCTTATCAGTTTTATGCTTAGTGAAGAAAGAACCAATAGTCTCTAAAAAAATTCACTTTAATTCATCTTCAAATTCTATGTTTGCACATATCATGATATCTCAATGCCATGTTGGGAAAAGTTAATATTTGTTTTCTCAGCTGAATAGATATCTGGAGAACTACAAGATGTCCCTAAATGGATTTTCCGAAGCTGCATCAATGAATCCTGCTAGTGATGCTTTACATCAATTGACACTGACGCTCCAGCTTCTCGACAAATTTGAACGATTACTTCAGGTAAAATTATGACATTGCACTAAGAACGACTTGGTTGACGAAATTAAAATCATATGGGAAGTAAGTATGATCAAAGGTTCATTGTTTCCAGCATATATACAAAATGCAGGTATCAAGGAGTCACACTCCCTGCAATTGCACAGTGGAGTGTTTGATGTGTTCACACATACCTGTCACTAGTATGGAACTCTAACCTATTTAACCTGTTACGAAGGAAATCTCTCTGTTTCCTGCTATAATATAATGTATGATGAGGTAGTCCCTTAAGATAGCTTCCGAGATAACCTTTAGTTAGCAAGTTCTAGTGATAGTTAGGAGGAACATATATAAACATGAAATTTGGTTTTATGGTATGATAGTTAGGAGGAACACATAGTCATGCTTTTCTATGATTTGTAAAATTATCTTAATGTGTAGGTTTGAGGCGCAATTGATTGGGTGAATCTTGGAATATTGCCAAACAAGTAGAGCCTAGGAAACTGCAATACGCAGCTAACATTATGTGGAATTAAGAGTTGTTTATAGAAAAATTCTAGTTGGTTGCTAAGTTGTAAATTTTTATTAACTTGGTAACTCTGCTATGGCTACCCCAGAAGGCTTGGTTAAATTTCTCCTACTGGATGAATTTTTTTCTGAATCTTTTCACTAGGTAGTTTGAGTATATGCAGACCTAAACCTTACCACTACAAATAGTTGCAAAAGGTACTCATGCACAATAAAGTCATCCATTTGGGAAAAGGTTTAAGCATTAAACATTAGAAAAGGAGATGAGGTACAGACCATTCTTGTGTCCTTAAAAAGTCCAAATTAATTGTTCAATGAGTTACAGAACGATGCCTGGGTAACATTTTAGTTCTTTCTTCTTCTGAAGTTGTTAAGACATTATGAATGAGATTGTATTATGTGATCCTACTTTTCAGGGTAAGTGTAATGACAAGAATAAGAGGAAGAGTAAGGGGAAGAGTAAGGGGAAGAGTAAAGGAAAGAGCAAAGGAAAGAGTACGGAAACAAGCTTGCCTGCCCTGATCCAATCACTTGCTAATATTGATCGTAAGGCTTTACATTTTTAACTGTAAACAATGAGGTATGAATGTATGATTTAGCTATTTTTCTATTAGTTAAGGTAATGTGTTTTCTGGCAGTGAATCCTTCATACAAGAGAGAAACCGTGGATCTCTTAACTGAAGGCCTTAACGAACAGATTGAGGTTGTAGCAGTAGTACGGTGCTTAGTTAAATATGAGTATATTGGTCCATTGTAAGTTACTTCATCTTGGAGGAACCCACACGAGTTGATCATTTTCAGAATTTCCTTTAAAAGTGAAAGTCACTTGTCTGTGTAGCCCTACTTTATGCTAAAATACTTATTTCTCAATGTGTACTCTTAATCTACAGATACTATATGCTCTTTGACTCTGATGAGAATAGTTTTGTACTTACAGTGTTCGGCATACAGAAGGAAGCAGTAAGCACTACTTTATTCCAACTCCCCATTAGATTTTCACATCATTACTTAACAAACTACTCTTGTTGACAGATTAAAAAAGGAGATCAGGTCACACTATTGGAGCCCATTTGCAAATTTAATGATTTTGAATGGGAAGGAAAGGTAAACTCGTTATAATATCTGTGGTATTTCAGATACAATGCTATTGCAAAGATGTCATTTTTCTTTCTATATCACATTTCCCCCTCTGTAAGCACCACATATTAGATGTGTTCTATTAGTTTATATCCCTTTATTTTGTGTATCGACTCCACCTTATAACACTTGAGCCTCTTGCAGTGGTAATTTAATTTGGTGTCAATGAATAGGGAGTTAAATCTGCCCTTTTTTTTTTGTCACTCCTCACTAATACATTGTTATTTTTATTGCAGCACTATGAATTCAAGTCTGTGCGAGTTAATCTTCTGGAACAAGTCCTTGTAAATGGAAATCCCTTGCCTCCTAGTTCTGCCATGCGTGACTCAATTATGCATAACTGAGGGCAAAATACTCTTGTCTATTGCCTGTATATAGATTTTTTCAATCTGACTATGCCATTTCCTTATAGATGATATATTTCTTTGACAATTGACATAGATAGATGACTTGTGCTCTCTTTGTAGTTTGTACTTTGTAGTCCTGTCCTGATATGTCTTGCACTCAAAGACATTGATCTACAAGGATAAAATATACTTTCCTTTCTCTTAATATTTTTTATATTCTTATATAGTACCTTTTCATTAGATAAAAATAATTAAGAATTCATGAGAAGTGAAGCAAAGGAGTCGAGGGTCTATCCTCTTTACCTCTTATAACTCATACATTCAATATAGAAACATACATTACATCAATGATGCAAGTGTATTTCACTTCATACTGTAAAATGATAGATTACACCTACAATATATATATATATACAAAGCTAGCTAGACACAATACTCTTCCACAATATCTTAACAAATGCAAATAAAGAGTCTTAAAGTGGGGGTTCCTTAAAATTGGGGATTAATCGGGCCCAATTAAAGATTATTTTAGAATGGATTGAATTTGAATCCAATTCAAATTATCTTGAGCCTGACCCATAAAATATTGGGCAGATTGGATGGGTTATCTATACTTGGGCTCATTTTTTATACAGCTAGTCACGGACAATGCCACTACACTTTAAGGCACAAAAATTGGTGCTTAGGGCTCAATTTTATATGAGGTGTGGCATGTTCATCCTCTTCTTACACCCGATTGGCCTATCGACTCTCACTTATAATGTCTTTTCTCCAAAATATTTGTCAAAATAACTTGGGAGATTGAAACAATTGGGAAATCATGAGAGTTAATCGCATTCAGCTTAATTGGAGAGAACCAAGTTGAGCTCCAATATGAACCCTTACCCCTGCTTTGATAACTACATTACACTATTCAAGTTCTCTTATTTGCACTACATAAGAGCATAGTTGTCCACCGAAGCTAAGTTAACAGCATATTTATGTATTATGTCTGTTAAAATTCAAGTAATTCGCTCCTTAACTAGTAGAAATTTCGTAAGCTTACCCTACATGCACTCTACATATGGTTTTCCACCTCATGTCCCGAGATACAAGTCGAATAGTGTTGAGGCAGGGGCGGATCTAGCTTTATGGGTGGGGTGCCACGGCACCCACAGACCTCGGTTAAAACGTTGTGTATGTATGTGTATAAGTATAACAAGTCGTATATATAATATATCTGTCACCCAATGAACTATATGTTGAATGGTCCAACTGGCAAAGGGTGTGTCTTTCCAACAAAGTGTCCACGGTACAAATCTCCATGACAACACTAATTTTTTTATCCCTTTGTTTGCGAGGGGCTTTAAGCTCTTACTCTTTATTTTCCTCTTTTTTTTTCTTTTTTCTTTGTCTTTTCTTCAGTTTCTCGCTCCCCTCAATTAGTTTATTTATTTGTTGCTTCTTACTTATTAACTTATCTTTAATTGATATGAATTTTTTCGTGATATTCTATATTAATTTTAGATTAATATTAAAATTTGAACGTCACATATGATATTAATAAAATATATTTAAATAGCCCTTTTAAAAAAAAACTAAAATGATGGATGTAATCATGTTAAACCTTTTGAATTTAAAGGTCCTTTCAATCTTTAACGTCACACTAAGTGGAGATAATTGGATTGAAACTATAATTTTTATTTTCTTCTCAACTATATGATATTAGATAGATGATGTATACAAATTTGAATTTTAAGGTGAAAAATCTCTTATTTTCTCAAAGTTATAGTGAATAAAGTCTCTTATTTTTTTAAAAAAGTATAAAAACACACACTATATAGGTGTATATCTTTAATATTAAAATATTTAAAAGAAAAAAAAACATTACTAAAGATGTATATTTGATCAATGTATTTATATATATCGAGAAAAATTAAATAACCCGAATCATAACCAAAAATAAAGAACCGAACAGTTTACCATTTAGATGATATGACACCCCTAGCCTCCGAATCCTGGATCCGCCTCTGAGTTGAGGAATTCATTTGAACCTTGTTCAATAGAAAATCATTACGTTTATATATAATCAAAATTATTTTATAATTATATATATATATATATATATATATATATATATATATATATATATATATATATATATTAGATATTGAGCTCTCTTTAGCTTCTTTCAATATTTACTTTTACATATTTTCAATCTTTTAATGCAGTTTCATTCCCAACACTTGTAGCTGTGGCACTTTCTTTTTCAGTCCACTTCCGACATTGCAATCGAATTCCAATCAAGCACAAACCCTGCATCGTCTGAGCCAGTTTGATCTTCACCAATAATTACACATGTATCACTGATTATGGATTTATACTAGCTAATTTGGGTCTAAGCCCTTTTCCAATAATAGACTGTTATAAGAAAAAAAAAATTAGTAGGTTTTTCAACAGAAATTAAATGATTTGATATTATCACATATCTCGAGAATTATAAATATATAATGAATGATTAAAAATATATTAATTTTGTTTTACATAATTTATCATAATATATGTTTGATGATATAATTGTACTTCTTATTAATACTGAGTAACGTTTTTACGTAGCAATTAAACATCACTTTTTTTTTTGTACATGAAAAATGTAGAATCTTATAATTTTATAGTTAGAGTAGCTCGTGGATCCAGAGAACCTGGCTCGGGAACAACTTCTTACTAGTAGGAGCTAATCATTGTGAAAAAAGAGTTATGTGAAAGTTTTCAATAATCGATATTATTTATAAATAAGTTAAGACCGTTAAAAATGTACACAACAACATAAATAAATAATTTTTTTTAGAGACAATCTACTTGTCTAAGGTTAAGCGTTCACCCTTTTCGTTATTGTTACTTTGTTACTCTAACAAAAATTTATAGAAGGAGAAAAATAAATTTGAACAACAGCAAAATAATATTGTTGACCCTTTTAGAAATTCATTCTTCATCAAACTGCTGCTCTAAAGGTCATTCTAGATGTTTCACCAATGCAACTTTACGACTTTTTTCAAAAATATATATGTATAATTGTTGCATTATGAAACTACAAGTAGATCAAAATGTTGGATTTCTAGACTCATGTTAATAAAATATTTTCGAACATTAAAAATTAAAATGAGTCTAAACTAGATAACTCAAATGCTCAGCAATGACTTCGGACATGAACGACAACAAATTTATGTTATAGACATTATCTTTTGTAGCTTAAGATATTACTTTCATTTGAAGCATGTTTTGTTTCATATTCTTCAAATTAAGCTTGCCGAAAATAGTCATAACTCACACCAAAAATATTTAGAAGAACCTATTGAGAAGGGAAAAGGGAAAAACGTTAAAAGAACGAAACTATTGTCCAAGTGAGATCATATACATACCAAACAAAAAATAATCAATAGTACAATTCTAAGGAGACAACAAAACAACGAGAAAAAACATATATTAAAGGGAGTAAACTATGAGATATCCAATGATGATAACAAATCATTCTAACCAGAGAAGTTTCTATGTTTTGAAATAACATACCTCAAAAAATTGACTAAACTTCAATTAACTTCAATCCTTAAGTACTCATAATATCCACTGATAAATTTAGTAAAAATAGATAACAACAACATAAAAACCAAAAAAGTATGGGTTCACAAAGTTATTAACTCTCATAGACATTTCTAAAGAACACAAAATCTCATCCTTGTATATGAAGAAATAACGTTGTTGATGAAGAAATTAGATATTTGTAGGGCTTTTTTTTATTGTACCTTCAACAATTCTGGTAGAGTAAAGTTGCTTGAGTACTCAATTAATGTTTCTTATTATTTAATCTGTACTAACAAATACTTATAACAATAACTTTGTAAAAACGTAAACAACAAAGTTTAAAGCATGTACTCAAAAAAATTAATTAATTATATAAGGATAAATTAGTGACGGTAAAAAAACATATCATGATCTGTAACAAGAGAATGTAACAGATTGGAAAAATCGAGCCCACGTACTGAATGCACACTGTCCCCTTAAGAAAATTATTCCCCTCTAATACCCGAAGTTTAAAGGAATAAATTCTTTCAGGATAGAACGATTATATTCACCATGTATTGATACAAAAACAATGGTGTTAGTTACTTGATATCTAGTTTCCCAACTAATAGACGGTTCCCCCTTTTACCCCCTATCACCGGAACTACTTAAGTTGGCTGTCCCAACTCAAAGCAAAAATTAGATTTGAAATCGAAGGTATTTCACGGGATAGCATTTCTGACAAGCTCTTTTTAGTGAGTCATTCAACAGAAGCAAAGTAGGAAGGTCTAAGAAGAACAGGAGGGGAACTTTTCAAATTTCTGAACCATTTCGTTGGTCATGAGAATTTCCCTTGAGTAATTAAAGAGATTCAGCGCAAGACCTACGGAATATAAGATGAAAGGCATATGGAGAAACTAAACACTATTGAATTTGGCTGAGTGACATGTAGAATTAGAAACTATAGACAACTACTTCAAACTTTACAAGAATATTGTTATTAACCTGTATTTATAAGGTTAGCCAAAAAGACAGAAACAGAAATAAGATGAAGCAGAAAGTATACAAAATAATCCGAGTTCACAGAAATTACTGTGTCTCCTTAAGAAGTTTAATCCCCTTACTGTACTCGAGGTTATGAATTAATTTCTCCCAAGATAAAACGGATTAATCCTGTTAAAGAAATAGTGGTACCTCAAACTTCTTTAACTTCAACGAACTTAAGAACAGCAACAAGTCACACAGACTCAGTCGATCAACACTTTGATTTTGAGAGAAAAATATATGCAGAGAAGGAAAATTTCAGTGTTTGAAAAAACAAAAATTGACTTCCTTTTATAGCCATTTTCAGTAAAAAACGTGTCTGTTCAGAGAAATCTGTTCAGACCCGTTTTATCCAGAAAGTTGTGTCTTTTGAAAAAAAAATTAACAACCTTTCGGAAAATATGTCTGTTAGGAAAATAACGGCTTTTTCGAAAGTAACGACTTTTCAAAAAGTGTAACAACGCGAGGGGGAATCTTCTTCTTAGCTCTTTAAGAAGTAAAGGAAGTGTTTCCTTATATAAGGACAACACTTTCCCTTTCTTTACCGATATGAGAAATGACTTTTCATTTGCACTTTGCAAATGACTTTTTATTTTCCCTCCAAAATAGTTCCCTCACTTTTCGTATTCTCTCTTTTCTTTTCCCATTCACACTCCCAACAAATATATAGTCGATAAAAAGAAGACCAAACTCCATACTAATCAGTAATTATCATATCATATCATCATATATATTACTTTTTCTGTTTAAAAAAAAGGGAACTAATTCTTAAGCACGGAATTTAAGAAAAGAAAAAAGACTTTTTAATCATATGATTCTAAATTGAAGTTATATAAAATGTACCGAAATTCCTTTTAATCTTGTGGCCTTAAACGTGTCACGTGAAAATTGAAGTTAAAGTGTTACAAAAAAAAGAAAAAGAAGAAGAAATGATTCATTCTTTTTTAAGCGGAGGAAGTACTAAAAGTGGGAACAAAAAAAGGTTAAAAATTGAAATACCAAAACAACCCTACAAAGTTTAGTTACTACAATAATACCATTAAAACAAGAAATACGTTTTTCTAATAAAGTCTAAAATCTAAATTATTTAGCATTAAAACATGAAATAAGTTATTTTTTAAAATAAAATCTAAATTACTCATTATGACATCATACAAAAATGGCTAATACAGTATAACCTCTCTAAATTAATATAGTCGAGACCATGAAATATTATTATTTTGTAGAGGTATTATTTAATCGATAAGTTATATTTATTGATATAAAGAGTGTATATAACATTGAAAAAATTGTTTAGGGATTAAATTTCAAATAATTTGAAAGAACCCACTTGTGAAAATGTTATTCATGAACTTGAAGTTATGATTAATGATCTCAGTTATCTCAATAAAATGGACGTCAATAACCTATTGGGTGAGTGAAAAGGATACATGTTCATAGGTTTAGAGCTTAAAACAAATTGTGGATATCATTGGAAAAACAATGTTGAAGATAAAGGGTGTATTTGGTATGAAGAAAAATATTTTCCATGGAAAATATTTTCTTGGAAAACAAGCAGATTTATGACTTATTTTCTCATGTTTGGTTGGTGAGTAGGAAATATTTTTAGGAAATGATTTTTAGTGTTTGATTTATGAATGATTTTTTTTTAGAAATATCTTTTATTTTTGATAGAGTAGAAAATAATTTTTGAAATTGAAAATATTTTTTTTAAAAAAAAAGTATTTTTTTTGTGGGGGGGTGGGGGGGTGGGGGAGGGGAAGGGGGCTGGCGAGGTGGGAGGGTAGGGTTGAAAAATAAAAATTTAAAGTTGAAAATATTTTTTAAAAATAAAATTATTTTTTTGGGTGGGGGGTGGGGTGGCTAGCAGGGGGTAGGGGTGAAATAACAAAAATATAAAGTTGAAATTAGTTTTTTAAAAACAAAATGAAAATTTATTTTGGGAAGAGGTAGTTCATGATTTCCCCTTCGCTCTCTTTAGCATTTTGGTTTAACACCACGCAGGCAGCTGGTACCTTCCCAGCTTCTTCATCAGGTAACCTGCCAATTAAACACATTATCAGTTGCATTTTGCCTGTAAAAATTCATTAATGAATCAGAATCTCCTTTACTTGAACACGGGTTTCGACTTCCCCTCCGGAGGGCCGGTGTAGCTCGCTTCGCTTACCGCCTTCGTCTTTCGCCATGGCTTATACTTCATCAATGTCCTTACTGCGTTTCACGCTTTTCAGGACCCCGATCCAAGCCCTCAGTCTCAAAAACTTGATGTTGGGGGCTGGAGGTAGGGGTTAAGAAATAAAAATTTGAAGTTGAAAATATTTTTTTTAAACAAACGTTTTCTTTGGGGGGGGGGGGGGGGGGTATGGGTGAAAAAAATAAAAAGTTGAAGTTGAAAATATTTTTTAAAAACAAACTGAAAATTTATTTTGGGAGGTAGGGTGGGGAGATCGATGGTAGGGCTGAAAAAAAATTTAAATTTGAAGTCGAAAATATTTTTCAAAAATAAACTTAATTTTTTTTGGGAGGGGGGGGGAGGGGGCTGGTAGGGGGAGGGGTCGAGGGTAGGGGTGAAGAAATGAAATTTTGAAATTAAAAATATTTTTTAAAAACAAAATCTATTTTTTTTAGGGGGGGGGGAGGGGGAGGGGGTTGCCGGGGTGGGTAGTGCGGGGTGGGGGGTCCGGGATCGGGGTGAAAAATAAAATTTTGAAATTGAAAATATTTTTTTTGGATTGGGGTGGAGGGATGATCGAGGTCGGGGGGAGGGCAGAGTGAAAATATAAAATTTTGAAATTGAAAATATTTTTTAGAAATTGATTTGTTTAAAAATTGTAATTTATAGTTGGATGAGAGTTTTGGAAAATTTTATCCTTAACTTTTGAAGGGAAGTCATTTTCTTAATTTTGAGGAAAATGAGTTGATTTGAAAAACATTTTCCAAAGCTTTTGTCCCAACCAAACATGAGAAAATTGAAAATCTTCATACCAAACACACCCAAAGTTGAAACACTTTGGAACCAGTTGCGAGTAAGGAACCCTTGCATCTAGAACTCTTCAAATTTTTATGATGCAACTAAGAAAGACAACACCAAAACTTTTGAATGCAATAAGAAAATTTAGAGATGAATTTCAACTAAATTTAAATTTTAATAAAAAACAAAACATAATAGAATCATATTTCACTAATTTTTCTTAGATATTTGTACTTCTAAAAAATTATTGATTTATGATATTAAGGGACCATATATCTAAAAATATATTATCTTATTATCTTATCGAGATGAATGATTTTTTTCTTTGACCCAAGTCAAGATCGAAAAAAATATTATCTTATAGAGATTATTAATTAACCAAGTATTAAAAAGTGTGACTGGATAATTACTTCAAATACTTAGTAAATATGAGATTCTAAGCTTAAAATATTACGAGAGAAAAAAGAGAATACGAAAACTAGTGGCAGTGTAATTTCTTAAAATAGTAAGATGAAGAAAGTGTGATCCATCAGAATCAGAATGCACAAAAACAGAATTTCCCGCCCAAAAGTTGTGAACCATAACCGCCATAACTTTGCATTTGAGCTTCATCACCCTTCAAACTTATAGATTACTTTCTCTATTTAAAAAAAAAATGACCTAGTTTAACTTGATACGAAATTTATAAAAAGAAAGAAGATTTTTTAGTCTTGTGATTCTAAAGTAAAATTATGTCAAATGTACCAAAATGCTCTTTGATCTTGTCGCCTTAAATATGTCACGTGAAAAGTTAAGTTAAAGTATTACCAAAAAAATGAAATGAGTCATTTTTCTTAAACAAACTAAAAAAAAAATTGGGTGAAACTGAGGGAGTTCTAAAAGTGGGAACGAAAAAAGTTAAAAGTTGAAATACCAAAATAACCTTACAAAGTTGAGTTACTACAACAATACCATTAAAACAACAAATAATTTTTTCCAGATAAAATCTAAAATCTAAATTATTCAGCATTTATGATAGGAAATAATTTCAATTTTTAAATAAAATCTCAATTATTCATTTATGACAACATACAAAATTGGCTAATACAGTAAAATCTCTCTAAATTAATATAGACGAGACGATGAAATATTATTATTTTGTAGAAGTATTATTTGATCAATAAATTGATACTTATTGACATAAAGAGTGTTTCAACATCGAAAAAATTATTTCGGGATGAAATCTCAAAGAATTTGAAAGAACCACTTGTGAAAACGTCATTCATGAACTTGAGGTCATGATTGATGATCTCGGCGAACTCAATAAAATGGACGTCAATAACCTATTGAATGAGTGAAAATGATATATGTTCAGAGGTTTAGAGCTTAAAACAAATTGTGTATATCATTGGAAAAACAATGTTGAAGATAAAGTTGAAATACTTTGGAACTAGCTATGAGTAAGAAAACACTTGCATCTAGAACTCTTTCACAATTTTATGGTGCAATTAAGAAAGACAAACTGAAACTTTTGGATGCAATAGAAAAAGTTAGAAATGAGCTCTAACTAGATTTAAATTTTAATAAAAAACAAAAAATAATAAAATCATATTTCACTAAATTTTCATGGATATTTGTACTTTAAAAAAAATATTACTTTATAATATTAACGGGATTATATATATAAGGGACTTTTGAAAATATATTGTTTTATTATCTTATCGAGATGAATGATTTTTTCCATTGATTCAAGTCGGGACCAGAGAAAAATATTATCTCATAGAGATTATTAATTAACCAAGTATTAAAAAGCGGGACTGGATAATTTCTTCAAATACTGGTAAATATGAAATTCTAAGCTTAAAACATTACGAGAGAAAAAAGAGAATATGAAAACTATTGGGGATGGCAGTGTAATTTCGTAAAATAGTAAGGTGAAGAAAGTGTGATACATCAGACTACTTATAAACAGAATTTCCCGCCCAAAAGATGTAAACCGCCATTAACAAACTTCGCAGTTGAGCTTCATCAGCCATAACTTTACACCATTGAACAAACAGAATTTGCAGTTGAGCTTCCAAAATACACCATTGAAGATGAGAGCTCCAGTTGTAGAGGTTCACTGGGAGAAAGAAGAAGTCCCCATTGATCTAAAATACGCCATTGAAGAAGTTTCTGTTCGTCTAGAAGACCTAAAATCCACCATTGAAGCAGTTTCTTCTGATCAAAAAGATCTAAAATCTGCCATTGAAGAAGTTTCTACTAATCAAAAAGATCTAAAATCGGCCATTGAAGGAATTTTTACTCATCTAAAAGAATCCAATCCATCATTGAAGATGAGCACTCCAACTGAAGAGGTTTCTAGGGAGAAAGAAGAAGTCTCTACTGATCTAAAATCCGCCATTGAAGAAGTTTCTAGGGAGAAAGGAGAAGTCTCCTCTGATCTAAAATCCACTGTTGAAGAAGTTTCTAGTGAGATAGGAGAAGTCTCCACTGATCTAACATCCATTCCATCATTGAAGATGAGCACTCCAACTGAAGAGGTTTCTAGGGAGAAAGGAGAAGTCTCCTCTGATCTAAAATCCACTGTTGAAGAAGTTTCTAGTGAGAAAGGAGAAGTCTCCACTGATCTAACGTCCACTATTGAAGAAGTTTCTAGTGAGATAGGAGAAGTCTCCACTGATCTAACATCCATTCCATCATTGAAGATGAGCACTCCAACTGAAGAGGTTTCTAGGGAGAAAGGAGAAGTCTCCTCTGATCTAAAATCCACTGTTGAAGAAGTTTCTAGTGAGAAAGGAGAAGTCTCCACTGATCTAACATCCAATCCATCATTGAAGATGAGCACTCCAACTGAAGAGGTTTCTAGGGAGAAAGGAGAAGTCTCCACTGATCTAACATCCAAGCCGATGAGCACTCCAGTTGAAGAGGTTTCTAGGGAGAAAGAAGAAGTCTCTACTGATCTAAAATCCGCCATTGAAGAAGTTTCTAGGGAGAACGGAGAAGTCTCCTCTGATCTAAAATCCACTGTTGAAGAAGTTTCTAGTGAGAAAGGAGAAGTCTCCACTGATCTAACGTCCACTATTGAAGAAGTTTCTACACAGCTAAAAGATTCCAATCCACCATTGAAGATGAGCACTCCAACTGAAGAGGTTTCTAGGGAGAAAGGAGAAGTCTCCACTGATCTAAAATCCAATCCACCATTGAAGATGAGCACTCCAATTGAAGAGGTTTCTAGGAAGAAAGGAGAAGTCTCCACTGATCTAAAATCCAATCCAATTGAAGAGGTTTCTAGGGAGATAGGACAAGTCTCCACTGACCTAAAATCCGCCATTAAAGAAGTTTCTGCTCAACTAAAAGAATCCAACTACAAGGATTGGATTTTAAGGTTCACTAACCTGATGAAATTGGTTTACAATTTTGCCGACCAGCATTTCCCGTCAAGTAGACAACAGAAAATCGCTGACATCGAGCATCAAGTTGATTTGTGCATCAAAGTCCTCGATTCAGTTCCTCAAGGTATGGATTGTCCAGAAGAAGAATAAAATGCATTCAGTTTCATTTATCAAGTGAGTTTAAGTGATACAAATTCGTGCAGAGAATAGGGAATCAAATCGTGAACGTACATTATTCGAGTATCTAAAAGGAAGGTTTTATAATGCGGTTCCTGGTGTTTATAAGAAGGAAGCAGAGTGTCATCTACAGAAATCTGTGAGTGAAAGAAGAATTACATATTTAATGTTTGTTGTTGAATTTACGTTTGGTTTACTTCTCATTGTGCCTTAATTTTATCTACCAGATTGATCTTAATCCGCATCTGCGGAATGCTTGGAATAGCATCGCCAGTTGCTTTACCAAGAAAGGGGATTTCATTAGAGCTGAAAAATGCTATCAGATTGCCCTTAAAATGGTTATATTTTGCTGCCTCTTCAGTACTTAAGTTTACCGTTCTCTAAACTTCAAACGTTCCCTTCATTTAATGGATTCTTCCTCTTTTATTTGATTTAGGGTAAAGAGAATATCATAATTTTACGTGACCTTGCAGCCCTTGAACTGAAGATTTCACTAGGTGAAGGTAATTCTTTTGTTTATTTCTGGTTAATTTGCTTTGTTCCATCTAGTTCTCATGGTTTGTTTTGTGTTTTAGACTCTTGTCTTTTGGTGATTATAAAATTCGAAGTTAGTGTATCTTCCCCATTATTTATTTGCATTACATCTGTCTTTGAAGTTCTAATTCTATCCTTAATTAGATACTTTACATTTCTCTAATCTCTGATTAAGTTGATAATAGTAACTCATGGAAAAAATTCTGAAATCTATATTTACTTTCTTTTCTTAGTGGCTGCTGCTGATCTCTTCCTCTGATTGTATATCTATTTCATAGATTCTGAAAATCCAGCCCAGCACGTTGAAGAAAGCATCAAATATGCCAAAAGGGCGCTCGATCTGAATGACAAGGATGGAAATTGTTCATGTAAGACTGCAAACAAAATCTAGTTAAAAGAGGAACTATTTTAAAATTCTAATCACTTAACTCTGAGATTCTCTGATATTGTGTCATGAACATGCTGTGATTTAGCACCCTCAGCTTTACCAATTTACTAAATTTTTACTTGTTGTTTTTCATTGATTGTGTTCACCCTTCAAATATTGTTTAGCTATAGTTAAGAAGTAGCATACAATTACAATTAAGACAGATGATGGTGCAGATTATATACTTTGGTACAGGGAACCATGAAGTACCATATACCCAGTATGTGGGATTTTATAAAGTGTATGCTACTTATGAAAACATCCAAGTATCCTGCTTTACTATAATGTATATGTTATACGTATGAAAACATCCAAGTATCTGCACACAATTTTAGTTATAATAAACATTTTGATAAATCCAATTTTCAAGTCCTTCACTGAACTTCATTTGGTTGGTAGATACCTTAGGATGTGCACATTTCAGTTACTTTGTTCTGAGTGGAGGACGGGATCACAATAATCTTCAACTGGCATTAAAGGAATTTGAAAAAGCTGTAAGTAGTTCTTACAATCTTGTCCCTGTGTATTTATTTCCCGCTATTTTAACATGATATATATGTGTTAAGGATAAGCCTGGTTATTTTAGATACTTGGAAGTTTCTTCTGATTTCCTACCCTATTTCAGAAAGAAGATGTTGCAGTGAAGTCAAACCCACATCTTGAATACGACTGTAGCCTGGTAAGTTGTTGAAAAAAACAACTGATTTTCACTTATGAACTGTTGTATCATATATAGGATCTTTCAAAACACAAGGTTCTCAATTGTTGCTAATTATCACCTCGTATTTTTATGATCATGTTCTTAAAGAACAAGAGTTAGAAAGACTAAAAATAAAGAGAAGGAAAGAAAGACTAGAGACCATGTATCAAGTTTACCGTGAAGCAAGGAAAGGATATAAGTTTGCAACTTCTTGTGTGGATCACAGATAGACCTTCTTTCATCATCTTTAAGGTTGCAGAGAATGCCTCTAAATAAGCTTGGTTCTCTCAGAGTTTGAATAAAACCATTCAAAAAGAAGACACTGAAAACTTTACAGATAAGACAAAAGTTGGTAAATTAAAGGAAAAAGTCATGAATACAAATAGAAGCATTCTCTCATAAGTTGAAACACACATGAGGATACAGGTTATAATAGGTCAAGGAAGCACTAGAAACTTTACAGAGAAAAAGAAAGTCGTACATGAAAACAGAATCTGATAATAACTCATTGAATTAGTTACCTCTTTCTGGTAGTCATGAGTCATGTCTGACTATTACAAGTGTGTCTACAGAGAATCAAGTTTGGTACGAAAAGATCAGAAAATGTATAATCTGCAGAGATCAGTGACATGTTGAATTGAGTTTGGTACAAAATAATCAATCTAGAAGAACAAGTGTGTGTATAGGGAAGTACAAATTCGAAGTAGAAAAACAGTCTGATTTAAAAGAATTGGCTTCAGCAAGTTTGAAAGTTTTATGCTTAGTGAAAAAAGAGCCATTAGTCTCTAAAAAAACCTCACTTTTATTTATCTTCGAATTCTATGTTTGCACATATCATGATACCTTAAATATAGACTTCACTTTCCCCCTTTCTAAATTCAATGCCATGTTGGGAAAATTTGATATTTGTTTTCTCAGGTTAATAGATATCTGGAGAACTACAAGGAGTCCCTAAATGGATTTTCAGATGCTGCATCAATGAATCCTGCTAGTGATGCTTTACATCAAAAGGAACTGACACTCCAGCTTCTTAACAAATTTAAAGGATTACTTTGGGTAAAATTATGACATTGTGGTTATTTTATGTACAGCATCCATAAGTGATATTATAATCCATTGCATTAAGAATGGCTTGGTTACCGACATTAGAATCGTAAGGGATGTGAGTATGATCAAAGGTTCATTTTTTCCAAGAGGTATTCAAGGTGTCACTCCCAACGTGTCACAGTGGAGTGTTTGATATGTTCACATATACCTGTCACTAGTATGGAACTCAATCCTGTTTAAATACTGATTTCATTGTCAGAGTTATCAAGGAAAGCTTTCTGTTTCCTGCTATAACAAAATCTATGATGAGGTAGTCCTTTAAGATAGGTTCCAAGATAACCAGTCAATATCTACAAAGTTCTAGTCTGACAACCTTTAGATAACAAGTTCTAATGATAGCTAGGAGGGACATATACAAACATGAAGTTTGATTTTATGGTATGACAGGAAGAACACCAAAACATAGTCATGCTTTTCTATGATTTGTAAAATTTTCTTAATGTGTAGGTTTGAGGCGCAATTGATTGGGTGAATCTTGGAATATTGCCAAACTAGTAGAGGCTAGGAAACTGGATTAGGCAGCTAAGATTATATGGAATTAAGAGTTTTTTTCATAGAAATACTCTAGTTGGTTGCTAAGTTAGTAATACTATTTGTATCAACTTGGTAACTCTACTATGGCTACCCCAGGAAGCTTGGATAAGTTTCTCCTACTACAGCGAACAACAACAACATGCTCAATGAAATCCCACTAAGTGGGTCTGGCGAGGGTCGAGTGTACGCAAACCTTACCACTACAAATAGTTGCAAAGGGTACTCATGCACAATAAAGTCATCCATTTGGGAAAAGGTTTAAGCATTAAGCATTAAGCATTAAGCATTAGAAGTATGTAAAAGAAAAGGAGATGAGGTACTGACAAATTCTTGTGTCCTTAAATAGTCCAATTTATTTGTTCAATGAGTTAACTGAGCCCCTCCTGTATTGATTAAACGGTGCCTGGGGTTTCATTTTAGTTGTTTCTTCTTCTTCTTTGATTTCTATAATTTTTTCTAGAAATAGGAATGTTATGATACAGTCTTTAAAATATAATGCCTTAAGATTCTCAATTGTTAAATGCTTTTTTCTTTTGAAGCTGTTAATAAATGATGAATGAGATTGTGAAGGATGCTTTTGAATTATGTGATCACTCTTTTCAGGTTAAGTGTAATGACAAGAATAAGGGAAAGAGTAAGGGGAAGAGTCAAGGAAAGAGTAAGGGAAAGGGTAAGGGAAAGAGCACGGAAACAAGCTTGGTTGACCTGATCCAATCACTTCCTAATATTGAGGGTAAGGCTTTACATTCTTCTTAGATATTGAACTGTAAACAATGAGGTATATTATTTAGCTATATATCTATTAGTTGAGGTGATAGAGTGCTTTTTGGCAGTGAATCCTCCATACAACAGAGCAACAATGGATCTCTTAACTGAAGGCCCTAACAAATGGATGGCAGTTGTAGCAGCAGTACGGTGCTTAGTTAAATATGAGTATAAAGCTCCACTGTAAGTTACTTCGTTTTCTTAACTGAAGGCTTAGGAGTTGTTCATTTTCAGCATTTCCTTTACAAGTGAAAGTTTCTTGTGTGTGCAGTCCCACTTTATTTTCTCAATGTGTACTCTTATTCTACAGATACTATATGCTCTGTGACTCTGATGAGAAAAGTTTTGTACTTACAGTGTTCGGCATACAGCAGGAAGCAGTAAGCACTATTTCGTAATGTTTAATTGTTTCTTGGTATATTTTTCCATTAAGATCTTACTTCCTAAAAAAAAGTGGTCTAGTGAAGTATAGTATCTAGGAGAAACCGAAATAAGAAAATCATCAAATAAATTTCAGATATTGACATGTTAGTTTGCTGCTAAACTGCTGCAGCACTACCTGCCTAAAAAATAAGTGAACAATCTTTCCTCCCTTTTATCACATTCTGGATGAAAAATTAGATGAAGGGGGGAGGTACTTCACTTCTTTAATGAGTTACCACACACTAAAGATGTAAGTTAGCATTTCATAAATGTCATATCTTTGAATATTTATCCTACTTCAGATTTTCGTGGTGACATATAGCCTACCATATTCTTATTAAAAAGGAATAAGAAGATGAAAATAACATAAACGAAGCTTCTTTTAGGAAACACATGCTCTATGAAAAGTTGATATTGCAAGGAAGAAAAGAAGTCAAAAATGACATTGGAACTTGATTTTCACATCTTAACAAACTACTCTTGTTGACAGATTAAACAAGGAGATCAGATCACAATATTGGATCCCGTTTGCAAATTTGTTGATTTTGAAAGGGAAGGAAAGGTAAACTCGTTTTAGTATTTCTGATGCAATTCTATTCAAAATATGTCGTCACTAATGGCATGTGAGTAATTCTGTCACTCCTCACTAATGGTATTGTTATTTTTACTGCAGCACCATAAATTCAAGTCTGTGCGAGTTAATCTTCTGGAACAAGTCCTTGTAAATGGAAATCCCCTGCCTCCTAGTTCTGCCATTTCTAAACCATTACAATAGGAAAAATACATTTGACACAGCTGTGGGAACTTGGAATGACATAAAACTCTACTGCCTGGTGTATTTTTTTGACATTTGACACACATGACTTTGGTCAAATCCTATTCAGTTTGTTGTACTGTCTTTCAACTGTCTAACTAAAACTTCTTCTGTCTAACTCAAAGACATCCATCTTCAGAAAAGGATTAAATATACTACACTTTCCTTTCTCTTAAAGGGGAAAAGAATTGGTTAATATTTTTCATATTCTTATACATGTGTATTACATATACATCATCATATCATATCATATATCATCATATCATCATATATCATATATTATTATAAGTGGGAAGGTTTTGTCTTTAAAGTACAGTTTTGCCCTTATAGTTAATTAAAATATTTTTAAAACCTAATTAATTAAATATTAAGTAATAATATTTCAATTATTTTTAGATTATGAGTTATTTATTAGCATGAAAATTAAATAATTATTAATTATATTGTATAATGAATTAGCCAATAGAAATAATTACAAATTAAATGCAAGTGCATGTATGGTGCCCAATCACAAATTAATTGCAAGTGCATGTATGGTGAAGAACCTAAGAATTATTTGTATGACTTTAATTTTTTTTCCAGCATGACTTTTGAGTTTCTGTATGACATTATACATCTATTAACTTATAAATACACTTCTGTGCTTCATGAAAAGATACTTTTCTGTAAACTTTGTCATGAAGTAATCTTAGTTATTTTTTTTTTTACTTGTTTTGTTAAGATAATGAACCATGAAAATGCTAATGATATGAAAGAATTTTCATTAGCTTCATTATCAAGGTGTGAGGAATAATGAAAAACAAGAGATTATTTTTTTAAAAAAAAGTTAGTCACATTTCACTATTGTATCTCTTGATTTCTTTAATTTCGATATTACTTCTCTTTTGCTTCTTGTATCATTTGATATCTGTTGCCATTTCAAGGTTTAAGTGCTGTTGAATGAAAGAAAATCTACATATGCACACATATATTATGTTCTGTTTATAGATTCTATTATATATTTTTTCTTTTATATTTGGTCTATTTTGTTTGCTATTTAGATTTAATTTTTTGTTCTTTATTTTATCCTTTTCACCCCAAGTCCTGAATACTAATTATTTCTATTAAATTCGATTATGAAAGGTCTCAAGTTTTAATTCAGGCAAAAGGTAACCAATCACTTTCAAAAGTTCATATAATTCATCACACATTAATTCTAATATTATTTTAATAAATTATTACTTAGCCTTGAATACACGTGCAACTCGAAAACTAGTATTATTATAAGTGGGAAGGTTTTATCTTCAAAGTTGAATTACAGTTTTGCCCTTATTGTTAATTAAAATATTTTACAAACCTAATTAATTAAATATTAAGCAACAATATTTTAATTATTTTTTAGATTATGAGTTATTTATTAGAATGAAAATCAAATAATTATTAATTATATTGTATAATGAATTAGCCAAAATAAATAATTACAAATTAAAAGCAAGTTCATGTATGGTGAAGAATCTAATCACAGATTAATTGCAAGTGCATGTATGGTGAAGAACCCAAGAGTTATTTGTATGACTTTTTGTTTTAGCATGACTTTTGAGTTTCTATATGACATTATATATTTACTACTATAAATACACTTGTGTGCTTCAAGAGAAGGTATTTTTATGTAAACTTTGTCATGAAGTAATCTTAGTTATTTTTTTTATTTTGCTTGTTTTGTTGAGATAAATGAACCATGGAAATGTTGATGATATGAAAGAACTTTCATCAGCTTCATTATTAAGGTGGAGAAATAATGAAAAACAAGAGATTTTAAAAAAAAAATAATTAGTCACATTTCATTAATGTATCTTGATTGTTTAATTTACGATATTACTCTTTTGCTTTTTGTTTCATTTGATATATGTTACCATTTTTCAAGGTTGAAGAGATGTTGAATGAAAGAAAATCTAAATATGCACACATATATTATGTTTTGCTTATAGATTCTATTATGTATTTATTTTTTTATATTTGGTCTATTTTGTTTGCTTTCGAGATTTATTTTTTTGTTGTTTGTTTTATCCCAATTGAAACAAAAAAAAGGTAGTTGCAGTGCTTAATACAAGAGGAACAAAAGCCTCAGATCATGATATTCAGCCATAAGATCAAAGTGTATGCCGGATAATCTTTTATTCATGGTATTCTTACAAACAAGGTCTCGAAAAACAGGATATATATAGACATTATGAAGTAAGAATGTAAATAATGTAATTTTTCAATGAAAACTATGTAATACAAAGTTAAAATAATAAAACATGACTCAAAATTTTTAAAAATACGATGATATAAAATATTATTGCGATGAATTTGATAAGTTAATAAATAATATTAAAATAGTGTTGATTAGTTTTAGTGCTTTAAATTTGAATAAAACGCCTAAAACAAATTTGATCTTTTTATAAACATACAACAATAGATTTTACATAATTAGAATGTTTGAACATTTGAGAGACTTCACCATATTCAATAATGAAAGAATAAAAGATAGTGAAGAGAAGTAAAAGAACATGATACTGTTGGTTCATGATAATCTTCATAATATAAATAAGCTAGACAATAATATAGATAGTCACACGCGAAACTAGAAAGTATATTACAATTAACTAGCCACATAAGAATCTAAAAAAGATACTACAATCAACTAAACAATATTCAATTTAATTTCTTAATCATATTTTCTATACAATTTTTTTTCTTCAAATTTATCAATACATGAAAGCGATTGCTTTAGTGGCCTTATGGTTGAGACGCCCCTGAATACATATATTCAATTTCTTTATCTCATGAAACCCCTACTAAGATTATTAGGCTATTATTTTTATTCTATAGTTGAAGTAGATGAAGATGACTCTTAAATTTTGATAGGATATGAAAGGAGTCGATAAGAAGTCAGAGATACTAAGTTTATACTTATTTTTTCATCTATATGTACATCAGTTTTATAAGAATAATGTCTACATTGTATTTTTTCTTAAATCTATTTCTTTTTGTTTTTTTAGCTCTATTAGACTTCTTAATTTAGTTTTTTCTATGAATATTTTATTGCCGTAAGTCTTTATTCTTATTTTGTTATTCATTACATTTACATATATATTTTCATGAAATTTTAGTCATTCTAACGTATCTATAAAAATTCACATGAAACACACGTGCGAAGCATGTGCTCATAAACTAGTATTATTATAAGTGGGAACAAAAAAAATTAAAAGTTGAATTACGATTTTACCCTTATTATAAATTAAAATATTATAAAACATTTAACTATTTAATTTAAATATTAAATTGTTTCATTTTAATTAAAATGTTGATGACTTCTTTATCAAAAAAAAAAATTAAAATGTTGATGACTTTTGCACTTCCTTAGATTAATTCCTAATTAAAATATCTAGTTTAATAATATCTATTCTCTATAGTCTATGTGTATATAATTCTCTTTTTTTGAGATTTTAAATGTCTAAATAATTTGATTAATGTTTTGTTCTCTATCTATAATTACTATGATTAAATTAAATTATATTAAATTGATTAGTAAAAAGAACAACCCTCCATCTCCCCACGTCTAAGACCATGATTATTTTATTAAATATACAAATTCTTCAACTTTTCATCTTCTCTTTTAATTATTAATAATACTCAGTTATGAGTTAATGACATTAATTGTCTTTAATTTCATATCTTAATATCAATGGCTTTGTAGAGGTAAAGTTATGGTCTCCATTCATAATTTCTATAAATCTTTTTTTTTTCTCAAAAACCTAAATGGTGAGGCTCGTAGGCCTCTTTTATATAAATCTCTAACTAATGGAGGAATATTTTTTGTTCACCAATTACTTCCTTTTGATGAGATTATTTCAGCGATTTTCAGGTACTATTTATGTTTTTTTTTGGTTTAAAAATAATAATATTATATAAAATTTTAATAGTGATATTTTGTATCCTACTTTCATCATTATCACTTTAGATGACTATTATTTCAACTGGTTTGCTGTTTTATGAATTCTTGAATTTATTTGGAATCTTATATTTATATATTGTATTTTGCCATGTAGAATATCATTTTTCTTATTCATATTATATCATCTCATGGATTATCATAATATACATTATTCTACTTCTTTTATTAATGTGGATTGTAGGGACACGTACAAAAAATTGATGGTTATTGATGGAGGAATCCATTCTTCTTATTGAGATTTTTGTGGCTTTAATGATTATTCATGCATGATTTTTCTAGATATCTTGTTTGTTTACAATTTATGTTTACTTCTCTTTTAATATTATTTTTTATTTAGATTTCAATTTCATAATCGATAATCTACTTTTTAAAAAGTAAGATATTTTCGAATTGATGTATGTTCAAATAGTTTATGTTATCGATGTATATCATGAAGAAGACTCTAGAATTTTGGTAGGATATGAGAGAAAGAGTCCATAAGAACTCGAAATATTATGTACTAATTTTGTGTTTACTTTTCCTTCTATATTATTATCGATCAAAGTCTTATGAAGCATGTATACATTGTATTTTTTTCCTTCTCTATTTTTTGTATGTTTTTTTCTTCTCTATTAGACTTCTTAATTTAGTTTTCGATGAATGCTTTATTGTCGTAAGTCTAAATACTTCTTTGAGCTCAAATTAGCCATTTGTGACTTTATTGAAAGTTTGGTAACTATTAACCAAAATTGAAAGTTATAGTATATTGCTTAAAAAGAATTAATTTGAAACATCAAAATGTGTACCTCATTGGTGCTTTATGGTTATATTATTAAAGATTTATTTATAATTTTTGTATTATATTATTCATTATTTGTTGTTTACATACTATATGTTTTCATTGCGTTTTAGTCACTCTAACATATCTAGGAACACACGTGCAAAACACGTGTCCAGAAACTAGTATTATTATAAGTAGGAACCTCCAAACCCCAAAATTGATTTACCGTTTTGCCCCTACAATATGAATTAAATATTAATTTATTAAATACAAATATTAGTTAAATATTAATTTATTATAAATTAAATTAGCTTTCAGCCCTAATTAAATTCTCAAGAAACGTATAGTTGTTCTTCAAGCTCCCTGATCATTGTAACGACCCCTTTTTTCCAACGCTCAAGTTCCATTGCAGCTATTCCAAATTTCAGACACTTCACTGATCTATATAAATGTCTCCAAAAACATGTGATTGTCCCATTAATCTGCTCTTATTCTCTGCCTCAATCTAATACATCGATCATTGGCAGGTAAAAAAAATTTCTCCTCCCTATTTATCAGAAGCTGATCTGTTTCCCGTGTTTAGTGTTTACTGTGTGTCGTTATGTAGCTTGTTTCGTTTCATCTATTTATTGTTTTAACAAGTTGGATTCATGTATTGTTGTGTTTATATGATAAGACATTATCAGTTTGCTATTGGCTGAAACCATTGTTGTATGTTTCTACATGTTCGAAAGCCAAGCAAACTCATTTTGCTTTTCTGGAACGTTATGCATTGAGCAGTAGCCCAACACATATGGAATTACTAGGGAAGGCCCATGGGAATAGAAGTCGAACATGTGCAATCAAACACATGTTGCATGAATGGTGGAATCAGAAGCCTAGAAACATGGTAGATGGTTTGGTTCTATAATCTGCCCCAATATTTGTGTGTTCAGAAATATGGAAGGAAAGTTGCAGTTGTAAATATGGTGGCAAGAGAAGTTTCAACAAACATATGATGACTCAACACATTCTCTGGATATTCAAAGTGCTATGAATAAAGCCTTTCAAAACACAACCTTGACGTTGCCTTGGATCACATGTTGTGAAAATCTTTTAAAACTACAACCAATTGTCAAATGTGTAACTATTTGCTGGCAATTTCCTGTAAATGGAGCGTTGAAAATGAATGCAGATGCGAGTTTTTGCACACTATCTGTTGAAATATGTGCGTCCACTACCAGTCAACGGACCAGGTCCCTTGACACAGCAAGAACAGTGCAGAAGATTAAACAATATGAAGAACACAACACAAGAAGTTTTACGTGGAAACCTCCTTGCTCAAGGGAGTAAAACCACGACCTGTCTCACAGGATTTTCAAAAACAGTTTCACTAATCTTCACAAGCAAAAGGAAACCGATTACACAAAATGTGAGAAAAAGTTTTTAATCTGACTATCAAGCAATAGCACTATTGCTTGATGAGCCTAAGTAGATATTACTCTACCCACTAAGCTATCACCCCTAGATAACTTAGACTTTGCTAAGCGGATACCACACCGCCCACTAAACCACCTAACTCTAGATGACTTAGAATTTTACTAAGCAACAAAACAATGTTGCCCACTAAATCAGTTAACCTTAACTGATTTAGACTTTTACAAACCCGAAATAAATATCTGAATCCTTTATAGATTAGGAACAGATTTACAATGTAAGCATGAAAGATATAATCCTAAGACAACTAGGTAGCTTGCATCTCTATCAGGTCCCTGTTCCTCTTAGGATGATTCTTCTTGAAGATGGCCTTTGCTTTTTGAGCTTTTGGATTTTCTGAAATCCAAAACTTTGTTTGCCAAAACTTGTGTTTGTGTTGTTGGAGAAGAGACTATATTCAAATGGACACAAACCCTTGGGACGAGGCTATTGGCTGAGAGCCTGCTGTCATAAAAAGTTGTGCACCAACCCCTCAGAGTTGGAAAGCTGTCCTTTTTTCCTTTTCACGTCGCAGTCTTGCGAGGACCAGGTCCCTTGCTTGCGGGAACCAGGTCCCTTGCAAACTTCTTTGTGAGTTCTTGAAAAGGCCAACCTCTTCCATTCTGATAGGTTCAGACAGCTTTACAGTTGTACACAATTATGTATCAGATGGAGAGAACTCTGCCTGGGACCAGGTCCCTGCATTTGTGAGTACTGAAACATACAAGCTCGTTCGCTCTTCTTATTGGTGTAGGACACTGCACTTTTCACCTACCACCTGACATGACAACTTTTACGGTTGTACCCCATTTGTATCGTGAAGAGAACACTCTGACAGGGACCAGGTCCCCGCATTTGTGAGGATCATCAAAACACCTAGAATATAACATTTTCCCCCTTTTTGATGATAGCACACAAATATACCTCACACTGAGTTTATCATTCATCTCACTGTCATCAGTTCCACTAACAAGGATCTGGTTCCTTGTTAGATCGATAAGTTTGTTAAATCATCAAAACTTCATATCAAGTTCGAGCTAACATCTCAACTCAGCTTCGAACTAACATTTTCCCCCTTTTTGATGATAACATACTTGTTCACCAGTTCCCCCTATCAACAAGAATTCTTGGGGTAACTGGAGTTGAATCATCCCCAAAGTTTATCAAATCATCAAAACATCAACATAGCATTTTCTTCCTTTTTGATGATGACATACTTATTCACTAGTTCCCCCTATCAACAAGAATTCTTGGGGTAACTAGAGTTTAATCATCCCCGAAGTTTGTCAAATCATCAAAACATCAGCATAGCATTTTCCCCCTTTTTGATGATGACAAACATCATCTTTCCCCTATCGGCAGGACCAGGTCCTCGTCAGGTAGCAAGCATTTATTACCCCTGTCAGCATGACCATATCTCTTCAAGTAGCTACCATTGGTTCCCCCTATCGATGTGACCATGTCTTCTTCAAGCAGTTATAACACCATGTCTTCTTCAAGCAGTTATAACACCATTGATCTCATTACCTTACCTTCACAACTTTCCAACTTTTGACATCATAAAAAAGGGTTAAAGCAGTAAACCAAGTTGACAGAAATATAGTTCCAGCAAACTCATGGCCACTTGGGCAACACTGAGCATGAGTAAAAGGCATAAAGTAATGAGACAAGTCAGTAGGAACAAGACATTTTTCATCCATAAACAAAAGATCAGCCATCAAAGCATTGCAAATATGATTACAAATGAAAACCAAAGCAATGCCCAAAAAGAGTAATGAGGACTGACATAGAGAGATAGTAAGAGAAGGGATTGACTTAGAGGCAAGGGATTGAAAGAAAAGAATTAATAGAGCATATCCCTTAGCATAAGATTTTCAGAATCATCTCTTAACATTCAGCATGTTGTGCAGCCCAACCTGTATCTTGAATTTTCAGAGCTGCCAATTTTTATTTTTTTTGGGCACCTGGTCCCTCTGATAGTGTTGTTTCAGAAGCTGGACTTTTAGACAACCCATTTCACCATTCTAGTTAACACGAGCAGCTGTCATAGCTTCTAACACCAGGTCCCTCTTCACACTTAAAAACATCTTCATCAGAAAATTCTCCAATAAGAATAAAGGGTTTAACAACTTGAAGTGTTTTTTGAGAGAAGAGAAAAGAGAATTTTAAAACGAACTCTGATATTTGAAAGGTAAATTGATTTTTTCTAGGGAAATATAAAGAAATATAAAATATAAAGAAAGAGAAAAGGAGGTATCATTTTGGCACTCAAAAGATGGGACAACAGTCAGATACCAGAATGACAGACATGTGGCAATTTCAAGGTTCTCATGCGTAACTCAAACTGCAATGTTAAGAGTACTAACCTTCGAGAAAGGACCAGGTCCCTCTCTGTAGTTTGAATGTCATTGTCTAGATCTGTCCTGACCTCCTTTTTCCTTCATCTCCTTTTCCATGTGTGTATACCTACAAGTATGAAACTGAACTTGCTAAAACATACATAACCGAAAAGCAAGGATACCTGCTCCCTTTGCATAGTCATGAAAGAGTTGATTGCTTCAGGCAGGATCCATTCAGGAAGGTTTTAGCATTTCCATCATCAGTGTGGTTATTTCAGTCAAGTTTTTGTGAACTTCAGGTTGCTGCTTGTTCCACAAGAGTTGAGTCCATCAAGCTACACTTGCTACATTTATCGCCTTAGTTGATGAAAGAGCAATTTAATCTTTCCTTTTAATTCCACATGAGTGAAAGATCAGCGCATAACATAATATACTCTTGAGGTACTCTTTCCATCAGCTTGATACCCAGCATAATCAATAGCACCATGTAATCCATATCAAAAAGTCCGCTGATGGACAGAACAGGAACCAGGTCCATGTCTTCTTAAAATATCTTCGAATTCTACTAGCAGCCTTCAAAAGTGATTTCTTTGCACATGAGTAGAGTCTTTGAACCCGGTTCATCAGCATCCAGCTTCAAGTTAGTGCCCAAGAAAGTATGAATTGTCTAGGCACCCATAACATGAAATGTTTTCAGCAGTTTCTTTGAACTACTACCAGGTCCCTTTCTTTGTTCATACATCAATTGCCCTGATCATGTTGTGCTATTTTCTTCCCTTCAGCTAAGTCACTATGAGTACACACTAATCCTAGATTAGGACCTTAGTAAAGATGTCAGACACTCGATCTTCCACTTTGGAAAACATCATGATGACATTGCCCCTCTATAACATTGTCTTGACTTCAAGTATGTTAAGCCATTTGAGCAACTCACAAATGTATTTTTATTGACAACCAGAGGTACCTTTTGAGGTTTGATTGATCTACAACTCCAAAAAGAGATTTAAATCTTCCATTATGCATAAACTCTTCACACAAAACCTCAAAGATTGCCTCCCTTGAAGCCATTATTGAGGAGCAACTTAGACAACCCGATCAACTTGTTTGGGAACCGACTGTCATACTTTGCTTCTTTCAAACTGATCTTGATCAACTTCTTCATTCTCACCTTCAAAATTCACATTATCAGTTTGAACTGCATCATCTTTGTTCAACACTTTCTAGAGGACCGGGTCCCTCATCAGATTTATCATCTGCATCAGCTTCCGTGAGATTGATGGATTCATGAAGAGAATATTCTTCAGCAAGTTCACTATTTAAACCATCTCTCTTATTCTGAAGCAGCTCTTCCATCTCAGAAACATCTTTCTTTGCAACTTCTAAACTCTTCTAGACTCATCAATAAATACATAACCATTTTTAGTATAACCCTGATAAGCCTTGCTGGAGGAAGAGTGTACCACAACTATTCTTTCATCAATATTGAGATCAAACTTCTCAATATTATCATTTTGGTCATAGAACATGTAGTATTCAACACTTTTTTCGAAAGTTCTTTGGAAGACTAAGTGCCTCCTTATTCTACCTGAAGGATGATCTGATCTGCTTCTCTTTAACACCAACACCACAAACTTTGTCATCTGCAAATTTCATTTTGTGCAGACTGGGTACCAGGTCCCTTGACACAAGTTTGTTTAGTAGAGAAACGTTCACCAGAGCATGTCTGTCTTTTCATACCTCAGCAGCACCAAGGCAAGTGAGAGTGTCACAATGAATAGTAATCAGATCAGCAATACACATGTTCTTGCATCTCTTTTCTATCAAGATCATCCGAAAGAGCAAGATTGTGACAACCCATTTATAACAGCTTCACTTTATTTTTATTCATCACACATCTATGAAATACTTTGAAAGATTGTACTTCAACCATTGACATAGTACAAAACTTCAATAGTGTATTCCATAGATTTTCAAACCATGTCTTCAAAAAGAACATATCTTTTCTTGCCATCACCAAATGAGACACCTCCACCTTGAAGTGCCTTGAGAGAGAGGAAGTACAGTGCTTTGAGCATCCACCATTCATGAATCGACACTGGTTGTTGCCACTTTCTCTCACAAGAATGTCATATCACGTGTTAGCCTTGGGAACCCACTTCAGTTGAAGTTCCCAGTAAGCAGATAAAGGAGTGATAAGAGAATTCTTTGTCCAGTGAGGCAGATTGATATTTTTCAACTTAGGAACAGAAGCAAGACCAGGTCCCTTCTTCTGTTGATTCTGTTGATTATTCTGTTGAACAGCACGACCAGGTCCCTTCTTCTGCAAGTTCTTCTGTTGGCCATACACAGGACCAGGTCCCTTCTTCAGTCTATTCCGTGGTTTGGAATAGTTTGATGAACTTTCTCCACAGTCTTTAAACGCAGGACATTCTCTTTTGCAGCCCAGATCTCCTTTTATGTTATTTCCTTGACCGAGTATATTTGTAAGGATCTTAGAGGAATTAGTCCATTTGAGGGAATTTTCAAGTTCCTCTTTTACACGGACCAGGTCCCTCTCCAATGCATGATTTATCTTGAAAGCCACTTTAATCTTCATTTCAGCAGTATGCAGCTTATTTTCAAGGTCCAGCTGCAAGCTGCTAGCCTCATTATTTCCTTTAAAAATTGTAGTAGTCGCCCTTTTATCTTTTCCTTCAGTTCTAGATTTCTGCTTCTAGAACAACCATTTGACTTTCAATATCATATATTTGGGCAACTAAAGCAATTTTTCCATCTTGAAAGATGTCTAGGTTGTTGTTTACGAGATCCTTCTCATCTATCATCTCACTTATCAAATCAAGTAATACAACAGCCATCTTTCTCAACTTACTAGTAGAAAAGGTATTCAAGTTTTGCTTGAAATAAGATAGAGTTACCTTTTCATCAGTATCTTCCTCGTTTGACTTTGCCATGAAACTATTATCTGTGTTTTCAGAATCATCTGAATCACTTTAGGATTTTTCCCACGTAGCCATATCCCTTTTTACTGCCTCGAAGAAGACTTCTCTTCTGCTTATCTTGGGATGGACCTGGTCCCCTTCTTTGTCTTTAGCTTCTGCAGTCTTGATAATAGGAACAGGTTCTTCAAGGAACATGAGCTCATCTGTGATGTTGGAGAATCTGGTGCGCACTTCATGAATGAGTTCACCATCATTCATGGTGAAATCTTCAAACTGAGTAGTAAAGAGATCTAACTTAGATTTCCTTATTTCCTCAATGCCCTCATAAGTTGTTTTCAACAGATCCCAGATTTCCTTGGCTGATTCACAAGATGAAATCAGATCGTATTCATTTATACTAAGGCCACACATCAATAGCTTCCTTGCTTTGTGATTTTTCTGGACTAATAGTCTGTCAGAGTCATTATATTGTTTTCTAGTTTTGGGAATGACTCTTGTGACCTCTCCATCTCTAACCTCCATAGTTGGCACATAAGGCCCTTTACATATGACGTCCCATACTTCACTGTCCTTAGCCATGAGATAGTCTCTCATCCGAATCTTCCAATATTTATAGAGCTTACTATCAAACAGAGGAGGTCTTGTGGGAGACTGATTTCTTTGCTTATTCAGTAGTGACGCCATTTCTCGCAGGAACTTCTCTCTTGGTGTTAACCAGATAGAGAGCATCTGCTCTGATACCACTTGTTGAAATATATGCGTCCACTACCAGTCAACGGACCAGGTCCCTTGACACAGCAAGAACAGTGCAGAAGATTAAACAATATGAAGAACACAACACAAGAAGTTTTACGTGGAAACCTCCTTGCTCAAGGGAGTAAAACCACGACCTGTCTCACAGGATTTTCAAAAACAGTTTCACTAATCTTCACAAGCAAAAGGAAACCGATTACACAAAATGTGAGAAAAAGTTTTTAATCTGACTATCAAGCAATAGCACTATTGCTTGATGAGCCTAAGTAGATATTACTCTACCCACTAAGCTATCACCCCTAGATAACTTAGACTTTGCTAAGCGGATACCACACCGCACACTAAACCACCTAACTCTAGATGACTTAGAATTTTACTAAGCAACAAAACAATGTTGCCCACTAAATCAGTTAACCTTAACTGATTTAGACTTTTACAAACCCGAAACAAATATCTGAATCCTTTATAGATTAGGAACAGATTTACAATGTAAGCATGAAAGATATAATCCTAAGACAACTAGGTAGCTTGCATCTCTATCAGGTCCCTGTTCCTCTTAGGATGATTCTTCTTGAAGATGGCCTTTGCTTTTTGAGCTTTTGGATTTTCTGAAATCCAAAACTTTGTTTGCCAAAACTTGTGTTTGTGTTGTTGTAGAAGAGACTATATTCAAATGGACACAAACCCTTGGGACGAGGCTGGCTGAGAGCCTGCTGTCATAAAAAGTTGTGCACCAACCCCTCAGAGTTGGAAAGTTGTCTTTTTGTCCTTTTCACGTCGCAGTCTTGCGGAGACCAGGTCCCTTGCTTGCGGGAACCAGGTCCCTTGCAAACATCTTTGTGAGTTCTTGAAAAGGCCAACCTCTTCCATTCTGATTGGTTCAGTATGCTGGCGCCTCACCTACCACTGACAGGACAGCTTTACAGTTGTACACAATTATGTATCAGATGGAGAGAACTCTGCCTGGGACCAGGTCCCTGTATTTGTGAGTACTGAAACATACAAGCTCGTCCGCTCTTCTTATTGGTGTAGGACACTGCACTTTTCACCTACCACCTGACATGACAACTTTTACGGTTGTACCCCATTTGTATCGTGAAGAGAACACTCTGACAGGGACCAGGTCCCCGCATTTGTGAGGATCATCAAAACACCTAGAATATTTCAACACTATCTGGAAGAGCGGACATGGGAAGTATCTTAAGAGATGATAAGGGTGATTTTGTTATGGCATTCTCCTCTTTCTTGGAGTGTGGCAGCAGCTTAGAGACAGAGGCATTGGCAGCCCTCAAGGGGTTGGATTTATGCGTGAAGAGAAATTTCAGCCATTTTTTCTTGAAAATCGACTCAATTATAGTCTTCTGATTGAAGGAAAAACACAACCCAATTACAAGCTCAATCTCACCCTAGAGAAGATTCGATATATGATAATTCAACCCTAAGAGAGGCCAATAAGGTGCGGATCACTTGTCTAAGATGGCAAACACCAACCAGAACAATCATGTTTTTGTCTCCATTCTGCAGATTCCTGATGGTGCAAAAGACCCTTATCAATTGGACAAAAGTCAAATGCTATCCATTAGACTCAAATACGATAAGGTGAATTTTTTTGTTAGCTAATTTACTTTCTTATTTGTGTGGGGATTTAGTGTGTAGATAGTCATCTCCTAACCCTCCTTTTGAAAGAAAAAAGTTTTATCCTTTGTGTTATATGTTGAGGTAAGGTCAAGCCCTCTTCTTGTACGTATTCTTATGATATAGAACACTCCTGCTAATGATATATAACACTCCTGCTAACTAGCGGAAATTTAATAAAAAAAATAGTTTTAACTAACTGAATTTTGTGTCAGTTGAAGCTGATACATGTTACATGTAAGACTTCAGATGTACTCCTTTTTGTTAGTGGCTTTGTTCTTTCTCCTTGTTTGATAATTTTCTGGTGATGGCGGGAAGTTGTTTGAGGTTATTAATTGGTGTCTTCATAAATGATGCGTAAATGAAAATGTACATCAATTGGAAATTTTTGGACAACTATTAATTTCTTTGCTCAGAAGTATTTTTTTGTGATAATAAGTAATTCTTGATGTAGTCAAGCGGTTAGGCTGTGTGAACTTCTTTTAACAAGTCGTTTGAATGCGTATGTGAGTATATGAGAATTGCTATTTTGGCCCAGGGCATCATTATTTCATCCTCATTTTCTGACTATCTGTATTTACTCATTCCACTTGCAGTTCAATAGTGCCTTGAGTATTAGTAAGCACTTATATCTTGTTATGGTAACATCATCTAATCTTGGCAGAGTTAGTTGTAGTTCACCTAAAGATATAAAAGTAATATATTCACAAATATAATGAACTGATTTCAGGAAATAGTAGTCTTCAAAGGAAACAAAAATCCAAGATAATGTAATTTAATCATCTGTTAGACACTGGAAAATTCCCGACAATTGGACTTGTAGGCCATTGTCTTTTGTGTGCTTCATTCTTTCTCTATTATAATAGTGTTACATATCCTCTTATCCTATTTTATGTGTTGTAGTAGGAATAACTACTAAAAGATGTCATTTTACTAATTATAACTCTTACGCAGTAAGGCCGATAGCGCATAATGATTGGAGCAATAATAAGAATGATACAACTTAGCATGACTCATACGTGCAGCGCACGTGTCCATGACTAATACTATTATAAGTAGGAGCCATCAAATTAAAGATTGAATTACCTAAAACTGAATGACCATTGTGCCCTTAGTATAACACTGCTTTTTATATAAATTTAATTCCTACTTGAACTTAATCGTGTAACACATTGAAGAGTACAAATAGGTGAATTGTATTCTTCATTTTTATATCTTAAATATTTTTTTATATAAAGTTTCTTATTTGTCTAATATAAAATTTCAATAATTAACTTTTATTTTAAGATATATATAAAGTTAAAAGTTGAATTACGATTTTACCCCTACTATAAAATAAAATTTATTAAAACATTTTAATTATTTAATTTAAATGCTAAATTGTATCATTTTAATAAAAATGTTTTCGACTTTTTTCACTTGCTTAGATTAATGGGATAATGCACAAGTACCCCCTCAACCTATACCCGAAATCCTAGAGACACACTTATACTATACTAAGGTCCTA
The DNA here is from genome assembly GCA_016801875.1 of Solanum sitiens. Lineage (NCBI taxonomy): Eukaryota > Viridiplantae > Streptophyta > Magnoliopsida > Solanales > Solanaceae > Solanum > Solanum sitiens. The sequence goes on from JABWTJ010000600.1 coordinate 84,760, forward strand.
TTACCCCCCTGAACTTATTTTATAAATAATTTTTTACCCCTTTTCGGCCTATGTGGCACCATTTTGTGGGCCCAACATATGTTGACATTTTTTTTCAAACTAGTGCCACGTAGGCCAAAAAGGGGTAGAAAATTATTGACAGAACACATAAGCGGCTCCTTGAACTTGTCAAGATTTTCCGTATAGACACTTTAACAAGAGCTACTTCCTATTGAACACTTAAACCACTCAAAAAGTGTACCTATCAAACACACTTGGCTGACTTGTCACCTGTCGTTTGAGGCACGCCTTTTGAGCGCGTGAAGTGAGAAAAAAAAAGTTGATGTGTCTGATTGACACACTTAACGGTCCAAATCTTCCCCTTTTATTTATCCAACCCTAGATTTTTCCCTTTTTTTTAATTTCTCATCTCTTTCTTCTCCAAATCTCACCATTGTTGCTGAAAATCAAAAAAAAAATCTTCATTCATCTTCATGATTAAACAAAACCAATAAACAAAGTTGCTAAAAATAACTAAATACGGAGTTGTACCTTTTTTATTTCTTGGTAATTTCAAGTTTTAATCATATTTGTTAATGATAAAAAAAGGAGGAAGAAGAAGAATTGAGCTATGCAAGCTAGAGAATATTGTTTGGGAGGAAAGGGGAGGATAAATTATGAAATAGTTTTAGATTGTTTGGGAGGAAAGGGGAGGATAAATTATGAATTATTTTTATAATAAAAATAAAAAGAACAAATAGAGAGTTCATAAAATTATTAATGGTGGAATTTAAGTTGGCAGTGAGGAGGGGCTTCAAAGAAGAAGATGCAGAGGGGGATGCTGAATCTGATAATTTTTTTTGTAAAAGATACTTTTTTTTAAAAAAATTTGCCACATGTCACGGTATGATTGACTCTTTTTCCATATTATAGTGTTTGAAAGTCACGCACTCTATATATTTTTGGGTAATGTCATTGAAGTGTCTAATAGACACACTTTGTGTATACATAAGGTGTTCAATAGGAATATGGCCTCATTAAGGTGTCTAAACGGAAAAAGCGTGCAAGTTCAAGGGGCCGCCTATGTGTTCAGCCAAAATTATTTATAAAATAAATTCAGGGAGGTAATAGGACCTTAGTATAGTATAAGTGTGTCTCTGAGATTTCAGGCATAGGTTGAGGGGGTACTTATGCATTTTCCCTAGATTAATTAATAAATAAAACATCTAATTTAATAATATTTATCATTTATATATAGCACCAAATTGCAAAATTGGATTACCATTTTAAATGACCATTCACTAAATTAATGTTCCTCTAATAACTTATGCTTAGAAACTAAATTATTACGCAATCATTAATGTTTCAATGTACAAAAAAAAAATAACAGATCTTTTTTAGTAATTTCAAATGTTATTTTGAATTTACAAGCAATTTAATATGGTTTATGTATTGACAAAATGCCAAAAGTCACGTTATCCAAGAAAAATTGTTAATAATTGTCATGCATTTATATAACCTTTAACTTAACCTTATTTTACGTTAGTGCCCTCCAACTTTGAGTGTGGACAAATAGATACTTAAACTTGTATAAAATTGAACAAATAAATACATGAGTCCTACATGGCATAATACACGTAAGACACCACGTAGGACAAAAATGACATGTAGGATAACATGTAGGACATGTATGTCTATTTGTTCAACTTTATACAAGTTTAAATGTCTACTTGTGCACACCCAAAGTTGAAAGACATAAATGTAATTCGAAGCCAAGTTAAAGGGCATATTTATGTATTATGCCTATTATAAAATCGCGTAAATAAATTATTACAAAGTTATTTGTTCTCCACTTAAGTAATTGTTCCATCTAACTTTCACTTCTCATCAATATATTTAAGTAAAAATGAAATAACTTTTACGGGCTCTTCAAGATTTTTTTACTCAACAATCGTAAAGTGTGAGTTAAAGTGACTATATGTTGGTGAGAATAATAAATTTTAGGCATAATACATATATTAGACCCTAAACTTGACTTCAAATTTTAACTTTGACCTCCAACTTTCATAGTGTACAAACATGCACTTTAACTATCCAACCTTTTAAATAATAAACACGCGAGTCTTGCCTGGAAAAATGCGTTATGTGCACGTATTTTGCGTAAATGATGTGTAATTTTTGAGGCCTAAAACGAAAAAAATGCTGAAATGACAACTCTACCCTTAATGAATTTCATTTATATATATTTAATATTTCCAAATCAAAATCTTATTTTAATTTTTTTTTAATTCTAAAATAAAGTGTAAATATTTAATTAGTTGACAGTCATTGAGTGACTCACTAATACACGTGGGAGCGTTTGCATTTCACTCTTTTTGGCTTCAAAAATCGCGTGTTTATTTATTTAAAGTTAGGATAGTTAAAATATCTATTTGTGCACTATGAAAGTTGGAGGTCAACGTTAAAATTTGAAGTCAAGTTTAAGGTCCAAAATATGTGTTACGCCTAAATTTTACGTCGATAAGAATAATAAATTTTAAAAAGTAATGATGTCATTATAAATTTTATTTACATGTGAAGTAAATAGTTAGTAGATATAAATATGGGGTTATTTTAACAAAATATAAACTTGGGGATCAATTTTTATATTAAAATAAAGCATGATGTGGTATTCCATGTAATTCCATATCATAATTTTTGGAGAATATGGAATCATATCTCATGATATGGGATCATGAGATGGAATCAGCGTAAAATCGCATGTCCAAACGCTGATTCCATCTCACGATATCATATCATGATATGGTATTGCATGACCAAACGCCTACTTAAACTTGTATAAAATTGAACAAGAAGACAGTAACAGTAATTCAGTAGCGGAAGAGACTAATATGATTTTCTTTAGGCATAATACATAAACATGACCCTTAACTTGGCGTCAACGAACAACTATGCCCTCCAACATTGAATGTGCACAAGTAGGCACTTAAGTTAGTATAAAATTGAACAAGTAGACACAAGTATCCTACATAACATAATACACGTAGGATACCATGTAGAAAACAAAATTATCGTAGGGTGCCATATAGGAAAAATGTGTTCATTTGCTCAATTTTATACAAGTTTAAGTGTCTACTTGTGCATAACAAAAGTAAAATGTCATAGTTATCAATCGACGCCAAGTTAAGGGTCATATTTATATATTATTCTTTGATATCCTTTAATGCATATCAACAAACTTTGAGTTTTAGAATTTCAACGGTTAGTTTAGGCATAATACATAAACATGATCTTTAACTTGGTTTCACCGGACAACGTAAATATGTTCTCCGATTTCGAGTGTGTACAAGCAAACCCTTAAACTTGTACAAAATTGAATAAGTAGACACACGTGTCTTACATGACATAATACATGTAAGACGCCATGTAGGATACACAATTTTCATGTAGAGTGCCATATAGGACGGATGTGTCTCTTTGTTCAATTTTATAAAAGTGTAAGTGCCTACTTGTGCATATCCAAAGTTTAAAGGGCATGTTTATGTATTATGTTGTTAGTTTACTTGTACGGTATTTACTAAGGCATAATACATAAGAATAACCCTTAACTTGGCATCGGTTGACAACTATGACCCTTAACTTTGGATGTACACAAGTAGACACTTAAACTTGTATAAAATTGAACAAGTAGACACACATGTTTTACATGGCATGATACACGTAGGACACAAAATTTTCATGTAGGGTGCCATGTAGGACGAATGTGTCAATTTATTCAATTTTATACAAGTTTAAGTGTCTACTTGTGCACATCTAGAGTTAAGGGTCAAAGTTGTCATTGACGTCAAGTTAAGAATCATGTTTATGTATTATGTCTATTTACTAATTGTGCCTAATTATTTATTTCATATGTAGATTTAAGTTACAAAATTTCAGATAATTAGTATCTAATTAAAGGGCATAAAAGTCTATTAATATTTGATGGATATTTTGGTAATTTAACTTTTAACTTTATTATTATTATTATTATTATTATTATTATTATTATTATTATTATTATTTCCTAAGCCAAATGAAACAAAATGTGGCACCATCAAAACAATTTACCCAAATTTATTATAACTTTTAGAGAAAATACATAAAAATCCCCTCTGACCTTGGTATCAAAACTTACTTTAACACTTTAACTTTATGAGAATAATTTACCCCCTAATCTGTTTTCAAGTGACTTTAGTGATGCATCCGGAAAAAGAGAGAAGGTGAGGATAAAGAGATTTTTCTAATATTATGAAATGATAGCGAATTTTAGAAAATATGATTAAAAAATGTGTAATTAGATAATTTTTCCTATATACTTCTTTTTTCTATAAAAATTAAAATTATTAGGTTTGTGCATAACACAAATTATCCTCACTAGTATGTTCATAAAAGTAACAAAAGTGGGACAAGGTAATTTCTTTTTGGGGAACTTTCACATATAGTCATTCAAAATTAGCTTAATCACGCTTCATATCTATAGTTTGCTAATTACGATTCGTAACTACATGTTATAGGGAGGAGAGTAGTAAGTGAGATTGGGAGAGGGAGGAGAGAGGTGAGGTAGAAAGTGGGAGAGATGTGAATTGTATGTGTATATCGGTTATATAATTATATATATATATATATGTAACTGATATACATATATATTTGTATATTTGGCGAGCGATATTGGGAGAGGTAGGAGAGAGGCGAGCTAGAGAGAGCAATAATTTGTATAATTCGCATCTCATTTGTATAATTTGCACGTACGTTTTTATAATTCGCGTGTTTTTGTATAATCGAGTAATATAAAGTATGAAATTATAAAAATATGATAAAACTCGAAATAACAAATTTTTACAAACATAAGCATAAGAATTTTAAATAGTTATACAAATTACTTTGTATAGATTATACTATATAAATCCGAAAACCACACGTTTATACAAATTATAAAAAGTTATACACAAAAAGATTGAATATATATGTAGTGATCAAACTGAAAAACAAAGGAAACCGTCTACATATACAATACAAACCATTGATTACAAATTCAAATCAAACGAAGAATTGTTATGATACAAATGTGGCGAATTATACAAATGTGACTTATTATCCGCCCCATGTAATTAATTGTTAATGTTAATTACGAATGATAATCATAGCAAATTATAACTTTGATGACTAATTAAGTAGTATAAGTTTGTTTAACCACATAATTTATCCCTTTCTTCAAATACTTGGTAGATATGAGATTCTAAGCTTAAAACGTTAGGGGTGAAAAAGAGAATACAAAAACTATTAGGGGTGTCAAGGTAATTTCGTCAAATAGTAAGATGAAGAAAGTGTGATCCATGAGAATTAGAATACACTTGAAAACAGAATTTCCCACCCAAAACTTTACACACTTGAACAAACTTTGCAGTTTGCAGTCGAGCCTTCACACAAAAGTCCGCCATTGGAGATGAGTACTCCAGTTGAAGAAGTTTCTGCTCATCTAAGAAAATTCAACTACGAGGATTGGATTTCAAAGCTGGATGCACTGTCGATATGGATATACAATTTCGGCGACCAGCATTTCCCGTCAACTGCAGAACAGAAAATCTCTGACATTGAGCATCAAATTTGCTTGTGCATCGAAGACCTCAAATCAGTTCCTGAAGGTATGGATTATCCAGAAGAAGAAAAAAACGCCTTCAATTTCATTTATCAAGTGAGTTTAAGTGGTATGAATTCGTGCAGAGAAGAGAGAATTAAATCGTGAACGTGCAATGTTCGAGTATCTAAAAGGAAGATTTTATAATGCAATTCCTGATGTTTTTAAGAAGGAAGCAGAGCGTCATCTACTGAAAGCTGTGAGTGAAAGAAGAATTGCATATTTTAATGTGTTGTTGATTGTTGAATTTGCATTTGGTTTCCTTCTCACTGTTAATTTTATCTACCAGACTCAATTAGATCCACTTCTGCTGGATGCTTGGAATTGCCTCGGCTCTTGCGTTGCCAAAAAAGGGAATTACCAAGAAGCTAAAGAATACTATCAGACTGCCCTTAAAATGGTTATATTTCGCTGCTTCTTCAGTACTTAAGTTTTGTGTTCTCTGAACTTCAAACGATCCCTTCATTTAATGGATTCTTCATCTTTTGTTTGATTTAGGGTGAAGAAAATACAGTAATATTACGTCAACTTGCAGACCTTGAACTGACGTTTGCACAAGGTGAATGTTATTCTTCAGCTTAGGTGATTATAAAAGCTGTGTCTATGAAGTTCTAATTCTATCCTTAATTAGATACATTTCTTCAGTCTCTTATTAACTCATGGAGAAAATTCTGAAATCTATATCTATTTCATAGTTGCTGAAAATCCAGCCAAGCAGATTGATGAATGCATCAAATATGCCGAAAGGACACACGCTCTTGATGACATGGATGGAGGTTGTTTATGTAAGATTGCGAACATAATTTACTTCAATGAGGAACTGCTTTAATCACTTACCTATGAGATTCTCTGATATTGTGTCATACATTTTCTGTGCTTCAGCACTCTCAGCTTGTCCAGTTTGCTAAATGTTAACTTGGTGATTGTCAAAGACTCTGTTCACCCTTCACATATTGTATAGCTATAGTGAAGAAATGTTGGAAAAATGAAATTTCCAACAAGAAGTAGCATACAATTACATTAAAGACAGATTCAGGTGCAGATTAGATGGAACCATGAAGTAGCATATGCGCAGTATGTATGTTATACTTAGATATTTAACTAGTATCTGCACACACTTATAGCTATAATAAACATTTTGATAGATCCAATTTTCAAGTACTTCACTGAGCTTCATTTGGTTGGTAGATATCTTAGGATGTGCACATTTCACTTCCTTTCTTCTGAGGGGAGGATGGGATCACAATAATCTTCAACTGGCATTAGAGGCATACGAAAAAGCTGTAAGTAGTTCTTACAATCTTATCTCTGTATATTTATTTCCCTTTATTTTAACATGACATATACGTGTACAGTATTAGCTCCCTGCAAGCCTGGTACTTCTGATACTTGGAAGTTTATTCTGATTTTCTACTCTATTCCAGAAGAGAATTGATACAATGAAGTCAAACCCACATCTTGAATACGACTGTAGCATGGTAAGTCGTTGAAAGAAACAACTGATTTTCATGTATGATCTGTTGTATCATATATATGATCTTTCAAGACACAAGGTTCTCAATTGTTGCTCATTATCACCTTGTATTTTTATGATGGTGTTCTTAAAGAACAAGAGTTGGAAAAATAAAAATAAAGAAAAAGAAAGGAAGACAGGAGACCATGCATCAGGTTGTTGTACACTGCACCATGCAGCAAGGAAAGGATATGAGTTTGCAATTTCTTATGTGGATCACAGATATACTTTCTTCAATCATCTTAAAGGTTGCAGAGAATGCCTTTAAATAAGCTTGGCTCTATCAGAGTTTGAGAATCATTAGGATCTATGTTGATGTATAAAGATTCAAAGGAATGAAACCATTCAAAAAGAAGACTCTGAAAACTTTACAGATAAGACAAAAGTTGGTAAATTAAAGGAAAAAGTCATGATTAGAAATAGAAGCACTCTCATATAATAGGAAATATGTACACAGGTTGTAATATGACAAGGAAGCACTGAAAGCCTTACAGAGAAAAAGAAAGCTGTACGTGAAAAAGTTAAGAATCTGATAAAAAAAAAATTGCCAATAAGAATCTGATAATAACTCATTGAATTAGTTACCTCTTTCTGGTAGTTAAGAATCATGTTTGGTACGAAAACGTTCAGTAAATGATTATTGCAAGATCTGCTGAGATCAGTGACATGTTGAATTGAGTTTGCTACGAAATAATCTATCTAGAAGAACAAGTGTGTGATAGGGAAGTACAATTTGAATTAGAAAAACCGTCTGATTTAAAAGAATTGGCTTCAGCAAGCATGAACGTTTTATGCTTAGTGAAGAAAGAACCAATATTCTCTAAAAAAGCTCACTTTTATTCATCTTCAAATTTTATGTTTGCACTTTTCATGATATCTTAAATATAGACTTCAGTTTCCCCCTTTCTAAAATTCAATGCCATGTTGGAAAATTTGATATCTGTTTTTTCAGGTGAATAGATATCTGGAGAACTACAAGATGTCTCTAACTGGATTTTCAGATGCTGCATTAAAGAATCCTGCTAGTGATGCTTTACATCAAGTGAAAGTGACGCTCCAGCTTCTTGACAAACTGAAAGGATTACTTCAGGTAAGATTATTTGATTGTGGTTATTTTATATAAAGCATCAGTAAGTGATAATATAATCCATTGCATTAAGAACGGCTTGGTTGACAACATTAGAATCATAAGGGAAGTGAGTATGATCAAAGGTGCATTATCTTCCAGAATATATACAAGTGCAGGCCAGTGATAACTACTTGATTACAAGAGGTAGTTAAGGAGTCACACTTCCTGCAATTGCAAACATCTGACCTGTCCAACTCCCAACATGTCATAGTGGAGTGCTTTGATGTGTTCACACTACCTGTCACTAGTATGGAGCTCTAACCTGTTTAAACACTGATTTCATCGTCAGAGTTACCAAGGAATGCTTTCTGTTTCTTGATATACCATAATGTATGATGAGGCAGTCCTTTGAATGGTTTCCGAGATAACCAATCAATATCTACAAAGTTCTGCTCTGACAACCTTTAGGAACAAGTAAAAATGATAGCTAGGGGGGGACAGATATAACTTGAAATTTGGTTTTATGGTATGACCAGAAAAACACCAAAAGATGGTCATGTTTTTCTATGATTTCTAAAATTGTCTTAATGTGTAGGTTTGAGGCGCAGTTGATTGAGTGAATCTTTGAATATTGCCAAACAGGTAGAGGCTAGGGAACTGGAATAGGCAGTTAAGATTATGCGGAATTAAGAGTTGTTTGGATAGAAATATTCAAGTTGGGTGTCTAAGTTAGTAATACTATTTGTATCATTGTGCTAAAACAGATCAACTGATCATCTTTGTAACTCTACTATGGCTACCCCAGAAAGCTTGGTTAAGTTTCTCCTACTTGATGAATTTTTTCTGAATTCTTTTCACTTACAACAACAACATGCTCATTGAAATCCCACTAAGTGGGGTATGGGGAGGGTTGAATGTATGCTGCCCTTACCACTACATATGTTTACAAAAGGTACTCATGCACAATAAAGTTATCCATTTTGGGAAAAGGTTTATGCATTAAGCATTAAACTTATCTAAAAGAAAAGGAGATGAGGTACTGACCGGTTCTTGTGTCCTTAAATAGTCCAATTTATTTGTTCAATGAGTCAATACAGCACAGCCCTGTATTGACTGAACGGTGCCTGGGGTAACATTATAGTTGTCTCTTCTTCTTTCATTTCTTGAATTTTTTAATGAAACAGGAAAGTTATGACACAGTCTTTAAAAAATAATGCCTTGAGATTCTCAGTTGTTAAATGCTTTCTTCTTTTGAAGCTGTTAAGACATAATGAATGAGATTGTGAAGGATGCATTTGAATTATGTGATCCTGCTTTTCAGGTTAAGCGTTATGACAAGAATAAGGGGAAGAGTAAGCGAAAGAGTAAGGGAAAGAGTAAAGGAAAGAGCACGGAAACAGGCTTGCCTTCCATGATCCAATCACTTTCTAATATCGATCGTAAGGCTTTATATTCTTCTTAGATATTGAACTGTAAACAATGAGGTATATGATTTACCTATTTATCTACTAGTTGAGGTAATAGAGTGCTTTCTGGCAGTGAATCCTTCATACAAGAGAGCAACCGTGGATCTCTTAACTGAAGGCCTTAACGAACAGATTGAGGTTGTAGCAGCAGTACGATGCTTAGTTAAATATGAGTATAAAGCTCCAGTGTAAGTTACATCATCTTGGAGGAACCCACATGAGTTGATCATTTTCAGCATTTCCTTTAAAAGTGAAAGTCACTTGTCTGTGCAGCCCTAGTTTATGCTAAAATACTTATCTCTCAACGTGTACTCTTAATCTACAGATACTATATGCTCTGTGACTCTGATGAGAATAGTTTTGTACTTACAGCGTTCGGCATACAGAAGGAAGCAGTAAGCACTACTTTATGCTGTTTAATTATTTCTTGGTACATTTATCCATTGAGATCTTACTTCCTAGAAAAAAGTGGTCTAGTGGAAACTGATATGAGAAAATTAATAAATAAATTTCAGATATTGACACGTTAGTTTGCTGCTAAACTGCTGCAGCACTACATGCCAAAAAAAAGTGAAGGATCTTTCCTCCCTTTATTCAGTTCTTATGTTTCTTGATACATTTATCCATTAAGATCTTAATTCCAAGTAAAAAGTGGTCTACTTCTTTAATACATAGCCAAACACTAAAGATGAAAAGAGAGAATAGTAAAGTGTGTTAGCATTTCAAAAAAATTCTGTAAATTGGAATAGTTTGTTTGTATGTCATTCTATCAAACACCATTCTTGTCTTGATTTTCCCATTTGTCCATACTTGAAGAGAAAAAGATTTCATTTGCCGCTTAAGTAATCCATAAGTGAGCCTGAATATCTCTTAATAATGGTGATCATCTCATTCAAAATGTTTTATCTTTGAATATTTATCCTACTCCAGATTTTTGTGGTGATACATAGCGTATTCCTACTAAAATTGAATAAGAAGATGAAATAACATAAATGAAGCTTCTTTTAGGAAATGCGTGCTCTATGAAAAGTTGATACTGCAAGGAGAAAAAGAAACAAAAAGGAAAAGAAGTGAAAAATGACACCGGAACTATGAGTCATGACAATACTGTTTTACATCAGAGTAATTTACTGATATTTAGTTTCTGTAAGCATTTCCGATCCAACTCCCCATTAGATTTTCACGTCATTACTTAACAAACTACTCTTGTTGACAGATTAAACAAGGATATCAGGTCATACTATTGGAGCCCATTTGCAAATTTATTGATTTTGAATGGGAAGGAAAGGTAAACTCGTTATAATATCTGTGGTATTTCAGATGTAATACTATTACAAAGATGTCATTTTCCTTGCTATATCACGTTTTTTTCCCCTGTAAGCACCACATCTTAGATGAGTTCTCTTATATCCCTTTATTTTGTGTATCGACTCCACCTTATAACACTTGAGGGCAGTGTGTACTTGAGCCTCTTGCAGTGGTAATTTGGTGTCAATGGTATGGTAAAATTGACAAGTTACCTAAACAGGATAGGAGTTAATCTTCCCTTTTCTTGGTTGTAACTGATTGGAAGCAGAGCGGTCTTCCCTAAACAGGAACATGAAGTCATTTCTTGCAGTTTCTGAAACCAAACAGTTTCCAAATGAATAATTGGATAACAGGTGGTTTAAGTGCTGGAAGAATAATGATTTGCCTTGCCCGTATGATTTATAATAATGGTATTGTTATTTTTACTGCAGCGCTATGAATTCAAGTCTGTGCGAGTTAATCTTCTGGAACAAGTCCTTTTAAATGGAAATGCCCTGCCTCCTAGTTCTGCCATGCGTGACTCATTACCATACGCATAATACCACTTAATTTCTTGTGATGATGTCATGCAATCTTATATACCAACTTCTCAAATACTAATATTGACAGTGTCTTTGTAATTAAATTGCATTCACGAAGATGTTGCATCGTTGAACACATCTTGATATATCATTTCTTGCTTTCATGTATATGATGAGGCTTTAAGCTTAACCAAATACATTCTTGAAAATCACTCTATTGGGGACCTCGTTGTGCAAGTAAATTGCTCATTCAACTTGTTCATAGTAACAAATCATTTGCGGACACTTTTATTTGCAATTGATTATCTTGTAGAATAACTTCATAAATGTACTCTATGTCATTTCACGTCTTCTCGATGTGGAGGAGTGAAATTTTGTCAATAAACTCACTGCAAAATATTTGATCATATATAGCAAGGTTCAGTAATTTCCTAATTGACTGATTTTATAATTCATCACTAAGAAACTTTTCATTCTTCTCTTGAGATCGAAATGGATTATTTATGCCAAGCGATCTCATAATCATTGAGGTACTCAATGTATGTGATTTATTCATGTAAAATTGTATCAAAACTTTTCTATTGTATGTTTACTGATGGACAAATATTTTAATTGTCAAATTCTCAATCTGTAGATCAAGAAATTTTTTATCTTAACAAAGTTTTTTCATTTTAGATACCCATTTTCAAACGCTCAACAACTTGCGGAAGCTCTTTGAGATTGCTAATAATGTTCAGTTATCAACATACACAATTATTATAACAAATTTATGTAACACCCAAGAATTTGGAAAAGGGAAAAAATAAAATTTTGGGTTGTAGGTTGTGTCTACGGTTTCCATCTACGGATCTAGAAACGTCTACCAGCCATATATAGCAACCTTACAAAGTGGGAAAAAATAAGTTTTTTTTTAAACAAATCCTAGTATCCTTTTTACGGCTCACCAGGTCGGTCCATTTCATTACGAGTCATAGATAGATCTCGTAGGTGACCCAGACTTAGTGAAATTTTAAAACCTAGAGTTTGTTTCCACAGTTGGCATGTATAGACCATAGGAAGACCTATGAATCGTACATGGATTCCTCCCTATGGTTGATCAGTTTGGTCCGTAAAACCGTAGATGCGGGTCGACAATTATTTTTAAGGATTTTTTTAGTCTTTTTCCTAATTGATCAATGCCTAAACTAGGTTGTTTTGATCCTAATCCTAGGCCATATATAAGTCTTCTAAGCCTAAAAACTACCTATTTTAAATCACTTTTCTAAAATTCATGCATCCCCTCCAAGATTATCCCCCAAATTTCCCTCAAGAGATAAGGAAGGAGAAAGGTGGGATTTGGCTTGAAGAGCTCTAATTCACCATTGATTGCTAAGGTATGATGATGTTCACCTATGGAGTCCTTTCCTCCATAGGGTTCCTAAATTTTCCAATTTTACAAGTTAGTTCCTCCAATTAAACTTAGAGTTTTATTCAATCTTCATGGGTTCTTTTCAATTATGATCGAATTGATTGTTTCTATCATATTATGCATGAATTGGAGTAACTATGTATTTTAAGTTAAACTTACGTGAACCAATGCATGATCCATGATTTCTAGACTATGATCATATGATGAAGCTTATGAACTATGAAAGATGAATTTATATAAGATATGTATGTTTATTTATGGAATTGATATAAGTAATTTAAGGTTTCTTTGAGAGTAAAGCACCAATATTATAGTTGTTGTTGTGAAATAATTTCTCACATACTACTCAAAACAGGATTGTGAAAGGGATTTTCTCACAAAAAAAATTATAAGGTTGAAAGATTTTCTCACCTAAGTTTAATCAAGATTAAGAAGTTATTCTAAATAAAATTTATCTTGGATTGATTGCTTAATTGTGTCTTTTCATGGATGACGAAATGAATTATGATTTATAATTATTCAGTGAGATTTATACTTAGTATCGAGAGGATATTGAGGTGGAAGCTCTACCGTAGTTGAAGACCGGGTTTCCAGTAGCAATATCCCTATCCCATAACTATGTGCCACCATATGTTTGTCTTAGATAGACATTAGCTAGTGGATCCACTTTAACTCTAGTATATAGTTCTTACCTTGACAAGTAAGGACATCTCTTTTTCGCGTGGAATAAACATCAAATTCCATGTTATAACTCACATGGTCTATGTCAGTTAAAGATATACTTCTCACAATAATGTACTAAGGTTACTTTCTAAAGTATCTCACAAGTATTTTTATAACATTTTTAGCTTGCATTGACCACGATTTTGCCTTATATCTTCTAACATGTTATTTTATGATTTAGCATGATCATTGAATGTCATATAAAGTCATTTTAGCATGATTTCATAACTCTTATGCATTGCTATTATAATAGGTATATTTTGATGTGGTAATGCATACTTGTGCCTACATTGTTTCACTAATATAGGATCCGAGACTCCTATTCCCCATTCTCATGGTTAGTTGACCCTTTTGAGCTCTTGAAGACTGACGAGTCCTGATGATCCGAGGGCCAATAATTTTTATTGCTTTCATGTCATTTTCAGACTTTGTATGTGATTTATGTGTTACGCCTCAATCACATTCTTGATGATGTAATAGACGACATTGAGACTTATATTTAGACGTCTTCTTTGTCAAAATCGTTTGTGTGAAATGCTATCTTTTAAACTTTTTACTTCTATTATCTTGTATGATGTATACTAAGTGGCTTGTGTAGGGCATTTCGGATTTCTATACGCCATATTACACCTAGGATCTACTCAGGGTCGTGACAATTTAGATCCTGGCCTTTTTGCAAGGACAAAATATGGTCTTTTTTGTACTCTTTCTTCATCGATTATTTCAACCCATATGAGGATTCTTAAAGATTTAGTGAAAAATTTTCTTTCAAACTTTACATGTTTTAGACATCTTGATTTCTTTGAGGGCTTTTATATAATCTTCATTGTTTAGCTATACATGACAATTATTCATTTTATGCATTCAAGTCCACCATAGGAGAAATCATCTTCAATAATGTTACGACTTTTGCTAAAAACATTTATTTCCTAAGGCACAAGTCGTACTTCATATCTTACGATTATACTATTGTATAATAATTTTTAGTACCCTAGTGAAACTATACCTTGATCAATGGACTATTAGTTCAAAACGTTATTTTTCTAAGTGAAACAAATATACTTGAATTATGCATTTCATTTGGACAATCATTTATTTGTTCATATTATATGACAAATTTGAAGTCAAGATTCTCGCCACCATTTATATCATTGAGCGCTACTTCATATCAAAGATACCGTCAATAATTATTTGATATCAATTCTAATATGACATAACTTATCGAGATCTTTTCATCATCATTTCAAATACCTTCTTTGTCAAGGTTTTATAGAGTGTTATGTTGTCCTGCTCCTTTAAAATACTTACCTCATTATCATGACCATCTTGATCAGTTGCTCCTTTCCTTTCTTTAAGAAGTTTTATATCTGGAATCGTTTGGTCTACCACTCTTCATGCGTATCATGGACTTTGTCCTTCAAAGAAATCATAACATAGGATCGTAAATCATAACCGCACATTCATCATTTTAGATAAAAAAAAATTATTTAGTTCTTGATCCTGAACCAATTTTGATAAAGAACCCTTGTTGGCTTGATGCGTACAAGTGTTGCTACATGTTAAATAAACTAATCTCATACTAAATTTTTTTGTGATTTTTTTCACGTAACCATTGATTTAGTTATAATTGAATGCATACAATTTTACTAAACCAACTGGCATTATAAAAAACGTGGTCTTGATCTAACAATTCGAGCAAATGACCTTTTAAAAGTCAATTTGTAAGTCGATATCAAAACACATGTGACCACCCCATAAATGAAATTATCAAAATCATATAATTGCATACGGTCCACATGGTAGGCGAATGAGCCCATATTCACCTTCTTTATTATACGTTTCAAAACTCCAAGGGATACAATCCTAATCTTAGCTGGTACAATGATCATTTTATCATAAGAGTAAGCAACATAAGAGAATTCTTGAAGAATCTTTTAATTCTTCAATATATAATCACATGAATTCTCAATACCTTTTGAAGTACATTTAAACCAGAATGGTCAACCGATTATACTAACTGAATTTTATTTTAATAAACTTCTAGTTTAATTTTACATGTGATTCCATCAACATGCACATGTTTGTATACAATAAATAAGAGGTAAAGACGGGTAAACTTTTACATAAATATTTATAACCCGCTTCAATTGTCGTAGTATGAAGATATTAAATCTTTCTATAATTTATAGTTCAATTTTAAAAAAAAAATTCATTCGCAACTTCAAAAGTTTCTTTTTGAGACCAATATTATTCCTCCGATAGTACCACAATAGCTCTTTAGAGGTTACAATTAATTTTGTGAGACAAATTTTTTACTTCACTTTTGTCGTACTATAGGTACAATTAATTATAAATGTGTATTGTCATACAATAATATTATTTTGGTCATAGCAACAACCTTTATAGATAAGAATGACTTCTTTCGTTTGCATTTTTGATAGTTCACAATAAACATACCATAATATTTATGAATTACGACGTACAAACGTACAACGACAATTAATTATTTATGCCAAATAAAATTTATTTATTTCTCTCAAACCTCCCGTAGGTGAGTTGTGACATATATTTAATTCATAATATTTTTATCACATCTTGACTCATTCATTTTCAAAACAGTCAAGCATTCATGATTCTTATCACTACTCACTAGTCACATTCTCTTCAAGAATATGGACCAATCATTTGTATGTACTTCATAAAGTTCATTATCATATCATTGAAATTTATTCAAATTTATTTAATAACCTCAACATCCTTTTAAAAGGTCAATTGCACTATCACTTCGTATTAATTTAATTTGATGGAGGATTTATAAAAAAATTAAAATTGGATTGCACCACCAACAATGTACCAATAACCTTGTAATACCAACGTTCTTCATTTAACCACAGTGATGACTATTACAATCTTATATTTTCTCATACTCATATTCACCGTACAACTACGATAATCATCGTTATCTTTCTTGCTAATCATGTACTGCCACCACATTCACATAAGAGAATGGAGCAAATCAATTAGACAAGATTCATGACTTTTTTTATCAAGAGTATATCAATTTATTCAATCATTATTATATCATCAATATAGTGCATTGAGACTTGAAACTCAACGTCTTGCCCAAAAGAAAATATTTTTGGTTATAATTCATTGGGACTTTAACTCAAATGTCTTATGAGTATGGAGCATCGAAATTTAAATCGATATTTTACCCTCTTGGTGCAATGGAGTCATGAAACTTATATCCATCGCCTTACCCTCAAACAATGATATATAATGGTCCAAAATACAATAAAACTTACTACTCAACTTTTTAAATATATAACCATCGCGAATAATTATAAACTTTAAGCGAATCCAATCAAAATAAAACTTTGAAGTATTGACTTTCAAAAACAAAATAAAAATTACATGACTTTAGAAGTCTCAGGTCCATGGCAAACATAGAATCAATCTTAATATATATAGTAGAGAGATGTTCCTTTTAAATATCATCAATCAAGCTTTGACAAAGATTTTTTTTTTAATATAGCAGATAAGTTTATCCAAATCAAAGGGAAACCTCCCATACTAAGGCAACATTATACAGATGAAACCATGGCAGAAGGAGTAATATTTATTCTTTTTAGAATATAATTGAGAAATATGTTTGATAACGTGTTCCAACAAACAGAATAAGCACAACGCATAAAAATGAATTTCAATTAGAACTTTGTGCCGATCGATAACGTGTTATATAATCAAACTCTCGACAATATAAATATAAACATTATAAGATCAAGACAAAAAATGTAGATGAAGAAGATCGAGGACTATATTCAAGTGTCTTACAAATGGTGAATAATACTTGTATTTATAGTGTTGAAATATCACCTCAAACTAGTCGGTATATAGTTATCCACAAAGGTTCATATCACCTTGGAGATATCATACATGAATGCAAGTAATCATGAATAAATCGAATGGACAGTCCACTATTCAATAGATTTATAACAATTTCAAAGTTTTAATAGTTTTCATATTCTTATAGATATGTGTATTACATGACTCGATATACACGTACAACACATGTGTCAAATATCTAGTACTATTATAGTGGGAAGCCCCAAATTAAGAATTGAATTACGTAAAACCAAATCACCATTATGCCCTTAGTGGAACACTGTTTTTCTTCTTCTTCTTCTTTTATATAAATTTAATTTCTACATGAACTTAATTGTGAAGTTGTACGTTGTTTAACAGTGAGGGAACTGAAAGAATACAAATAGGTGAATGACTCCTTGGAAGTTAGAAGCGGTAATTAACTGAGGTAAGTAAAAGTTAATAAGGAAATAAATATAAGTATTGGAAGTGGTAATTACTTGAGGTAACAAAAACAAGTGTTCACCAAAACTGAAAAAAATGGCTATTAACCTTTTTATGAGATAAAAATAATTCAAAACTGAGAGTGAAGCAAAGGAATATCGAGGGTCTATTATCTCTACCTCTTAAGGTAAGCTAAGATCTACGTATACTCTATAATTCATATAAAACCCTAGAGATATACGTATTCTCTGGGGTTCTTGTCTCATGAATATACTATTTAAAAATATATATATGGTTACGCTAGACGCTTTCATCATTAGATTACATTACTTCATAAAAGAAAGCAACGCATAATCTTGTGTGTATCGGTCATAGTTTGATCAGGGGTAGTTGTGTTTTATCCTTAAATTAGGGGCTTTTAACTTTTGATACAAGGACTAGAAAATGGTTATTTATTCGTTTTGGGGTTGATTAGTGTCACGCTTCGAGCCTACACCATGTTAGGGACTGGCACTCAAGAACCATTGTTGACTCCAAGCGAACCCTTGGCATGACTTAACTCTTAGCGGAAAACTTTACTCAACAAAGATAAATCCATGTAATAAACTAGAATGTTGTAAAGGAAACATTCAACTAGCCAATAAGGCAAACTCAAGTCTCAACATAACAGAATGTAAATGTAAAGACAAATGAAATAACTAGCTGTCTATGAAGCCTCTAAAATATGAGCGATGTCGGGAAAAGACCCCCGATCATCCTAACAACTGAAAATACTAAAGCACTGTAAATAGGGATCATTTGAAAAACAATGAGGCTCACCAACTGACTCTGAGTGATCAACTGGATCAACGAGGCCCTGAATGTTGATCCTGGTTACATGTATCTGCAACATAAAACGATGCAGTTCAAATGATATCAGTACATTGAATGTAGGAGTATGCGAGGGAAAAGTAAACACAACATAAGCTTGAACAGAAATCTGAAAGAAACTCTTACCTCAACTCTACTCAACTCATGGATAACCAATTCAATGCAGAAATAAACAATAGTAAAGATACAGTTTATAAACAATTCAATATACATATATAATAAAGTAATATAATATGCGGGAGTTTCTTTAACCGACAACCATCACTATGAGTTATGTGATGATACATCTTCTCGCCCACATTGATAGAACTATCCCACAACTTGCCAAGATATAAAACGCCTCAACTATGTGGATCAACTAGACGATGCTAAAAATCACAAAGGAATCCATCTAAAAGTATGACTCTTTCTACCCACGTTTGCTACATGATTTATAGAGACATTGGGTTGTTATGAACTCGTCCCCACATCTGTGCTCAATACTAATACTCCCAAAATACTCAATTCATATGTTTAAAAATAAAAACTCTTTCTGTGGGTTGAGATAAGTACTCAAAACTTAGCTCAAAGGCTCTCTTGGAAAATTGATATTTACTCTCTTGTTTAAATGTAAAAATATTTACTCTTTGAAAATACTTGGTTCTCATATACTCTTTTTGAAGAAATGGACTTCATTTGTTACTCTTACTCAACTCAAAACTCAAGTCTTAAAACAACTTTAAAGCATTTGCAAAAGACTTTTTAAAAGGACTCTAAAAACTTTCTAGACTTGATTCTTAACTTTTCTTGAATTTGAATTTATGAATTCAAGGATTGTGATTTGTGATAGAAAAAATCTCGTGATGTTTAGGAGTGTTTTTAGATAGTTAAACATAAGAAACGATCAAGAAATCATTGTCTGGAAGCAAGTCCACGACGCGGAGATGCATATAAATATTTGGTTGCGAAATTAATTTTGAGGCAGAAGAGTTCGTGACACAGAGAAAAAAATTATCATCCTAAGGAACAAGTCCGCGACACGGAGCTGGTACCTAAATTTGTCTGACTTTTTCCTTCTTCGTTTTCTAACTCCAATTCTCCTATATTCGATTTTTTCCCTCAAATTCTCTTTAGATTCAGATACCCATTAAATGTACACAAGAATCTATTCATCAACGACTCTTGAATTGACACAATTTCCTCAAGAACTCAACAATCCCATTTTAACTCAAGAACGAAAGCGAATATTCAAGAACACAATTCAAAATCATCAATTTTCAACTTTCTAGAACGAATTTAGCTGAACTAAACATGGTTGGCACGTGGGTGAACGAACCCAACGCTATGAAAATCTTACATATCTCTTTAGGGCTCAACCCTTGGAGACGTAACTTCGATTCCGCAAGAAATCTCCAACAACGCCTTGACTTTTTTCCTCTTTTCTCCTCTCTCAAAGCTCCAGCATAATTCTTAATTGTTTTAACTCAGTTTAGACCCCAAATAAATTTCTTAAACTGGAACAAATTAATTGGGTAATGAAAAGACCAAAGTACCCCTCTAAAATCTGATTGACTTTCTTTATCTGGACATTTCGACTTCAAACGAGCATATCTCCCTCATACGAACTTAAAAACTAGCAAACTCGGTGGCGTTGGAAAGATAATTCCAAAACCTTTCATTCGTTATCTTAAATACCACCTAAATCATCATGTACTAGGAGTTATGCTCGTTTGAAGTTGATCCTAAACTCATACTTAATTGACTTAACTTGTCAAACTTTCAAATTTGTTAATGTCCAAAAGGCAAAAGTATTCATTACCCCCCTGAACTTGAAACTTTTTATTCAATGTACACCTAAATTTATTTTGTTTTAATTACCCCCTGAACTTGTTTATTCATCCAACACGTACACCTTTTTTGCCCACCTGACGTAGAAACTGAAATCAAACTCTACAAGGCGCGTGAGAGAGCAATTTTTTAACACATCATAAAGTTACAACGGTAATATACGTAAAAATGTGTTTTTTCTTTAATATTTGACTTATTTTAAAGATTTTTCTCTCTCTATTCTCTAACTATTTATTCTTCTTTATCCATTCTCCCTTTTCAAATTTCAGATTTTTCTCACTTTTTTTGTTTTAATTGTTATTGCTAAATTCATGAACTATAATAGGAGACTTGTTTGTTTATGTGGGGATCCTCCAATTCTGAAAATTTCATGGACAAATGACAATTCCGGACGTAGATTTCTCGGTTGTAGACACTATGGGGTATGTATTGTTAATCCTTTTTTTGTTTTTTATTTGCCAAGTTCGTATTATGCAATTTTCATTTTTTATAACTTTGGTTTTATGAAATGCAGTCCTCATTTCGAAATTCTTGTAAGTTTTTTTATTGGTATGATCCTGAATTTCCGACCTAGGCGAATATTATAATTTTGGGTTTGTTGAAGAAAACCAACAAACAAGAAGAACATCTCGAGTGTAAATGGATATTGAAACTGATTTTGGGTATAAGTTTGATATGTAATGTGATATTGTTCTTTTATTTAGTGTGTCATTGATTTTTTTTTGTGAATGCAATTGTTATTAAGGTAAGATCATTTGGTTCTAGGGTTCTCATTTTGTGGATTAGTTTGGTTTAGTGTTTTAGTAATGTATGTTTTTGCTGATTAAAGTTATATATATATATATATATATATATATATATATATATATATATATATATATATATATATATATGTCTTTGTGTATGTCCAATTGACTTATCCTTTTTCATCAAACTACAATTACATATAAGAAGTAATATGATAACACGAAATAATAACATGAAGGCAACCTAACATAAAGGCATAACATAACAAGTGTTTTCTTGATCATAAAAAAGAAGCATCATAGTGTTTCATTGTTTCAACCAACAACCACAATAACTTAAGTTAACCAGCAAAACATAAAACAATCACTACTTTAAGGTTGGTTGAACAACCACACAAGCACCAAAACACAAAACAGTAACTACTTTAAGTTTGGTTGAACAACCACAGAAGCACCAAAACATAAAACACATTATTTCAAGTTTGGTTGAACAACCACACAAACACCAAAATAAAAACAGTCACTAACTTAAGTTTGGTTGTTACACCCACACAACCACACAACTAAGAAGTTTTCTTTGAGGGTGATTTTCCCTTGGCTTGTGCCCTTTTTTGAATGCCAACAACTTTTGATCTGGTTTGAATACGACGCATAACATTTTGGACTTGAAGTTCTCTTTGAGTCATGGCCTGTTTGCCTTTCCACTTCAGTCCCTTGGTAGGTTTAAAATCAATATCACCTGTCACATGCGCAAAACTCACCACACCAGTATTAACCCTCCTACTGGTAGACAATCCTTGTTGCAATATCAACTACATAGTTATTTTGGGACTCACATTTAGAAGGCAAATATAATTTTGACAGTTTTATAAGACACTTACATTAATACACGTATATCCAGTATCAGCAACAAATACACCTTGTCCAATAACTTTTGGCCTCTTCTTATAACCACTTCCTGCACCTCTTTATTGTACCAGTGTTGTTGTTGCTTGTATCAGTCTTACTGGTGCTTTCTCTTTCATAGTGACCTCTACCTCTCTTTTTTCCAGTGGTGGACTAATATGAGTGGAAAAAAAATACAACAAGAGATTAAATTAATAAGTAATCTAACATAATTTATAAAAGCAAATCAATATGAATGTACCTCTTGAGTGGGTGTTGGTGTAGACTTAGGTTTAGGATTTTTTGGACAATTCCTCTTGTTATGATTTGGTCCTTTGCAAATATAACATGTCATTACTGTCTCCATTCTTGGCAACTTTCCAACTTTTCTCACTTCACCAATTTCTCTTCTTCTGTTCTTTGGTGGCCTACCAGGCATTTGTCTTGCCTCAGGTGGTTCAACCATTGGGTTTCTGCTTTCAGGCCACATTTCCATGTTTGGGACTGGTTGAATGAAATGAGAATATGTCTTCATATATGTCTCTTTTCTATACCAGCTAGAGATTGTTTGTGATGCATCCATGTTCAAGTGGTCCATTGCTTTTATACCATGTGCACATGGGATACCTTTTAATTCCCATGATCTGCAACTACATTTTTGTTGACCCAAGTTCACAGTATGCTTGTATACCTCTACTAACACTTCAAATTCAACATCACCATTCCATTCAATGTTGCACTGCATTGATCTTGTTACATTTGTATTGAATACCATCATTGCCATTGGAGATATTCCATCTGTCCATGTTTCAGCAAATGCTTTTGACTTACTCACCCTACTCATCACCTTAACTCTAATTTCTTCCAACATAGTTACAATGGTCTTGTTCCTAGATCCCAAGATCCAAGAATTGAAACTCTCTGCCATGTTGTTATCTATACTATCACACTTTGAAAATGTTTGGACAAAAGTTTTGCACCATGTCTCATTGTTGTATTTGATAAGGGATTTAACAATACATGTTCCCAGCTTGGATAGGGCATTTATATTGTACTTAAATTGTGCCTCAAATGTTGATCTAGCACAAGCCCAAAATTTCTTCCTTCTCTCTATGCCTCTGAAGTTTTGTGACCAATTTGCTAATATGTGTCTAGCACACATTTTGTGCTCACATTCTGGAAATAGTTCATCTACAGCAGCTATTAGTCCCTGTAGTTGCAAAACAAAATAAGATAGTTAAATTTTGGTCAAATAAATTGGCAATTAAATTAAACATAAACAAAAGAAAGATATTCAATTACCTTTTGCATATCACTAATGATAGTGAGCTGGGAACGATTTCCTAGATTAAGATCATCTTTCAGAATGGTCATGAACCATTTTCATGTCAACTAGCTTTCAGTACCAATTACTGCCCATGTTATTGGATACATTTGGTTGTTTGCATTTATAGCAACAGCTACCAAAAGTTGACCCTTACAAATTCCCTTTAGAAAACACCCATCCAGTCCTATACATCTTCTGCTTTCTTGTTGGAAACCCTTTTTCATAGCATCAAAATAAATATAAAAAGAGTGAAATTGTTTCATCCCATTTCCTGATTCTGAATCTTTAAGCTTCACAACACAAGTGCTACTAGGATATGTTTGGAGTAACATATCTTTGTAGTCTAGGATTCTGTTAAATTCTGCCACATGATCCCCCATAATTTCCTTTAAAATATTTTTTCTTGTTTTTGAACAAACTGCCTTGCCTACATGAACATTCAACTCTTTCCTCACCAATTCTTGTATCTCCCACCCTTTCATACTAGGTTGAGAAATAATCCTATCTTTCAGATACTTGCATCAGAACTTTGAATTGCACAAAATATTATTGGTGGTCCTGGTACATTTGTGCCTTGGGTTGTATGTCTTGATGGTTAAGTTCTCACTCCTCCCTTCCTTGCTTTCATACAACAGCCATGGACAACCACTTTTACACTTCATTCTCACTATAGTACTCTCATTCACATACTTGTCTAACTCAACTCCTTTTTTTATAGCATATTTTGTAACTGCCTCTCTAAATTGCTTTACACTTTCAAATACCAAACCACACTACCATATTACAATATCACAAGAAGAATCATATACCACTTATTACTCGTATTTCTCCCCCTTAAACTCCCTCCTTCAAGTTCATCATCATAAACAGGTTCTTCTTCATCACTTTGACAACTATCACAGTCAGAACTGTCATAGTATGGCTCATCCTCTGTTAGCTTACCCTTGAAATTTTTTTCCCCTTTTTCAATATCCTCATACCCTTCATCAAGTCCAACTTCACCTAAAAAAACTTTTGGTTTTTCCTTTTTCTTTCTCCTCCTACTTTCTCTAAGCTTTCTCACATCTTCCTTAACAATTCTCAACTCCTCATGCACATCACTTCCATAGTCAATAGACTGGTCAGAACAGACAGAATCACTGTCTATGTCTTCCTCTGCATTTTCTTGGGCACTTGGCTCAACTTCTTCTTGAATAGAAGGTTCAGTTCCTTGTTGGTCAATTGGTTCAACTTCTTCTTCAGTATCAATCCAATCTATTGAAGAATAATCATCATCACTTTCTTGTTCGTCCCTTGCAACCCCATCAATTTCAAGTCTTTCAGTAGCTTGAAAGAAAGAAGAGGAACCTAACCCTAGATCTGATTTTTTTGGTTGTGCAGTTAAGATTCCCCATGTGCATTAAAAGACTCAACCACTTGACTTAAACATTGACTAATTTGACCTTCACCAGGACCCACATCATCCAGAATAGTGTCATCACACACATAAATATCTATTGTGTCCCCATCATGCATAAATAATGCCATGCTACAAAAGTCAATGTCATTTTTCAATTCCACCAAATCACCCCCTAGAGATGGAGTTGCATATGTTTTTCCTAACTTACTAATCCCAAAAGACTTAACATAATCTGCAAGTTCAGGAATTGATAAATGATTTTCATCCACATTCTCTACATATTCAGTCCTACCCCCAACATATACTGGACCTACCTCACTCACCAAGATACCCCCAAATTTGAACCTTAAATTGAGGTACTTAGTAGTCATAGTGTCAACCTATAACCACAATAACAATCAGTGTATTGTACAATGCAAGCAACAAAACCAAAGCATAGATAATAACACTAAAACAGAAACAACAATTGGTACTTAGTATAGTAGACGTATTACTCATCAACATACAATAGGCATCAACATACAATAGGCATCCCACACAATATATTTAAGGAAATTAGAAAATACCCCACCATTTAACAATACCAGAAATCCTAATACTTAAAACCTTAATTTTACTAAAAAGCCTTAATTTTTAAACTGGTTATCAGAAACCTTAATGCTCATGCATGAATAAGGTGAAAAACTTCATAATAATACATTCATTAAGTGAAAATTCTAGCTGAAAACTATCAGACCCCTAATTGGAAACTCAATCGGAAACCTTAAACGAAAAATAGGGCAAAATATGAATGAAAGAGTAAAGTAAACAGACAATAATACATCAAGCCTTCACGAAATCGAGTGGATAATCACTTACTTGTTAACAATTTCAGACAAGATCCAAAGAAAATCGGCCAATCAACACCAATCAACCAAACACTTCACGAAATCTAGCAAGCCTTTACTCCAGAACTGCAACTGACCCAAATCTACTCGTTACTCCGTCGATTACACTTGTCAAAAGTTTTGAAGTTCGTCTGAGATTACACTTCTTAAAAACGGTGATAGGTTTAGAGCAAATCAAAGAGGTTTAGAGCAAAGCAGAAAAGCTTCCTTGAGAAGTTTTAATCGATGTGAATTGTGAAGGTTTGAAATTTGGTCCCGACGTTTTAATTATTGTTGACATCCTTTGAATAGGAGCAACGTCGCGGTGACTCAATTAAAAAAAGAATAATTAGTTAAAAGAATTTAAAGAATTTTTAAAACGGGTAAAAGGGGGTTAAAGGGAAAAGAGAGTCGCCACCTAATTTTTTTTTGAAAAACTAGGAAACCGATGAATTAATTAACTTGAAAGAAATGTCTACGAAACCAATTTGATTCTAGGTAAGGGGTTCAAGTTATTTCGAAGGGAAGGGGTTAGGCACCCTTCGAAATCCACAAAGGTGGGTCCCGATTGAGTTCATTTTTTTCAAATTGAGGAGAAAAATAAAATAATATACAAATATAATAAACATGCAATATACACAAATAAGAAAATAAGAAAATATAAGAAACGGACTAATGTTTGCCTAACGTAATATATACAAAATATTGAATAAAGAGTATAATTCGAACTTAATTCGAATAACTTCAATGGAAAGCAACTCCAGGGTACCTGTAAACACACTTAGTAAAAGTGTTAGTAATAAATAAATATGAATAAAATTGAATATATGAAATAATAACTTAAAAATAAAAACCCGTCTTATTAACATCGGAGGCCTTGGAAATCGACGGTAATTTCTTCATCGGCCAATTTCAACATATAAAATATATCAACTTAATTAAATTTCCGTCTTTTAAAATGGGAAGGCCTCTAAACCCGACGGATAGATTTTTCATTGGCCAATTTTAACAAAATAAAATATAATTTATCACAACTAACAAGGAGAAACTCAACAACATTATGTAAAATAATCAAGCGAATAAATGTCATGACAATAATTTATCAAATAAAATCAAATACAAAAACAGATGGCAATTGAATCTGTAGCCATATATCCCTAATCCTAATAACAACAAAATAATATAATCAAAAGTATATGCGCCCAACAAATAATAAAAATAATAATAAAATAAATAAAACTCACAATACCAAAGTAATGAACACAAAGTAGCCAAACTTCTATAACAAAAAAAAAATAAAAAAAATATTGGCACATTTACTAGAATATATACGGCCATCATTAAAACACAAAATAATAAATTAACAAACAAAACAATCAGGTGAGCAAAACAGAGCCAAAAATTATAAAGATTGAAGAAAGGTGTTCACCAAAAAATGTAAAATTCAATAGGAATACTAGAATCAATCCATTCAATACAAAGGTACCGAGAACAATGAGAGCAAATAAAGATTTGTTACTAGAATTACCGATTTCGCTGGAGTTCGGGGTGGTTGTTGTCGGAGAAGGTGGTTGTCTAGCATTGCTGGTTCGTTTTTGGACGTGGACTGAGGAAAGGGAGAAGGAGACAACAGCATCTGGCGGAGCTTTTAGATCTGATTCAACATTGTCTTCTCCGTTTGGAGCTTTGAGCTCACTGATAACCTGTAAAAAATGAACAGAAAATCGAGAAAAAAAAGGGAGGGGAATGAGAATCGTTGAATTCACCTGAGCTTGAAGCTCGCGGTGGTCGAGGCGGAGTTCGTGGTGGTTTAGAGGTGTGACTGGCCAGAGAAGAGAAAGGAAATTGGGGTCCGTTTGGGATCGGAAAAATGGAGAGAAATGGGGGTTGTTGGTCTGGTGGCTCCGGCGGTCGCAAATGGTGGATTTTTGGTGGTAGAGGGCTCGTTTTGGCTGCTGATTTTTGTTAGTGAGGTTCTGGTCATGAGGGAGAAATGAGATGGTGGATTTGTGGCTGTTGTTCGGAGCTTATAACTCGTCGGAGATGGCTGAAACAATGGCATTTTCAGCGTGACTGGTCGGAGAACAGAAGGAAACGGGATTGGGGTGAGGTTCTGGGTTTGGAGCTACTGGTTGGATTTTGCTTGAAATGGAGCTCACTGATTTCACCGGAAATGGATATATGAACACCTGCAAGACAAACAAAAGAACGTAAAGGGAAAAGGGGAAAGGAGACTGACTATTTAACTTTGGTTCATCAGAGCTTTGAGCTCTTCACCGGAGTTGCTGCCGGAAAATGAGAAAATGAAGAGGAGTTTGGAGGTGGAGTTCACTGGAAATGGAAAGGAGGAAGAGGTTTGTTTAACGGGGTTTGATTCTTCATCGGGAAAGAAAGCAAAGCAAAAAAAAAAAAAATACAAAAATGAGGTTGGGGTATTTTGGGTTGCCGGAACTTCATCGAATTCCGGGGTGGTGGTGACCGGAAAATAATGAAAAGTTAAACTGTTGTCAAATAAAAATATAAAAATTCTCAACCCTATTTTGAAGATATTTCACCACCCCTTACCCTAATGATCAACTATTCTTTATTTAGGGAGTTGTTAAAAAATGGGCCTAAGTTATGGGCTTGAGATCATAACCCAAA
Source organism: Solanum sitiens (assembly GCA_016801875.1). Taxonomy (NCBI): domain Eukaryota; kingdom Viridiplantae; phylum Streptophyta; class Magnoliopsida; order Solanales; family Solanaceae; genus Solanum; species Solanum sitiens. Next base: position 113,292 of record JABWTJ010000600.1, read on the forward strand.
ACTTATCGATTGATAAAATATCTGTGTATGTAAATTGTATTCGAATTTGAATGAATTTTTAGACTGCGGAGAATATCAAAATGAATATTAACAATGTAACAGAGAAAAAATGAATATGAAAAATGTCTGAACGTAATCAATTACATGTAAAAAATGCAATTTAACAGAAATAATGATTTTATAAGAAATGAATAAATATTTGAACGTCTGGCTGTGACAAAATGACATAAACATAACAATCGATAGAAATCCTAATACTTTGAGAAAGATGATGATTATCAACAAATTTCATTAAAATAACAAAAACATGTATTTTGAACTAAAAAAAAAATAAAATACGCAAAATGTATTAATTTTTAACACTATCAGACCGAAATTTGGTGTCAACAACTTGCCCCTTTGTCTGATTAGGATCGATGAAAGAGATCCTTGTCAAACAAAGTTGACGAACCCAAATTTGGTTTGATGAACTTTGAACAAAACAATTGAGACGCTATTAGAGCTTTTGAGAAAGACTCTACGTTCGTCGACTGGGCTAAAAATGATAAACAAAAGACAGACATTGATTGTAAACTGAGAATGTTCACATACCTTCGATATTGCTTGCAAAATTTCACAATGAAGGTGGTGTACCTTTATGAAAGAAGAATGATGTGAATAACATGTGACATTGAACGAGGTGACAACCCAACTTGTCTCTTTGAAAGGCGGACGACCTAACTTGAACTTAACATGCCATTTGAAGGGAGATGACAACCCAGTCTTGAATATAACATGTCATTTGAAGGGAGATGACAACCCAACGTGTCTCTTTGAAAGGTGGACGACCCAACTTGAATTTAACATGTCACTTTGAACGAGGTGACAACCCAACATGTCTCTTTGAAAGGCGGACGACCCAATTTGAAAATTATGTGTCACTTTGAACGAGGTGACAAACCAACGTGTCTCTTTGAAAGGCGGACGATCCAACTTGAATTTAACATGTCACTTTGAATGAGGTGACAACCCAATGTGTCTCTTTGAAAGGCGGACGACCCGATTTGAACATAACGTGTCATTTGAAGGGAGATGACAACCCAATCTTGAACTTAATGTGTCATTTGAAGGGAGATGACAATCCAGTTTTGAACTTAACGTGCCATTTGAATGGAGATGACGACCCAATCTTGAACTTAACGTGCCATTTGAAGGGGGATGGCAACCCAATGTTGAACATAACTTGTCATTTAAAGGGAGATGACAACCCAATCTTGAACTTAACGTGTCATTTGAAGGGAGATGACGACCCAATCTTGAACCTAACGTGCCATTTGAAGGGGGATGACAACCCAATGTTGAACATAACGTGTCATTTGAAGGGAGATGACAACCCAATCTTGAACTTCACGTGTCATTTGAAGGGAGATGACAACCCAACGCGTCTCTTTGAAAGGCGGACGACCCAACTTGAACATAACATGTTATTTGAAGGGATATGACAACCCAACGTGTCTCTTTAAAAGGTGGACGACCCAACTTGAACTTAACATGAATGACGTATCACAAAATCTGCAATAACCATGTTAGTAGCAAATATAACATAAAAGCGACATAAAATATGCAACCATGACCTCATATAGACAAGGTAATTAACTGACGGGGCAATTTGAACTTAATAAAAAAAATGACAATTTGAAATTGGATAACAAAATAAAAAGTGTCATATTGAACGGCATGACAAACCAATTTGAAAAGAATTAGTTATTTGAGATAATAAATTAATTTCTAAAAGATATCATTTTGAAAGGTATGACGACCTAAATAATAAATAAATAAAAAATGTGATTTTGAAGGGTATGACTACCAAAAATAAAAAAAATATATGTCATTTTGAAGGGTATGACTACCAAAAATGTAATTTGAACTTTGAAACGGTCCACAAAGTTATTTGGACAAATATGATGATAAAAAATTTAAAATGATGTCAGTTTGAAGGATATGACGACCAAAAAATAAAAAGATGTCATTTTGAAGGGTATGACTGCCGAAAAAATGAAAAGATGTCATTTTGAAAGGTATGACGACCTAAATTTAAAAAGATGTCATTTTGAAGGATATGACGATCCAAAAATAAAAAGATGTCATTTTGAAGGGTATGACTACCAAAAATTAAAAAAAAGTATGTCATTTTGAAGGGTATGACTATCAAAAATGCAATTTGAACTTTGAAACGGTCCACAAAGTTATTTGGACAAATATGATGATAAAAAATTTAAAATGATGTCAGTTTGAAGGATATGACGACCAAAAAATAAAAAGATGTCATTTTGAAGGGTATGACTACCGAAAAAATGAAAAAATGTCATTTTGAAAGGTATGACAACCTAAATTTAAAAAGATGTCATTTTGAAGGATATGACGATCCAAAAATAAAAAGATGTCATTTTGAACGGTATGACTACCAAAAATTAAAACAAAGATGTCATTTTGAAGGGTATGACTACCAAAAAATAAAAAGATGTCATTTTGAAGGGTATGACTACCGAAAAAATGAAAAGATGTCATTTTGAAAGGTATGACGACCTAAATTTAAAAAGATGTCATTTTGAAGGATATGACGATCCAAAAATAAAAAGATGTCATTTTGAAGGATATGACTACCAAAAATTAAAACAAAGATGTCATTTTGAAGGGTATGACTACCAAAAATGCAATTTAAACTTTGAAACTGTCCACAAAGTTATTTGGACAAATATGAAAAGTGGATTTTAACCCATTTTTATTTTATGAACAATAAAACATATTTTAACTTGGTTAGCACCAACAAAAGTATTGTACAAAAAATTCTCACAATTCTTTATCTTTCAACTGAGATTGATTTCGAGGTAAATCCTATGGATTCAAGTGGTACCTCAAATGTACTTAAATAACAACAAGATTTATCCATCTTGCTATAAACAAAGACTTTGAACTAGACCTAAAATCATGTTTCAAGTGCCCTCACTATAAAGAAAGTCCCAATTTTCACACATTTAAAATATTTTGATTTGGGAACATCTGGAAAAGCACACTCACACTCAGAAAAATGTTCAACGCATGCAATTGTGATACCATAGGCTTGGCCTTCATGTAAATCTCCACTAATATGAGAACAAATGAATTGAAATCATGTAGGGCTTGTTAATAGCTTGTAATGTAGGCTTAGGGACGGGTAGGATAGTCATTTGGGATAAAAGTGACTTATTCCTTTCTTGAGCACTGCACTAAATTGGTGCTTTCAACATTTGTTACGCTTTTACCGTTTGATTCTCTTTGTTGTCCCTTCCGTTTACACTTTGGACTTCTTTGAAACTTTGTTTGTCTGAGTTTTTTTCCCTTTTGAATTTTCTCTTTTTTGTTTGGAGTGTTTTTCTTCTTTTCTTGAAATTCTGCTTTCTTAAACTTGAAGAGAATTTTGAACTTTTTTTTTTCTTTCTTTTGAAGTCATTTTTGTCTTCTTGACTTTCAGGGACTTTGATAACTTTTGTCTTTGACAAATTTAAACTTTGAATCTTCTTTAGTAACTTGCACGTCTTTAGTGCGCTCAAGAAAGTCAGGCCAAAAGAGGGGTTAGTGCATACAAGCACTTAAAAAGGGTATAAGCTAAAATGTGGTTGTCCAAAGAAAAGGCTTAAGGCTCAAAGTGGGACATACTAAGGGTTGACGTCATTTGGTAGGCTTTGAAAGTCTCAAACGGGTCAAAAGAGGCCTACAATTATTTTTCAAATCAAACATTACTCAGAATTTCACTTTAATAACATTTAGGCCAAGTTCTAGATCAACAATGCAAAATAATTGAATTTAATTCAAAACTCACCACACAATGCACATGAAACAATGAATCTGGTTTTGTTCTAATCTTGAATGTATACAAGAGAACATTTACAAGTGTAACAAAAGTATGAATGAGAGGTACCAAAAGAATCTATGGTTTAACAAGAAGTCAATCTTTTTTATTGTACAAATTATTTTTCACATGCACACTTGAACTGTGTTGGTACCAATCAAGTCAAAAAAGAATTTCAAAAATATAAACATTAAAAGAATAAAAAATCTTTTGAATAAAGAATACTGAACCCAATAAAGGCTGCCTACGTATCTCATTGATGAGAATCAGGTTTGCGTAGTTCTTTCAGATATGGCATAGAGCCTATAATTTGAACAACAAATGATTTTTTCAAAGAAAAAATGATGAAAATGAAAAACCAATGAGCCACATTGAAAGACGGGCAACCTAAATTTATCAAAAAATATTTTTTATTAATCAAAGAAAACTAAAAAAGAATGAAGAAATCAATGAATCACATTGAAGGGCGGACCACCCGAATTTAACAAAAAATAAAATAAGAAATTAATGAGTCACACTGAAAGGCGGAGTAACCAAACTTAACAAAAAAAAGAATTCTTATTATTAAAGAAAAAATAACGAAAGTAAAAAAATGGATGAGTCACATTGAAGGGTGGACAACCCAACTAAAAAAAAGTCAATTAAAACAATATTTATGGAGTGTAAGATAAATAAAATCAAAGATATAGAATTAATATTACATCATTTACAAAAGTTAATACAAAAGATACAAACAAATTCATGACGCCTCACAAAATCTGGAGTCTGAGTACAACCTTGGTGAAATTTTTGAGGAGCTTCCTTAAAAATTTTGCCCCTGTTTCAGCTTTAACAACCTCCGGTATTCAATCTTTTAGGAATTGTCTTCTTTATAAAATTTTTGGAGACATCCTCAAAAATATTTGCCCTAGTTTCCATTCTTAAAATTTGGAAAGCTTAAGGGGAACATGACCGAGCCATTATGGCGCCTACGTATCCCGTTGAAAAGGAATCAGGTCAAACGTAGTTCCAACAAATTATAACTTGAATAAAAACTGGACTTAAATTACGAATATTCTAAAAACTAGGTTAGCAAGAGTGATTTTAAAATAATGGACTATTATACAACATATTCACGTATAACAAGTATATTACATAACATACAAACAATGAATACATGTATTATACAAATGTGCCTCGAGTTTTGTGTCATGCTTAATATGAGGTTTTGGCTTCGCTCTACACAAGATGACTAAGAGTGGGTTTTGTTTATTGTGGATAAGTGACCTAAGCGGACAACTTGGGTTGAGACAGTTAACGACCGTTGACTATCCAGTAGTCAACTACACTCGTCAGGGTGCCCCGAGAAAAGTTTGGTTAACGAACGATTGCGAACCCGCATAATCGTCCTTTAAGTAAAACAATAAAATTAGATGTCGTTTGACGGAATAAATGTTGTGAATGCAATGACAATATACAATAAATAATGATTCAATACTGAGTAAAATATGCAAACAATCAACAAAATTTACAAGATATAATGAATAACACAATAAAAGAATAATATCCTCAATTTGAAAAAAATGAATCCATAATGTTTAAAACCTCTATGTCCCCAGCGGAGATCGCCATTCTGTTGACATCCTTTGAATAGGAGCAACGTCGCGGTGACTCAATTAAAAAAAGAATAATTAGTTAAAAGAATTTAAAGAATTTTTAAAACGGGTAAAAGGGGGTTAAAGGGAAAAGAGAGTCGCCACCTAATTTTTTTTTGGAAAACTAGGAAACCGATGAATTAATTAACTTGAAAGAAATGTCTACGAAACCAATTTGATTCTAGGTAAGGGGTTCAAGTTATTTCGAAGGGAAGGGGTTAGGCACCCTTCGAAATCCACAAAGGTGGGTCCCAATTGAGTTCATTTTTTTCAAATTGAGGAGAAAAATAAAATAATATACAAATATAATAAACATGCAATATACACAAATAAGAAAATAAGAAAATATAAGAAACGGACTAATGTTTGCCTAACGTAATATATACAAAATATTAAATAAAGAGTATAATTCGAACTTAATTCGAATAACTTCAATGGAAAGCAACTCCAGGGTACCTGTAAACACACTTAGTAAAAGTGTTAGTAATAAATAAATATGAATAAAATTGAATATATGAAATAATAACTTAAAAATAAAAACCCGTCTTATTAACATCGGAGGCCTTGGAAATCGACGGTAATTTCTTCATCGGCCAATTTCAACATATAAAATATATCAACTTAATTAAATTTCCGTCTTTTAAAATGGGAAGGCCTCTAAACCCGACGGATAGATTTTTCATTGGCCAATTTTAACAAAATAAAATATAATTTATCACAACTAACAAGGAGAAACTCAACAACATTATGTAAAATAATCAAGCGAATAAATGTCATGACAATAATTTATCAAATAAAATCAAATACAAAAACAGATGGCAATTGAATCTGTAGCCATATATCCCTAATCCTAATAACAACAAAATAATATAATCAAAAGTATATGCGCCCAACAAATAATAAAAATAATAATAAAATAAATAAAACTCACAATACCAAAGTAATGAACACAAAGTAGCCAAACTTCTATAACAAAAAAAAAATAAAAAAAATATTGGCACATTTACTAGAATATATACGGCCATCATTAAAACACAAAATAATAAATTAACAAACAAAACAATCAGGTGAGCAAAACAGAGCCAAAAATTATAAAGATTGAAGAAAGGTGTTCACCAAAAAATGTAAAATTCAATAGGAATACTAGAATCAATCCATTCAATACAAAGGTACCGAGAACAATGAGAGCAAAATTATAAAGATTTGTCACTAGAATTACCGATTTCGCTGGAGTTCGGGGTGGTTGTTGTCGGAGAAGGTGGTTGTCTAGCATTGCTGGTTCGTTTTTGGACGTGGACTGAGGAAAGGGAGAAGGAGACAACAGCATCTGGCGGAGCTTTTAGATCTGATTCAACATTGTCTTCTCCGTTTGGAGCTTTGAGCTCACTGATAACCTGTAAAAATGAACAGAAAATCGAAAAAAAAGGGGAGGGGAATGAGAATCGTTGAATTCACCTGAGCTTGAAGCTCGCGGTGGTCGAGGCGGAGTTCGTGGTGGTTTAGAGGTGTGACTGGCCAGAGAAGAGAAAGGAAATTGGGGTCCGTTTGGGGTTGGAAAAATGGAGAGAAATGGGGGTTGTTGGTCTAGTGGCTCCGGCGGTCGCAAATGGTGGATTTTTGGTGGTAGAGGGCTCGTTTTGGCTGCTGGTTTTTGTTAGTGAGGTTCTGGTCATGAGGGAGAAATGAGATGGTGGATTTGTGGCTGTTGTTCGGAGCTTATAACTCGTCGGAGATGGCTGAAACAATGGCATTTTCAGCGTGACTGGTCGGAGAACAGAAGGAAACGGGATTGGGGTGAGGTTCTGGGTTTGGAGCTACTGGTTGGATTTTGCTTGAAATGGAGCTCACTGATTTCACCGGAAATGGATATATGAACACCTGCAAGACAAACAAAAGAACGTAAAGGGAAAAGGGGAAAGGAGACTGACTATTTAACTTTGGTTCATCAGAGCTTTGAGCTCTTCACCGGAGTTGCTGCCGGAAAATGAGAAAATGAAGAGGAGTTTGGAGGTGGAGTTCACTGGAAATGGAAAGGAGGAAGAGGTTTGTTTAACGGGGTTTGATTCTTCATCGGGAAAGAAAGCAAAGCAAAAAAAAAAAAAATACAAAAATGAGGTTGGGGTATTTTGGGTTGCCGGAACTTCATCGAATTCCGGGGTGGTGGTGACCGGAAAATAATGAAAAGTTAAACTGTTGTCAAATAAAAATATAAAAATTCTCAACCCTATTTTGAAGATATTTCACCACCCCTTACCCTAATGATCAACTATTCTTTATTTAGGGAGTTGTTAAAAAATGGGCCTAAGTTATGGGCTTGAGATCATAACCCAAAACTTATCGATTGATAAAATATCTGTGTATGTAAATTGTATTCGAATTTGAATGAATTTTTAGACTGCGGAGAATATCAAAATGAATATTAACAATGTAACAGAGAAAAAATGAATATGAAAAATGTCTGAACGTAATCAATTACATGTAAAAAATGCAATTTAACAGAAATAATGATTTTATAAGAAATGAATAAATATTTGAACGTCTGGCTGTGACAAAATAACATAAACATAACAATCGATAGAAATCCTAATACTTTGAGAAAGATGATGATTATCAACAAATTTCATTAAAATAACAAAAACATGTATTTTGAACTAAAAAAAAAATAAAATACGCAAAATGTATTAATTTTTAACACTATCAGACCGAAATTTGGTGTCAACAACTTGCCCCTTTGTCTGATTAGGATCGATGAAAGAGATCCTTGTCAAACAAAGTTGACGAACCCAAATTTGGTTTGATGAACTTTGAACAAAACAATTGAGACGCTATTAGAGCTTTTGAGAAAGACTCTACGTTCGTCGACTGGGCTAAAAATGATAAACAAAAGACAGACATTGATTGTAAACTGAGAATGTTCACATACCTTCGATATTGCTTGCAAAATTTCACAATGAAGGTGGTGTACCTTTATGAAAGAAGAATGATGTGAATAACATGTGACATTGAACGAGGTGACAACCCAACTTGTCTCTTTGAAAGGCGGACGACCTAACTTGAACTTAACATGCCATTTGAAGGGAGATGACAACCCAGTCTTGAATATAACATGTCATTTGAAGGGAGATGACAACCCAACGTGTCTCTTTGAAAGGTGGACGACCCAACTTGAATTTAACATGTCACTTTGAACGAGGTGACAACCCAACATGTCTCTTTGAAAGGCGGACGACCCAATTTGAAAATTATGTGTCACTTTGAACGAGGTGACAAACCAACGTGTCTCTTTGAAAGGCGGACGATCCAACTTGAATTTAACATGTCACTTTGAATGAGGTGACAACCCAATGTGTCTCTTTGAAAGGCGGACGACCCGATTTGAACATAACGTGTCATTTGAAGGGAGATGACAACCCAATCTTGAACTTAATGTGTCATTTGAAGGGAGATGACAATCCAGTTTTGAACTTAACGTGCCATTTGAATGGAGATGACGACCCAATCTTGAACTTAACGTGCCATTTGAAGGGGGATGGCAACCCAATGTTGAACATAACTTGTCATTTAAAGGGAGATGACAACCCAATCTTGAACTTAACGTGTCATTTGAAGGGAGATGACGACCCAATCTTGAACCTAACGTGCCATTTGAAGGGGGATGACAACCCAATGTTGAACATAACGTGTCATTTGAAGGGAGATGACAACCCAATCTTGAACTTCACGTGTCATTTGAAGGGAGATGACAACCCAACGCGTCTCTTTGAAAGGCGGACGACCCAACTTGAACATAACATGTTATTTGAAGGGATATGACAACCCAACGTGTCTCTTTAAAAGGTGGACGACCCAACTTGAACTTAACATGAATGACGTATCACAAAATCTGCAATAACCATGTTAGTAGCAAATATAACATAAAAGCGACATAAAATATGCAACCATGACCTCATATAGACAAGGTAATTAACTGACGGGGCAATTTGAACTTAATAAAAAAAATGACAATTTGAAATTGGATAACAAAATAAAAAGTGTCATATTGAACGGCATGACAAACCAATTTGAAAAGAATTAGTTATTTGAGATAATAAATTAATTTCTAAAAGATATCATTTTGAAAGGTATGACGACCTAAATAATAAATAAATAAAAAATGTGATTTTGAAGGGTATGACTACCAAAAATAAAAAAAATATATGTCATTTTGAAGGGTATGACTACCAAAAATGTAATTTGAACTTTGAAACGGTCCACAAAGTTATTTGGACAAATATGATGATAAAAAATTTAAAATGATGTCAGTTTGAAGGATATGACGACCAAAAAATAAAAAGATGTCATTTTGAAGGGTATGACTGCCGAAAAAATGAAAAGATGTCATTTTGAAAGGTATGACGACCTAAATTTAAAAAGATGTCATTTTGAAGGATATGACGATCCAAAAATAAAAAGATGTCATTTTGAAGGGTATGACTACCAAAAATTAAAAAAAAGTATGTCATTTTGAAGGGTATGACTATCAAAAATGCAATTTGAACTTTGAAACGGTCCACAAAGTTATTTGGACAAATATGATGATAAAAAATTTAAAATGATGTCAGTTTGAAGGATATGACGACCAAAAAATAAAAAGATGTCATTTTGAAGGGTATGACTACCGAAAAAATGAAAAAATGTCATTTTGAAAGGTATGACAACCTAAATTTAAAAAGATGTCATTTTGAAGGATATGACGATCCAAAAATAAAAAGATGTCATTTTGAACGGTATGACTACCAAAAATTAAAACAAAGATGTCATTTTGAAGGGTATGACTACCAAAAAATAAAAAGATGTCATTTTGAAGGGTATGACTACCGAAAAAATGAAAAGATGTCATTTTGAAAGGTATGACGACCTAAATTTAAAAAGATGTCATTTTGAAGGATATGACGATCCAAAAATAAAAAGATGTCATTTTGAAGGATATGACTACCAAAAATTAAAACAAAGATGTCATTTTGAAGGGTATGACTACCAAAAATGCAATTTAAACTTTGAAACTGTCCACAAAGTTATTTGGACAAATATGAAAAGTGGATTTTAACCCATTTTTATTTTATGAACAATAAAACATATTTTAACTTGGTTAGCACCAACAAAAGTATTGTACAAAAAATTCTCACAATTCTTTATCTTTCAACTGAGATTGATTTCGAGGTAAATCCTATGGATTCAAGTGGTACCTCAAATGTACTTAAATAACAACAAGATTTATCCATCTTGCTATAAACAAAGACTTTGAACTAGACCTAAAATCATGTTTCAAGTGCCCTCACTATAAAGAAAGTCCCAATTTTCACACATTTAAAATATTTTGATTTGGGAACATCTGGAAAAGCACACTCACACTCAGAAAAATGTTCAACGCATGCAATTGTGATACCATAGGCTTGGCCTTCATGTAAATCTCCACTAATATGAGAACAAATGAATTGAAATCATGTAGGGCTTGTTAATAGCTTGTAATGTAGGCTTAGGGACGGGTAGGATAGTCATTTGGGATAAAAGTGACTTATTCCTTTCTTGAGCACTGCACTAAATTGGTGCTTTCAACATTTGTTACGCTTTTACCGTTTGATTCTCTTTGTTGTCCCTTCCGTTTACACTTTGGACTTCTTTGAAACTTTGTTTGTCTGAGTTTTTTTCCCTTTTGAATTTTCTCTTTTTTGTTTGGAGTGTTTTTCTTCTTTTCTTGAAATTCTGCTTTCTTAAACTTGAAGAGAATTTTGAACTTTTTTTTTTCTTTCTTTTGAAGTCATTTTTGTCTTCTTGACTTTCAGGGACTTTGATAACTTTTGTCTTTGACAAATTTAAACTTTGAATCTTCTTTAGTAACTTGCACGTCTTTAGTGCGCTCAAGAAAGTCAGGCCAAAAGAGGGGTTAGTGCATACAAGCACTTAAAAAGGGTATAAGCTAAAATGTGGTTGTCCAAAGAAAAGGCTTAAGGCTCAAAGTGGGACATACTAAGGGTTGACGTCATTTGGTAGGCTTTGAAAGTCTCAAACGGGTCAAAAGAGGCCTACAATTATTTTTCAAATCAAACATTACTCAGAATTTCACTTTAATAACATTTAGGCCAAGTTCTAGATCAACAATGCAAAATAATTGAATTTAATTCAAAACTCACCACACAATGCACATGAAACAATGAATCTGGTTTTGTTCTAATCTTGAATGTATACAAGAGAACATTTACAAGTGTAACAAAAGTATGAATGAGAGGTACCAAAAGAATCTATGGTTTAACAAGAAGTCAATCTTTTTTATTGTACAAATTATTTTTCACATGCACACTTGAACTGTGTTGGTACCAATCAAGTCAAAAAAGAATTTCAAAAATATAAACATTAAAAGAATAAAAAATCTTTTGAATAAAGAATACTGAACCCAATAAAGGCTGCCTACGTATCTCATTGATGAGAATCAGGTTTGCGTAGTTCTTTCAGATATGGCATAGAGCCTATAATTTGAACAACAAATGATTTTTTCAAAGAAAAAATGATGAAAATGAAAAACCAATGAGCCACATTGAAAGACGGGCAACCTAAATTTATCAAAAAATATTTTTTATTAATCAAAGAAAACTAAAAAAGAATGAAGAAATCAATGAATCACATTGAAGGGCGGACCACCCGAATTTAACAAAAAATAAAATAAGAAATTAATGAGTCACACTGAAAGGCGGAGTAACCAAACTTAACAAAAAAAAGAATTCTTATTATTAAAGAAAAAATAACGAAAGTAAAAAAATGGATGAGTCACATTGAAGGGTGGACAACCCAACTAAAAAAAAGTCAATTAAAACAATATTTATGGAGTGTAAGATAAATAAAATCAAAGATATAGAATTAATATTACATCATTTACAAAAGTTAATACAAAAGATACAAACAAATTCATGACGCCTCACAAAATCTGGAGTCTGAGTACAACCTTGGTGAAATTTTTGAGGAGCTTCCTTAAAAATTTTGCCCCTGTTTCAGCTTTAACAACCTCCGGTATTCAATCTTTTAGGAATTGTCTTCTTTATAAAATTTTTGGAGACATCCTCAAAAATATTTGCCCTAGTTTCCATTCTTAAAATTTGGAAAGCTTAAGGGGAACATGACCGAGCCATTATGGCGCCTACGTATCCCGTTGAAAAGGAATCAGGTCAAACGTAGTTCCAACAAATTATAACTTGAATAAAAACTGGACTTAAATTACGAATATTCTAAAAACTAGGTTAGCAAGAGTGATTTTAAAATAATGGACTATTATACAACATATTCACGTATAACAAGTATATTACATAACATACAAACAATGAATACATGTATTATACAAATGTGCCTCGAGTTTTGTGTCATGCTTAATATGAGGTTTTGGCTTCGCTCTACACAAGATGACTAAGAGTGGGTTTTGTTTATTGTGGATAAGTGACCTAAGCGGACAACTTGGGTTGAGACAGTTAACGACCGTTGACTATCCAGTAGTCAACTACACTCGTCAGGGTGCCCCGAGAAAAGTTTGGTTAACGAACGATTGCGAACCCGCATAATCGTCCTTTAAGTAAAACAATAAAATTAGATGTCGTTTGACGGAATAAATGTTGTGAATGCAATGACAATATACAATAAATAATGATTCAATACTGAGTAAAATATGCAAACAATCAACAAAATTTACAAGATATAATGAATAACACAATAAAAGAATAATATCCTCAATTTGAAAAAAATGAATCCATAATGTTTAAAACCTCTATGTCCCCAGCGGAGATCGCCATTCTGTTGACATCCTTTGAATAGGAGCAACGTCGCGGTGACTCAATTAAAAAAAGAATAATTAGTTAAAAGAATTTAAAGAATTTTTAAAACGGGTAAAAGGGGGTTAAAGGGAAAAGAGAGTCGCCACCTAATTTTTTTTTGGAAAACTAGGAAACCGATGAATTAATTAACTTGAAAGAAATGTCTACGAAACCAATTTGATTCTAGGTAAGGGGTTCAAGTTATTTCGAAGGGAAGGGGTTAGGCACCCTTCGAAATCCACAAAGGTGGGTCCCAATTGAGTTCATTTTTTTCAAATTGAGGAGAAAAATAAAATAATATACAAATATAATAAACATGCAATATACACAAATAAGAAAATAAGAAAATATAAGAAACGGACTAATGTTTGCCTAACGTAATATATACAAAATATTAAATAAAGAGTATAATTCGAACTTAATTCGAATAACTTCAATGGAAAGCAACTCCAGGGTACCTGTAAACACACTTAGTAAAAGTGTTAGTAATAAATAAATATGAATAAAATTGAATATATGAAATAATAACTTAAAAATAAAAACCCGTCTTATTAACATCGGAGGCCTTGGAAATCGACGGTAATTTCTTCATCGGCCAATTTCAACATATAAAATATATCAACTTAATTAAATTTCCGTCTTTTAAAATGGGAAGGCTTCTAAACCCGACGGATAGATTTTTCATTGGCCAATTTTAACAAAATAAAATATAATTTATCACAACTAACAAGGAGAAACTCAACAACATTATGTAAAATAATCAAGCGAATAAATGTCATGACAATAATTTATCAAATAAAATCAAATACAAAAACAGATGGCAATTGAATCTGTAGCCATATATCCCTAATCCTAATAACAACAAAATAATATAATCAAAAGTATATGCGCCCAACAAATAATAAAAATAATAATAAAATAAATAAAACTCACAATACCAAAGTAATGAACACAAAGTAGCCAAACTTCTATAACAAAAAAAAAATAAAAAAAATATTGGCACATTTACTAGAATATATACGGCCATCATTAAAACACAAAATAATAAATTAACAAACAAAACAATCAGGTGAGCAAAACAGAGCCAAAAATTATAAAGATTGAAGAAAGGTGTTCACCAAAAAATGTAAAATTCAATAGGAATACTAGAATCAATCCATTCAATACAAAGGTACCGAGAACAATGAGAGCAAAATTATAAAGATTTGTCACTAGAATTACCGATTTCGCTGGAGTTCGGGGTGGTTGTTGTCGGAGAAGGTGGTTGTCTAGCATTGCTGGTTCGTTTTTGGACGTGGACTGAGGAAAGGGAGAAGGAGACAACAGCATCTGGCGGAGCTTTTAGATCTGATTCAACATTGTCTTCTCCGTTTGGAGCTTTGAGCTCACTGATAACCTGTAAAAATGAACAGAAAATCGAAAAAAAAGGGGAGGGGAATGAGAATCGTTGAATTCACCTGAGCTTGAAGCTCGCGGTGGTCGAGGCGGAGTTCGTGGTGGTTTAGAGGTGTGACTGGCCAGAGAAGAGAAAGGAAATTGGGGTCCGTTTGGGGTTGGAAAAATGGAGAGAAATGGGGGTTGTTGGTCTAGTGGCTCCGGCGGTCGCAAATGGTGGATTTTTGGTGGTAGAGGGCTCGTTTTGGCTGCTGGTTTTTGTTAGTGAGGTTCTGGTCATGAGGGAGAAATGAGATGGTGGATTTGTGGCTGTTGTTCGGAGCTTATAACTCGTCGGAGATGGCTGAAACAATGGCATTTTCAGCGTGACTGGTCGGAGAACAGAAGGAAACGGGATTGGGGTGAGGTTCTGGGTTTGGAGCTACTGGTTGGATTTTGCTTGAAATGGAGCTCACTGATTTCACCGGAAATGGATATATGAACACCTGCAAGACAAACAAAAGAACGTAAAGGGAAAAGGGGAAAGGAGACTGACTATTTAACTTTGGTTCATCAGAGCTTTGAGCTCTTCACCGGAGTTGCTGCCGGAAAATGAGAAAATGAAGAGGAGTTTGGAGGTGGAGTTCACTGGAAATGGAAAGGAGGAAGAGGTTTGTTTAACGGGGTTTGATTCTTCATCGGGAAAGAAAGCAAAGCAAAAAAAAAAAAAAAATACAAAAATGAGGTTGGGGTATTTTGGGTTGCCGGAACTTCATCGAATTCCGGGGTGGTGGTGATCGGAAAATAATGAAAAGTTAAACTCTTGTCAAATAAAAATATAAAAATTCTCAACCCTATTTTGAAGATATTTCACCACCCCTTACCCTAATGATCAACTATTCTTTATATAGGGAGTTGTTAAAAAATGGGCCTAAGTTATGGGCTTGAGATCATAACCCAAAACTTATCGATTGATAAAATATCTGTGTATGTAAATTGTATTCGAATTTGAATGAATTTTTAGACTGCGGAGAATATCAAAATGAATATTAACAATGTAACAGAGAAAAAATGAATATGAAAAATGTCTGAACGTAATCAATTACATGTAAAAAATGCAATTTAACAGAAATAATGATTTTATAAGAAATGAATAAATATTTGAACGTCTGGCTGTGACAAAATAACATAAACATAACAATCGATAGAAATCCTAATACTTTGAGAAAGATGATGATTATCAACAAATTTCATTAAAATAACAAAAACATGTATTTTGAACTAAAAAAAAATAAAATACGCAAAATTTATTAATTTTTAACACTATCAGACCGAAATTTGGTGTCAACAATTATCTAAGTGGCAAAATATTTATCTAGGTGTCGTGCGCGTGTAGACACGGTCGTAGTGATTGGTCAGAAAAGATGTACGTGTTGGATGAATAAACAAGTTCAGGGGGTAATTAAAACGAAATAAAATTTAGGTGTACACTGAATAAAAAGCTTCAAGTTCAGGGGGGTAATGAATACTTTTGCCTCTCCAAAAACGATTTCTTTCAAATTCTAGTTCTTTCAAATAGTGAAGTGTTACAATTAGTGATTAGTTTTTGATGATTTCTTGCGCATAAACTCCTGAAACTAAGGATAAACTAGTTTTGTATTCAATTACTATTTTGATCCTGCATGCTTAGGGTTGACTTTTTGAGTATGAATGTCTATAAATTTCATATGGTTACGTATTTGATCAGATTAGAATCACTCGGTGGCATCGACGTACGTGGAAGGGTAGGTTTATAATTTGACTATTAAATATTTGATTAAGGTAAGTTAAAAGACTTTCTTTCTTTGACTGATCTTATGATCTGAATAAACCAGAAATGCAGAGATTAGTGACATGTTGAATTGTGTTTGGTACGAAATAATTTATCTAGAAGTACAACTTCGAATTAGAAAAACAGTCTTATGTAAAAGAATTTGCTTGAAAGTTTTATGCTTAGTGAAGAAAGATCCAATAGTCTCTAAAAAACCTCACTTTTATTCATCTTCAAATTCTATGTTGCAATTTCATATACAGTTCACATAGAAACTTAACTGCCGACCTAGCGTTTCTGGTAGCTCTTGCATAGGCAGCAGCTGCGCAGCTATCATGGATGCTACGGCCACTGGACGACCTCCTTTCGAGGCTGTCCAGCCCGCCTCACCACCCCAAACCACCACATACGCCACCCTTTTCAATTCCAATACTATAAATCCTAAACAATCTGCCCTAATTAACTCAAAGAACATCTTAAAATCAATCGAAATAATTCATGGAGAACCTATATCACGTTTTCAATAGAGGAAAGACAAGACTTTATGATCGAAGAGGGATTACATCAAGCAGTGGTGTTTAAATTATCCTATGATGTGCCAGATTTGAAGGTATTAAGGTCAATTTTACCGAAATATGTTGGTACCAAGGACAATTATTTATTTGACTTACTTGCTCCAAGACAAATTTTGTTGAGGTTTGATTAATATGAAGATTATGTATTAGCTTTATCTCATTCAGTTAATTATCTTCTCTACAATGGAGAGGAGCACCAATGTAGGGTTTCTCCATGGTTCATTAGATATAGCCCTAAGGAGGAAACGATGTTAGCTGTGATTTGGATTTCTTTACTGAACTTATCCTCAGATTTGCTAGCAAAGAAGTCTCTTTTGCCTATAGCATCAGCAATTGGAAAGCCAATAGATATAGATAAATCTACTCAAGTCTAGTCAAGACCTAGCACGGCTAGGGTCAAAGTTACACTTAATCTAATGGAAAAGCTTCCAAATCGTGTAAGGTTGCAGTTTGTGATGGAAAATCTGGTAAGTTGATCGAGGTTTTTCAAGAGATTGTATATGATAATCTAACTTTGTGTTGCAATTATTGTAAGCATACCAAGGTCATAATGAAGATAGTTGTCGTTTGATCTCGAAAAGAAATCAAAATAACAAACAAATTGTTGATACCATTGAAGTTGCTTTAAAAGGTACTACCGATCTTGAAAAGTATAAAGGTGATGCGAGAGAAATACGAAATGAATAAAGAAAGAGTTGATCAAAGTAAAACTACTTCTTTAGATCGACAATTGATTGCTTCCACTTTTGAGCAAAATTGTGTAGACTCAATGAATGCTAATACAAGTAATATTGGTGTTCAAACAACTACCGAAAACAAAGGTGATTGCAATAACCAACTGGCTGCTACTAATGAGGTGCAACAAATGATGTTGGGCTGAATTTGATGTCTAATGCAACTAAAAACGCAGAGGGAACACCAAGAGTTGAGGTTGATGCGTCGCGAGTTTGTTCAAGAAAAAAATAATGGATTCAGGACAAAAACTAATGGATATATCTGATGTTGAAGATGCTGAGAATTCTGGGCAACATGTATTGCAAGTTGAAAATGAGAATCCAACTAAAAACTGGACATTAGTTGCACACAAAAAATCAACTAATAGTTGGATCCTTTCCCCGAGTCAAATTAATTCTCCAAGTAGTGAAAATGGTCGGAATGGAAATTTTCATGACAGTAAAAAGAGGTAAGATATTAGGACTGCCTCAAGAGACCTATTATGTTCTAATAGCTTTGATACTTTATTGAAGACTACTGGAAAGCAAGTAATGTTAACAGAACAACGATTTGATTCAATAAAATAAGGTCTCACCACCTTCTTTGAATAGCAAATTAAATCCAGAAGCTCTTGTATTTGTGCCTGAATGTGTGCTTGCAAAGAAAAATGAGCCAACGACCTTAGTGTCAAATACAATTGATTTGGGTGAGGATTCCCTTGATGAAGATGAGGAAGACAACATGCTGGACATATGTCTTGATATAGAGGATATGGAGGGGATACATCACCTAGGCAACAAAGAAGTGAAAGCAACAAAATTAAAAAGAAGATACATGAAAATCAACATGGTTGGGACGGTAA
Organism: Solanum sitiens; assembly: GCA_016801875.1. Classification (NCBI taxonomy): domain Eukaryota; kingdom Viridiplantae; phylum Streptophyta; class Magnoliopsida; order Solanales; family Solanaceae; genus Solanum; species Solanum sitiens. The sequence continues at coordinate 131,961 of JABWTJ010000600.1, forward strand.
AATGACTGAGGAGTTTGTTCCAAGGAACCTATCGATGCGACAAGCAAAGCAAAACCATTTGACAATATCAATAGGTTCAACTAGATCCAATAAATTCATATTGCATCTAGTTTGAATTAATTTGAATTTAGAAATTGACAATATTGATATCTGTGCATATTGTATAAATTATTCAAATATTATCAAACTCATCATGCATTAATAGAAATTTTATCGATTAAGTAACACTTACAAGAATAATAACACAATGACAAATAAAAATGTATTGCCACAATAATGCAAAATGATACAAGAATTACATAAAAATGTGAATTGCATACCAAATTTGATTTGGACATTGACTCCAAAATGGAAAAGAAAACTTAAAATATGAGCTAATAAAAAAAATCTGAAGGAATAGGTCATCTCCTCTATACTTTAAAGTTCAACTATTCTACGGTAAGAAAACTTCTCTTTTTCATGATTTCATCTCTTATGTTTCTAACTACAACTATTCTACCGTTAGAAAGCTTACTTCAGAATGATGTCATTTGTTTTTCTCCTCAGTTAGCTTCTTGATGATATTTTACATCATTATCTAGGAAGAAGATTAGAGAACCGTAGATGAAAAAGGAAAAAATATGATCTAGGGATAAGCAAATTGTTGCTATAATTTACTGGTAATTGTAGTGATATAATTAATTGTCTTTTCACCTACCAATATTCAATAATGAGACACATTGACACATAAATTTTATTTTTGGTTTCAAAATTATTGAAAGAGTCACTGAATTAGAAGAGTTTCAATAATGAGGCACATTGAATCATGACACATAAATTTTATTTTTTATTTTTTATTTCAAAATTCAAATAATCCTTGAATTGGAAGAGTTCCATACAAATTGTTTTGTCTTAACCTAATCAATTATAATTATAATGTCATAACATAAGAATTAAAGTATAGTTATTGGATATATATATATATATATATATATATATATATATATATATATATATATATATAATTAAAATATTAATATTTAACAAAACTAATTAGTAACCATATGATATATAGATTATTTTAAGTAAATTGAACAAGAAAAATAAAAATAAACATAATTTTTTTTTGGAAAAATGTAACTAATTTATTTTTTAAAAGGATAAAAATGTCTAACAATTTTCTATGAATATTTTTTCTTTGAACTTTTGGCTTAACACCTTTTCACTTTTAGAATTTAGTGTAATAATAATAATGATAATATTACTATTTAATATTTAATTGATTAGCTATGTCATAATATTTTTATTTAGTGTAGGGGTAAAACTTTTAATTTTTTTTGTTTTCACTTTTAATAATATACTAGTCACTGGATACGCGCTTCGCACGTGTAACCACCGTATTAATGAGTATATTAGTTCTTAAAAAATAAACAATATTAGAGTTCTTTTTATAAAAAAAAATATGTCTAATTGGGGGTTCTTACTTTGTCTTTGTCTCTCTATAACTGTTTGTTGCCTTAGAACTAATGATATGCTAGACTTTTCAAAAACTAGCAAGAAAAGAATTGAAATATGAAATGTTCACTTTCACCAAACAACTAATGCTTCCTGCAATACCTACATAATAATAATAATAGTACCAAAAAAGAGACAAAACGAAGTAGAATAAACACTCCTTACTTATTTAGATGAAAAAAAATTAATTATAATGAAGAAAAACGTACCAGTACTATAAATTCTATATCTAATGGATGAGCTCGTTATGTTTAAGTTGACATCATATTTGTTTGACTTTGGAACACATCAAATAATCAAGTGCAACAAAATTTAAAATAACAAAATGAAAATCTTGAAATGTTATTGAAAACTAATAAAAATGAATTGAGTTTTCCACAATAGAAGACTATATAAAGCAACAAAATTGATCCAAACAACCCTTGGCCATTCCACTTCCTTAATCCCCATATGTAACTTCAGTCTCTTCATTCCTCCAATATCAAATTTTCTATTGTGATGTAAATGGGACTACTAATTAATATATTTTTAGGAGTTAACTTGAAAATAATATAATAGTCAAATCTTCGAGGAATGCCTCGTCTACTGTACTTCATGTTGAATCAAAATAAATATTCAAAACATTTGATTTGGACTTCAAGAGCCACTAACAAATTTAACATAATATTTAAAAATTTATAACTAATTAAATATTTTATGACATTTTGATTGAACATAGGGGCAAAATGGTAATTCAACTTTGAACTTAGAGGCTTTCCACTTATAATAATACTAGTTCTAAGAACGTGTCTTGCACGTTTGACCTTTATTATTTATAAAATTTATATAGGCCTAACTTATGTATAGAAACATGTGTAATATCAATCCAGTTGACTTAAAAAATATATATATATATACATGTCATCATGTGCATACAAAATGAAAAATGTTAAACAAAGCAATATATTAATCTGAATAAGAAAGAATAACCAACAAATTAAAATTTTCATAAGAAAGTCTAGTGGACTAACATTTTATGTCCAATTTATAAAGGAAGAAACTATGTATGTCATGATAAATTATTAGCAGTCCAAGATTAATTCATAATCAAACATAATAATAATTAAATAGATGGTTAAGAGAGTCGAAATATGAGAAATATCAATGGAATCCTTACCAGTCACATAGAAGATGAATTTAGAAGAAGAGGATGAGGGAGAGAATATCAATGGATTTCTAGCATGATTCACTGATTTGACTATTTATAAAATTCTAAAGCTTACTATTAGAAGTTGAAAAGAACTTTAAAATATTAAATTGATATGAAAAAATGATAAGTCAATCTAGAATATTGAAATAAGTGGCAGTACCAATGAAATTAATCCATCCGTATGTATACTCAAATACATATTAATTATATTATTGTAAAACTTATGATATTCTTAATTAATGATAGAATTTTTAATAAATTGGATATTTTATTAGATTGTAATTTAATATAGGGGAAAAACAACAATTTAACTTTTTCCTAAATTTCTTTTCCATTTGTAATAATAATAATAATAATAATAATAATAATAATAATAATAATAATATGATGTTTTTAATGGAAAATTGACTCTTCAAATTCCTAGGCATTTTACTATTTCATTAAAAAAGAAGTAAGTTTCTACTAACCCATAATATTTTGTATTTAATATATGAAATGACTTTTCAAAATCTTCAGATATTTTACTATTTCATTAAAAATAAAATAGACTTTTAGCATTCCATAATATTTAATTTATTTTATTATTATTATTATTATTATTATTATTATTATTATTAAAATGACTTTTTTGATTCCTAAGGCATTTTAAAAAAAAAATCCTAGCATCCCATAATATTTATATTTAATATATAAACTGACTTTTCAAAATCTTCAGACATTTTACTATTTCATTAAAAAGAAAGTAGACTTTTAGCATCCCATAATATTTATATTTAATATATAATAACTAATAATATATATAAAAACAATTAATAAGTTTTATGATTTTTTAAAAAAAGTTTTTAGTATAGGGGAAAAGTAGTATTTCAACTTTACATTTTGGAGCTTCCAATTATAATAATAATAATAATAATAATAATAATAATAATATATATATCATTATCATTCTTATTATTATTCATAATAATGGAAAAATTACTTTATAAATTCCTCGGGCATTTTTTTTAATAAAAAGTAAATTCCTACCATCCCAATCATATTTATATTTAATATATAAATTGACTTTTCAAAATCTTACATTTTACTATTTCATAAAAAAAAAAAGTAGACTTTTAGCATCTCATAATATTTATATTTAACATATAATAACTTACAATATATAATTTTTCTAAAAAAGTTTTATGATTAAAAAGAAATTAGTATAGAAATAAAATAATATTTTAACTTTACACTTTGAAGCTTTTCATTTATAATAATATATGATGATATGATATGATATATGATAGTATGATATCATATGATAATCATTTTAAAATACTTATTAGTATATGCACATATTCGAAAACTATTGTTAATAAAAGTAACAAAAGTGGGACAGGAGAATTTCTTCAAATAAATAAGTACGAGATTCTAAACTTAAAACATTACGGGTGAAAAAGAGAATAAAAAAAGTATTGGGGTGGGTGTAATTTCTTAAAATAGTAAAATGCAGAAAGTGTGAGACATCAGACTACTTATAAACAGAATTTCCCGCCCAAAAGTTGTAAACCGCCATTAACAAACTTTGCAGTTGAAGTTTCCAAAATCCACCATTGAAGATGACAACTCCAATTGAAGAAGTTTCTACTCGTCTAGAAGATCTAAAATCCACCGCTGAAGCAGTTTCTACTGATCAAAAAGATCTAAAATCCACCGCTGAAGAAGTTTCTACTCATATGGAGGATCTAAAATCCGTCATTGAAGAAGTTTCTACTCATCAGAAAGATCTAAAATCCACCATTGAACAAGTTTCTACTGATCAAAAAAATCTAAAGTCCAGCGCTGAAGAAGTTTCTGCTCATCTAAAAGATCTGAAATTGGCCATTGAACAAGTTTCTGCTCATCTAAAAGAATCCAATTCACCATTGAAGATGAGCACTCCAACTGAAGAGGTTTCTAGGGAGAAAGAAGGAGTCTGCACTCATCTAAAATCCACCGTTGAAGAAGTTTCTAGGGAGAAAGGAGAAGCCTCCTCTGATCTAAAATCCGCCATTGAAGAAGTTTCTACTAGTCTAAAAGATCTTAAATCCACCATTGAACAAGTTTCTACTGATCAAAAAGATCTAAAATCCACTGCTGAAGAAGTTTCTACTCAAATAAAGGATCTAAAATCGGCCATTGAAGAAGTTTCTACTCATCAAAAAGATCTAAAATCGGCCATTGAAGAAGTTTCCGCTCATCAAAAAGATCTAAAATCCACCACTGAAGAAGTTTCTGCTCATCTGAAAGATCTAAAATCCGCCATTGAAGAAGTTTCTACTCGTCTAAAAGAATCCAATCCACCATTGAAGATGAGCACTCCAACTGAAGAGGTTTCTAGGGAGAAAGAAGAAGTCTCCACTGATCTAAAATCCACCATTGAAGAAGTTTCTACTCATCCAAAAGAATCCAATCCACCATTGAAGATGAGCACTCCAACTGAAGAGGTTTCTAGGGAGAAAGAAGAAGTCTCCACTGATCTAAAATCCAACATTGAAGAAGTTTCTACTCATCTAAAAAAATCCAACGAGGATTGGATTTCAATTATGTCTAAACTGGTGGAATGCCTCGACAAGTTTTGCGACCAGCATTTCCCGTCAACTATAGAACAGAAAATCTCTGACATCGAGCTTCAAATTGGTTTGTGCATCAAAGTCCTTGAATCAGTTCCTCAAGGTATGGATTATCCAGAAGAAGAAAAAAATGCATTCAATTTAATTTATCAAGTGAGTTTAAGTGGTATGAATTCGTGCAGAGAGGAGGGAATTAAGTCATGAACGTGCAATGTTCGAGTATATAAAAGGAAGGATGTTTAATGCAATTCCTGATGTTTACAAGGAGGAAGCAGAGCATCATCTAGTGAACGCGGTAAGTGAAAGAAGAATTACATATTTGAATTTGTGTTTGGTTTACCTCTTACTGTTAATTTTATCTACCAGACTCAATTGAATCCGCTTTTGCTGGAAGCTTGGGATTGCCTGGGCTGTTGCTATTCCAAGAAAGGGGATTACCAAAGAGCTAAAAAGTGCTATAAGTTTGTCCTTCATATGGTTATATTTCGCTGCTTCTTTAGTACTTAAGTATTCTGTTCTTTAAACTTCAAACGCTCCCTTCATTTAATGGATTCTTCCTTCTTTATTTGATTTAGGCTGCAGAAAATAGCATAATTTTACGTCGAATTGCATATCTTGAACTGAAGTTTGCACAAGGTGAATTCTTCTGTTTTTTCTCGTTAATTTTCTTTGTTCCAAGGAGAATCTCAAGCATTTTATTTGCTTAATTAGATACTTTACATATTTTTGTTAATTGGGTTCTGATTTCTACCATTTTCAATTCAGAATCTTCATTTAACAAATCAAAGCAATTTTTTAACAAGTTTTCAAAGTTGTGTTGAAAAATAAATTTTGAAATTTGATCTTTTAAAATATCTACAGTAATATTATATTCTTTCACTAATTAAGTTTGTCTGTAAAAATTTCTTAATAAATTTTCTATATTTACATGGCATAAAAAATAATTTATTTTATCATGATAATATTTTTCTTAATAATAAATTTGGTTGAGTAATTTTATTAGTAAAAATATTTTAAGTTAAGTGAAACAAACTTTAATGACTTTACTAGATAAATTATCAAAGTTGAATCACCTTTCAGATATTAACTCTATAGTAACTCATGGAGAAAATTCAGAACTTCAGTGACTTTACTATATATATACACACTTTTTTTCTTAGTGGCTGCAACTGATCTGTTCATCTGATTGTATATCTATTTCATAGTTTCTGCAAATTCAGCCTTGGCTGCCTGGCACATTGACAAATGCATCAAGTATGCCCAAAAGACACTCGTTCTAGATGACATGGATGGAGTTTGCTTATGTAAGACTTCGAACAGAATCTATTTAAAAGAGCAACTGCTTTAATCACTCACCTCTGAGATTCTCTGATATTGTGTCATAAACATTCCATGCTTTTAGCACTCTCAGCTTTGCCAATTCACTAAATGTTTACTTGGTGTTTGTCAATGATTTTGTTCACCATTCACATATTGTATAGCTATAGTTAAGAAGTAGCATACAATTACATTGAAGACAGATTAAGGTGCAGAAATTACATACTTTGGTTCATGGAACCATGAAGTAGCATAAGCGCAGTACGTGGAATTTTCTAAAGTATATGTAGTAAGCTATACTTGTGAAAACATGCAATGTCCTGCTTTACTATAAAGTGTATGTTATTCTTGGATCTTTAACTAGTATCTGCACCAGTGTTGTGAATAGCGAGCGCCATTCGCCAAAGGCGATATGGCGAGGCGAGGCGAGCCATTCTCGCCATTCTGCACTGAGGCGAGGCGAACTCAAATAGGCGACCCAAGGCGACCTAAGGCGACCAAATGGCGACATAAATGGCGGCGCCATTTTGATTTTGATTTTTTAAAAAGATTTAACTTAATAATATTGTCAAAATTAGTTTTTTTTTCTTTCTATTTTCAAACTTCCATCAGTAAAAGTCGCGATCTCTTCTCCACGACTCCACCTTCAATCGCTACTCCTCTTCGTCTCTTCCTCTCGAGTTGGTGCTTCTCTTTGTCTCTTCCTCTCGAGTTGCTGCTTCTCTTTGTCTCTTCCTCTCGAGTTGCTGCTCTTCTTCGCACGAGTTGCTGCCAGCCGCCAGGTATACCTTTTTTTTTCTTCTTTTTAGTTCGTCTTCTTCTTGAGTTCTCTTCTTATTCAGAGTTCTCCTCTTCTTCAGGATCAGTATGCATTTTGTGAAGATTGTTTGTTGGTCTGTAACTCTGTATTGTTGAGTAGTTAAACTTGTCTTGAGTTTGGAAGTATTATACAATTCAATAATCATGTAGAGGATGTTGATCTTCAAGAGTTGGTAGTTTTGAAGAAGACTCTTTTAAAGTTTTAGCATTGTCTTTTGAATTATTGGGTCTTTAAAGTTTTAGACTTTTTAGTGTCTACTATTAGTTTTTGAATTGAATATGTGCTAATATATGTTGTTGCTATTGAGATTTTGGATATTTATATATGTACTTAAATATTTTTATTTTTTTTTATTAATTGGCTCCTTGATTCAAAAAGGCAGGCTTTTCTCGCCTTTTGTTGCCTCTCGCCGTCCAAAACACTGATCTGCACACAGTTTTAGCTATAATAAATATTTTGATAAAAATCCAAGTCCTTCAATGAGCTTCATTTGGTTGGTAGACATCTTAGGATGCGCATATTACACTTCCTTTATTCTGAATGGAGGATGGTATTACAATACTCTTCTACTGGCATTAGAGGCATTCGAAGAAGCTGTAAGTTCTTACAATCTTATCTCTGTATATTTATTTCCCTTTATTTTAACATGAAATATATGTTTACAGTATTAGCTCCCTGTGAGCCTGGTCTTTTTTAGATACTTGGAAGTTTCATCTGATTTTCTACCCAATTTCAGAAGAAAATTGATGCAATGAAGTCAAACCCATATTTTGATTACGACTATAGCAGGGTAAGTTGTTGAAAACAACAAGATTTTCAGTTATGAACTGTTGTATCATATATAGGATTTTTCAAAGCACGAGGTTCTCAATTATTGCTAATTATCACCTCGTATTTTTATGGTGGTGTTCTTAAAGAACAATAGTTAGAAAAACTAAATGATCTACAGGTTGCAGAGAAGGCCTCTAAATAAGCTTGGCACTCTTAGTGTTTTTGAGAATCATTAGGATCTATGTTGATATATAAAGATCCAAAGGAAAGTTGGTAAACTAAAGGAAAAATCATGATTAGAAATAGAAGCATTCTTTTATAAAATATGACATACACAGGTTGTACTTGAACCAAACATGAGGATACAGGTTGAAAGATCAGTTAAATGACTATTACAAGATCTGAAGAGATCATAGACATGTTGAATTGAGTTCAGTACAAAATAATCTATATAGAAGATCAAGTGTGTATAGGGAAGTCCAACTTCAAATTAGAAAACTAGTCTGATTTAAAAGAATTGGCTTCAGCAAGCTTGAAAGTTTTTTATGCTTAGTAAAAAAAACTCACTTTTATTCATCTTCAAATTTTATGTTTGCACATATGATATCTTAAACATAGACTTCACCTACCCCCTTCTAAAATTCAATGCCATGTTGGGAAAATTTGATATTTGTTTTCTCAGGTGAATAGATTTGTGGAGAACTACAAGGGGTCCCTAATTGGATTTTCAGATGCTGCATCAAAGAATCCTGCGAGTGATGCCTTACATCAAGTGAAACTGACGCTCGAGCTTCTTGACAAATTAGAAGGATTACTTAAGGTAAGATTATTTGATTGTGGTTATTTTATATAAAGCATCCGCAGGTGATATTATAATCCATTGCCTTAAGAACGTCTTGGTTGATGACATTCGAATCATAAGGGAAGTGAGTATGATCAAAGGTGCTTTGTTTCCAGCAAATATACAATGTTAGGCCTCTGTAACTACTTACAAGAGGTATTCAAGGAGTCACAGTCCCTGTAATTGTACATCTGACCTGTCCAACATGGCACAGTGGAGTGCTTTGATGTATTCACACATACCTGTCACTAGTATGGAACTCCAGCCTGTTTAAACACTAATTTCATCATCAGAGTTACCAAAGAAAGCTTTCTGTTCCTGCTATAATAATAATGTATGATGAGGTGGTCCTTTAAGATGGCTTTTGAGAACCATTCATTATCTACAAAGTTCTGCTGTGTTTAACTTTAGCTAACAAGTATTAATGATAGCTAGGGGGCAGATATAACATGAAAATTGGTTTTATGGCATGAACAGAAAAACACCAAAAGATAGTCATGTTTTTCCATGATTTCTATAATTGTTTTGATGTGTAGGTTTGAGGTGCAGTTGATTGAGTGGTTCTCGTGAAATTGCCAAATAAGTAGAGGCTAGGAAACTGCAATATGCAGCTAAGATTATGTGGAATTAAGAGCTGTTTGGACATAAATATCCAAGTTGGGTATCTAACCTAGTAATACTATTTGTATCATTGTGCTAAAATAGATCATGAGATCAACTTGGTAACTCTACTATGGCTACCTCAGAAAGCTTTGCAAATTTTCTCCTACTTGACGGATTATTTTCTGAATCCTTTACACTTACTACAACAAGAACAACAACATGTTCAGTGAAATCTCACGAAGTGGGATCTTGGAAGGATAGAGTGTACAGACTTTACCACTACAAATAGTTGCAAAATGTACTCATGCATTAAGCATAAGGTGTATCTAAAAGAACAAGACGTGTCTAAAAGAAAAGGAGATGAGGTACTGACCATATCTTGTGTCCTTCAAATAGTTCAATTTATTTGTTCAAAATAATGAGTAAACTGAGCAGGAGCATAGCCCTGTATTGACTGAAAGATGCCTGGGGTGACATTTTAATTGTTTCTTCTTCTTTCATTTCTTGATTTTTTTCGAGAAATAGGAAAGTTATGATATAGTCTTTAAGAAATAATGCCTTAAGATTCTCAGTTGTTACATGCTTTCTTCTTTTGAAGCTGTTAAGACATTAGGAATGAGATTGTGAAGGATGCATTTGAATTATGTGATCCTTCTTTTCAGCGTAAGCGTAATGACAAGAATAAGAGGAAGAGTAAGGGAAAGAGTAAGGGGAAGAGTAAGGGAAAGAGTAAAGGAAATAGTACTGAAACAAGCTTGCCTGACCTGATCCAATCACTTGCTAATATTGATCGTAAGGCTTTACATTCTTAACTGTAAACAATGAGGTATATGATTTAGCTATTTTTCTATTAGTTGAGGTAATGTGTTTTCTGGCAGTGAATCCTTCATACAAGAGAGAAACCGTGGATCTCTTAACTGAAGGCCTTAACGAACAGATTGAGGTTGTAGCAGTAGTACGGTGCTTAGTTAAATATGAGTATATTGGTCCATTGTAAGTTACTTCATCTTGGAGGAACCCACACGAGTTGATCATTTTCAGAATTTCCTTTAAAAGTGAAGTTACTTGTCTGTGCAGCCCTACTTTATGCTTACATACTTATTTCTCAATGTGTACTCTTATTCTACAGATACTATATGCTCTGTGACTCTGATGAGAATAGTTTTGTACTTACAACGTTCAGCATACAGAAGGAAGCAGTAAGCACTACTTTATGCTGTTTTAATGTTTCTTGGTACATTTATCCATTAAGATCTTAATTCCTAGAAAAAAATGGTTAAAGTATAGTATCTTGGAGAAACTGAGATAAGAAAATCAACAAATAAATTTCAGATATTGACACGTTAGTTTGCTGCTAAATTGCTGCAGCACTACATGCCTAAAAATAAATGAAGGATCTTTCCTCCCTTTTGTCACTTCTCCTGGATGATAAGTTAGATGAAGGGGAAGCACCTCACTTCTTTAATAGTAACCAAACACTAAAGATAAAGAGAGAATAAATGTCATATCTTTGAAAATTTATCCTACTTCAGATTTTCATAGTGACGTAATAGCCTACCATATTCCTATTAAGAAGGAATAAGGAGATGAAATAACATAAATGAAGCTTCTTTTAGGAAACACATGCTCTATGAAAAGTTGATACTGCAAGGACAACAAGAAACAAAAAGGAAAAGAAGTGAAAAATGACATACGAACTAGATTTTCACATCATTACTTAACGAACTACTCTTGTTGACAGATTAAACAAGGAGATCAGGTCACACTATTGGAGCCCATTTGCAAATTTATTGATTTTGAATGGAAAGGAAAGGTAAAATCGTTATAATATCTGTGGTATTTCAGATGCAATTCTATTCCAAATGTCATTTTACTTTCTATATCACTTATAGGTCATATATGACATATTAGATGTGTTCTATTAGTTTTATCCCTTTATTTTTTCTATCGACTCCACCTCATAACACGTCAGGGCAGGGTGCACTTGAGCCTCTCGCAGTGGTAATTTGGTGTCAATGGTAAATTGACAGGTTACTACCGATAGGGCGTTAATCTCCCCTTTTCTTGGTTGTACCTGATTGGAAGTAGAGAGTCTTCCCTAAACAGGATCATGAAGCAATCTCTTGCTATTTCTGAAGTCATGCCAATCATTTGCTTTGCTCGTGTGATTTATAATAATCTGCCAGCCAAATTTTTTCACTCCTTACTAATTTGTTATTTTTACTGCAGCACTATCAATTCAAGTCTGTGCGAGTTAATTTTCTGGAACAAGTCATTGTAAATGGAAATGCCCTGTCTCCTAATTTTGCCATGCCTGAATCAATGTAATACCCATAACTGAGGGCAAAATACTCGTCTATTACGTGCAGATGTGGGAAGTTCAAATGAGATAAACTGTATATTTTTGACAATGTCGTATTATTCTGCTTTGCCAGATGCATCAGTATATACCTTGGAACAAACTCCTTTCATTTAGCATACCAACTACTTTTTTTTTCTAGGAGAAATATATGCATCCCTAGATGCATTTGCAAAACAATAATTCAACATATCCTCTTCCCTCACCTTCCTCAAAGGTGTCCTCGTCTTGTAGGTTAGCAAATCTATTTGTCAATAGAGAACTACTACGTACCAACATCTTGTAGTTGCTTGTTTGTGTTAATAGATGTAAGAGAAGTCAACTTCTTAACATCAGAATTCACCATGCATCAAGAAGCTCTTTGTCGTTGATAGAACTTTTGAACATTAGTACCCGTTGAAATCAGTTGTCGCCTTATATGTAATGGAGATGAATCATCGGAAATGCCACTACCCTTAGGCACAAATATTGGTACTTCGGGGCTCAATTTTCTATAAGGTATGACATGTTTGTCCTCTTCTTTGATCCACCCGATCAGCCCATCGACTCTCAGTTGTAACACCTTTTTTCCGGCTAGTAGTGATCAAATTACTTGTCGAAATAACTTAAGAGATTGAAACAATTGGTAAAGCATGAGAGTTAATCATATTCAACTTACGATCATCATGAAGCTTAATTGGAGAGGCTCTTGGAGAAATAATTTGAGCTCCAACATCAACCATCACCCTGCTTTATCAACTATATCAAACTGCCCAAGTTCTCTTATTTACGCCGAAGCATTTCAGAATGACTTGTGATGCAACAACTAAAACGTATGTCATAGTTGTCAATTTTATACAAGTTTAAGTGTCTACTGTTATCTCCTGTATTCAAATTAGCAAACCAGAAGAAATAAAAGATGAAAAGAAAAACACAAAGAACTATCCGAGTCCACAGAATCCACCGTGTGTCCTTAAGAAATTTAATCCCCTCAAGTACCTGAGGTTACAGATTAATTCCTCCCAAGATAAAACGGATTAACCATTAAAGAAGTAGCGGTACCTCAAACTTCAATAAATTCAACGAACTCAAAATGACAGCAACAAATCACACATACAGACACAATCGATCGATTTTGTTTTGTAAGAAATGTATGCAAAAGAATGGAAGAATTCAATGCTGAAAAATGAGAGACAACCTCTCTATTTATAGCCAACAAAGGGTAAAGGTCACAACTCTTAGGAAAGAAGAAAACCTTATAGAAAGGTCACAACACTTGGAAAAGGAACAACCTTTCAAACGGTCATAGATCTTTAGAAAGGTCACAACCTTCCGGCAAAGTGACAATCCTTCAAGAGAGTCACAACCCTTCATTTCCTGTTCATACCTTTAAAACCCAATAATCCCCACATGAATAGGGAATGACTATTTTTTAAAAACTTATGCATGAAAAATGTGTGATTAGTAAGTAAGGGTTAATCGCATCTGTATAAGTAGGTTTCCCTTTAAACTTTCCGTAGTGAACATATATCGGATATACTCGGTCAATCGGTAGATTTGATATCTTTGATCCGTCAAGTTTTGGTGTATACCTAGACAACAAAAGTCACACAATCAACCCTTGAACTGTTTTTGGTTCTCATTGTTTTGTTCGTTTCAGCCATGAACACATCTCGGTTAATAAGTGCTTAGAGAACTGGCCTTACCGGATTCTCCTTGAAGCGGCTTACACTTCACACTTAGATAGGTGATTTCTAAATGTGTTATCCCGTAGATACACCATTTGATATACCCTGTATCAAACTTAGAAACCATTAAAAAGTTCTAATGCATTTATCCTTGTTACTGAACATTGTCTTATCATGAGAATGAACCATAAAAAATAATATTTTGACAATGTTGAACCGTCATTAATGACTTTGTTTGATCTCCTTGAACCTAGATCTTGGGATCTCCAGTTTTCTAGGTAGAGTTACCGCCACAATGACTTGTTCTCGGTCATAGTCTCATTCCCTTTGATAATCTATCAACTTTCTCTCTAGTTAGGCCTTTTATTAGTGGATCCGACACATTATCATTTGACTTTACATAGTCAATTATGATAATTTCACTAGAGAGTAGTTCTCTAACGATATTATATCTATGTCATATATGACAAGACCTTCCGTTATACATCATACTCCATGCCCAACCTAGTGTATGCATACAAGAGCTAAAGGTTTGGGACAAAAATCTTTCAACAAATCTCGGAGTCATTCAACTTCTTCACCGGTCTTATCCAGAGTGATAAACTCAGATTTCATAGTAGAGCGAGCGATACATTTCTGTTTGGAAGATTTCCAAGAGACTGCTCCTCCATCAATCGTAAATACATATCCACTCGTGGATTTTATTTCATTTGACCTAGTGATTTAATTTGCATCACTATATTCTTTCAATACTGTTGAATACTAGTTATAATGCAAAGCAATAGTTTGTTAAGTATATTTTTTTAAAAGAAAATACTCAAAACTCTTTTTATTGTCATCCAATGAGTTTGATTGAGATTACTTGTGAACCGACTCAGTTTACTAATAACACATGATATACCTGATCGCGTACACTTCATGATATATATATCATATTTCTTAATAATCTAGCATAATTCAATTGTGAGACACCTTTTCCTTCATTCTTTTTAAGTACAAAGCTCACATTTATTGGAGTCTAGTCAATATTGAAATCCAACTACTTGAATTTTTCAAGTACCTTTTCAATCACATTAGTAACTATAATTTCTTTCATATTGAAGTTACTCTCTAGCATATACTTAGTAGCATTTATGTCATATGTGTCTCTTTTGATGATCAACATTTCATCAATATAAAAACAAATAATGACCTTGTGATTTGGAATGTTTTTAATGTAAAACATTTATCATATTCATTAATCTAGAATTCATTTGCCAATGTAGTTTGGTCAAACTTCGCATGTCATTATTTGGGCGCTTGTTTTTAGTCCATAAAGTGACTTAATAAGTTTACACATTTTTTTTACCAGAAATCACTAAGCCCTCAGGTTGTTCTATGTAAATTTCTTCCTCCAAAAAAAATATTTTTACATCCATTTTGACAAATTCGCAACTAGCGCAATTAACACCTGAATCGATGTAATCCTAGTTAGAGGCTATTATATGTCAAAATAATCAAGGATTTGTTATTGACTAAAGCCTATGACAACAAGTCTTGCTTTGTATTTGTCAATAGTTTCATCAATTTTTTTTTTTTAGATCCACTTTGAACCCAAAAGTTTATTTCTTGAAGGAAGATCAATCAACTCCCAAATCTAGTTACTCAAGATTGAATCTATCTTACTATTAACAGACTCTTTCTAAAAAGGATGAGTCCACAAAAGACATATCTTTTTCGACTATATGGACTCATTTTCAAGAAGAAATATTACAAAATAAAATTCGGAGGAAGTAATTTGTCCATTGACATTTACTCCGCCTCTGAATCTCCTTATTAAGTACATTCTCCTTTGGTTCTTTCCAAGGTCGTTTAGACCTTTTACATGACTATCCGGTTGTTCGGACTTATTAATCATAAATCAACATGCTTTACTATTTGTAGCATATTCAATGAATATACAATCCACAGTCTTAAGTCTTATTTTTATCAGTTTGGAAATAGTTCCCTCTTCTCCATATCTCATATGGAATAGACTATATTGAAAACTGTTAGATCACTACCTTTCAAGAGTTATTGTTTGTATATACTCTAAGGGACGACAAACAATTTTCTATTAGGATACAACAAAGTCTGATAAAACTTTTTGTTGTTCCTTTCTTAACAAACAAAAGTTTTCTATTTGTTGCTCCCTTTATTGATAAAACTTTTTGTTTTCTCTCTTTCTGAACATACAAAAGAAAATATTGTTCTCTTTTGCTATAATGATAGCATCCCCCCACAAGTTTTGTGGTAAACCTAAACTTATAAATAGGACATTCAACATTTCCTTCAAAGTTCAGTTTCTCCTGTCAACAATTTCATTAGATTGAGGTGAGAATGTGCAGTCATGATTCCATTTTCTGCAAAAGAAGATTTATATTCTTCACATCTACCACTTGTAATCATGAAATATTCAACTGACTTTCAACTTCAATTTTATATTGCCTATATATTTTTATTGCTTCATCCTTACTATTTAGCAAATAAACATAATAATATTTAGTGCAATTGACAATAAAATTTATGAAATACTTTTTCCCACCACGAGATGGTGTTGACTTCATATCACAAATATCAGTGTAAATCAATTCAAATGTATGTTAATTCATTTCAACAACACATACTTGACATTGATTTATTGCACTAGAAGTTAGGCAAAACTTCTAAGTTGGTCAGGTTTTGCAAAGTTTTGTAATTGACGCGTCTCAAACATTTATGTCACAAATAATTTGAGTCAAACAAGTAAGAACAAACAAAAACGCTAAGTTTGAAAAAGACCTTCTGTGAGGTAACCTTTTCCCACAAATATTTTGTTCTTTACTTTTTATACTTTTCTCAAATTCAGACATTGTTTTACAGTCAACACCTTGTCATATGTCCTTTTAAGAAGGACATTTCCATAACATTCAATTTGTTATAGAATTACGGATGAGCGTTGTCTCATTGGTTCAATAAGGGCAATATCACTCAAATATTTGTTTTACAACAGAAACATAACATGTCACTTTTCACCAATGTTCATGTCTATACAAAAAAAAATAATAGACATATCTTTTCATGAAAAATCACAATATTTTAAGTGAAATTTATTCATCAAAAAATACAATTCTTTTGAACGAGTAATATAATTTTGTGGTTTTATACTAGTCATCTCATATACTAGTAAAGAGAGACTCAATGACCACAATATCAAATATACTCCAAGAATTTTGTGGGTCTAACATGATACAAGAATGTCATCAAATTTAATATCTTGTACTTTCAAATTTAAATTAGATAGTAAGTCTAATTTTGTCTTTATCACATGTAAAGAACCCCCACATTTTAAATATGTTCTAAAAAATATTTTTCAAGTATTTGAAATTATTTTTCCCATGCTTTCAAATTGTATACTATTAAAATACACATTGGCAACACGAAGCCTTCTTTTGGAGATTTAATCCATAGAAACACCCATTGCAAACACAAAAATCACTAATTTTATGTTACTGGTGTTTTTTTTTTCCTTTATGTCATAACTAGACAGACCACTTAGTATTTAGAATACTAACAATAAAGATTCAATCTTTATACAACTTGTTTCTAGTTTAACGGTGAAGTTTTTATATTCTTTTAATCGTTAACCGAATGAACCTCAAATTCTGATGAAGTTTTTTTTTAAATTCTTCTAATCAGTTTCATATTCAGACAGAGTATCTAACAATTGGTGAAGTTTCTCTAAACTTCAAACCAATGCACAATTTGATTTATTCGTGAAGTTCTTATATTCTTCAAACCAAAGGAGCACAAAAAAAAGCAGAAGATTTAGTCTCCAAAAGTCAAACACAATCAAATTTTTCATGGAATATAAAACTACAAAAGTTTTTTTTGCCTCTTAACATAATAGATATTAGTAATAATCATGACGTAATGACCATCTATCCTAAAATTTATGAGATAAATATCATAACTTATAAAGGATATGGAGGAAAAATAAAATAATCAAGTGAAATAAAAATAGAACTTGATTTTTACTCTGATTGAATCATATTTTATCTGTCAGCAATGATTTCATGCAAGTCACTTACCTTGCTATTTTTTTTCCTTTTCTCAGTTTCCATCATATTCTTATTTTTCTCAAGATGACATTTAATTTCAACAACAAACTAGAATCAGGTTCAAATATTTGAACATTTACTTCTTCTCATAGTTATGTAAAACCAAGAATATAGAAAAAAAATAAGTGCATATCATAACCTTTATGCACAAAATAATTTTTCTTATTGAAAAGAAAACTGAAGGGGTGCAATGCTTGAATGCACTTGAGAAGAAAATAAGATTTATTTTACCCATCAAAGAAAAACTTACTACAGATTATATACTCGAACATATTAAAGTAGTAATAATTCATCTCAAATCTCTTTTATCATACGATAAAATAATTTTCTTTGTCTTCTTCTTCTTTTCAACAAAAAGAACACAGAAAATAGAAGTAATTTTCTTACCACAGAAAATATCATCAATATAAATTTCTTAAGCTTGTTATCTCCTGTATTCAAATTAGCAAACAAGAAGAAATAAAAGATGAAAAGAAAAACACAAAGAACTATCCGAGTCCATAGAATTCACTTTGTGTCCTTAAGAAATTTAATCCCCTCAAGTACCTGAGGTTACAGATTAATTCCTCCCAAGATAAAACGGATTAACCATTAAAGAAGTAGCGGTCCCTCAAACTTCAATAAATTCAACGAACTCAAAATGACAGCAACAAATCACACATACAGTCACAATCGATCGATTTTATTTTGTAAGAAATGTATGCAAAAGAATGGAAGAATTCAATGCTGAAAAATGAGAGACAACCTCTCTATTTATAGCCAACAAAGGGTAAAGGTCACCACTCTTAGGAAAGAAGAAAACCTTCTAGAAAGGTCACAACATTCAAACGGTCATAGATCTTTAGAAAGGTCACAACCTTCCGACAAAGTGACAACCCTTCAAGAGAGTCACAACCCTTCATTTTCTGTTCATACCTATAAAACCCAACAATACTTGTGCACATTCAAAGTTAAATGTCATAGTTGTCAGTTGACGTCAAGTTAAGGGCCATATTTATATGCTTAATTTAAATGAATAATTTTCACGTGGTTTTCAGAACTAGTAAATAAATATGAGATTCTTAACTTAAATCATTGGTGGTGAAAAAGTGAATACAAAAAGTATTGGGGTGGCAGTGTAATTTCTTAAAATAGTAAAATGCAGAAAGTGTGATCCATCAGAATACTTATAAACAGAATTTCCCGCCCAAAAGTAGTAAACCGCCATTAACAAACTTCGCAGTTGAGCTTCATCAGCCATAACTTTACACTTGAACAAACAGAATTTGCAGTTGAGCTTCCAAAAATCCACCATTGAAGATGACAACTCCAACTCGTCTAGAAGATCTGGAATCCGCCATTGAAGAAGTTTCTACTCGTCTAAAGGATCTGAAATCCACCATTGAAGAAGTTTCTACTGATCAAAAAGATCTAAAATCCACCAGTGAAGAAGTTTGTACTCATCTAAGAGATCTAAAATCTGCCATTGAAGAAGTTTCTACTCATCAAAAAGATCTAAAATCTGCCATTGAAGAAGTTTCTACTCATCAAAAAGATCTAAAATCTGCCATTGAAGAAGTTTCTACTCATCTAAATGAATCCAATCCATCATTGAAGATGAGCACTCCAACTGAAGAGGTTTCTAGGGAGAAAGGACAAGTCCCTGCTGATCGAAAATCCAACATTGAACAAGTTTTTACTAGTCTAAAAGAATGCAACTACGATCATTGGATTTCAATTGTGACTAAACTGGCGGAATGGCTCTACCGTTTTTGCGACCAGCATTTCCCGTCAACTACACAACAGAGAATCTCTGACATCGAGCGTCAAATTGGTTTGTGCATCAAAGTCCTTGAGTCAGTTCCTCAAGGTATGGATTATCGAGAAGAAGAAAAAAAATGTATTCAATTTAATTTATCAAGTGAGTTTAAGTGGTATGAATTCGTGCAGAGAAGAGGGAATTAAGTCATGAAATTTCAATGTTCGAGTATCTAAAAGGAAAGTTGCATAATGCAGTTCCTGATGTTTACAAGGAGAAAGCAGAGCGTTATCTAGTGAACGCGGTAAGTGAAAGAAGAATTACATATTTGAATTTGTGTTGGTTTCTTTCTTACTGCTAACTTTATCTACCAGACTCAATTGAATCCGTTCCTGCTGGAAGCTTGGGATTGCCTCGGCCTATGCATTGCCAAGAAAGGGGATTACAAAAGAGCTAAAAACTGCTATAAGTTTGTCCTTAAAATGGTTATATTTTGCTGCTTCTTCAGTACTTAAGTTTTCTCTTCTCTTAACTTCAAATGCTCCCTTAATTTAATGGATTCTTCCTCTTTTATTTGATTTAGGGTGGAGAAAGTGCCACAAATTTACGTCAAATTGCACACCTTGAACTGATAAATGCACGAGGTGAATGTAATTCGTCTGCTTTTTCTTGTTAATGTACTTTGTTCCAAGGAGAATCTCAAGCATTATATATAATTGAAATATATATACTCTACAAAACATATAAAATATTACCAAAGGTTATTTGCTTAAATTGCAAATAGGTCAAGAACTTTAGTTTCCATCTGTGTTTTTTTTTTTTTTTTTTGGATACTTCACATATTTGGGGAGTAAAGACATGCATGACACAGAGAGATAATTTGCACACATTAAGTTGAAATTTGACATAGAAAGCAACAATGTGCAAAGGAATTTTTACAGTCTGGGATTCTGATTTTTAATTGAATATGATTTCTACCATTTCCAATTTAAAATATTCATTTAACAAATCAAAGCAAATGTATAGTACATTTTCCAGTCTCGTATCAAGTTAATAATAGTAACTCATGGAGAAAACTCAGAACATCTATACATATACTTTTTCTCTAAGTGGCTGCTGCTGATCTGTTCATCTGATTGTCTATCTACTTCATAGTTCCTGGAAATCCAGCCAAGCACATTGATAAATGCATCAAATATGCCCAAAGGACACTCCTTCTGGATGACAAGGATGGAGGTTGTTTATGTAAGACTCCGAACAGAAATTAGCTAAAATAGGAACTGCTTTAATCACTTACATCTGAGATTCTATGATATTGTGTCATAAACATACCGCGCTTTAGCACTCTCAGCTTTGCCAATTTACTAAATGTTTACTTGGTGTTTCTCAATGATTGCGTTCACCCTTCACATAGTTTATAGCTATAGTTAAGAAGTAGCATACAATTAAATTGAAGACAGATTAAGGTGCAGAAATTACATACTTCGGTACATGGAACCATGAAGTAGCATATGCGCAGTACGTGGAATTTTATAAAGTATATGTTATATTTATGAAAACATCCAAATGTCTTGCTTTACTATACAGTGTATTTTATAGTTAGATCTTTAACTAGTATCTGCACACAGTTTTAGCTATAATAAACATTTTGATGAAAATCCAAGTCCTCCACTGAGCTTCATTTGGTTGGTAGATATCTTAGGATGTGCATATTTCACTTCCTTTCTTCTGAATGGAGGATGGGATCACAATAATCTTCAAGTGGCATTTGGGGAATACGAGAAAGCTGTAAGTTCTTACAATTTTGTCTCTGTAAATTTATTTCCCTTTTATTTTAATATGAAATATATGTGTGCAGTATTAGCTCCCTGTAAGCCTGGTTTTTTTAGATACTTGGATGTTTCTTCTGATTTTCTACCCTATTTCAGATGAAAATTGATGCAATGAAGTCAAGCCCATATCTTCAATACGACTATAGCACGGTAAGTTGTTGAAAAACAACAACTGATTTTCACTTATGAACTGTTGTATTATATATAGGATTTTTCAAAACACAAGGTTCTCAATTGTTGCTAATTATCACCACGTACTTTTATGATGTTCTTAAAGAACAATAGTTGGAAAAACTAAATGATCTAAAGGTTGCAGAAAAGGCCTCTAAATAAACTTGGCTCTCTTTGTGTTTGAGAATCATTAGGATCTATGTTGATATATAAAAATCCAATGGAATGAAAGTTGGTGGACTAAAGGAAAAATTCATGATTAGAAATAGAAGCATTCTCTCATAAAATATGACATATACAGGTGAAGCACATATCATGATATCTTAAATATAGACTTTACTTTCCCCATTTCTAAAATTCAATGCCATGTTGGGAAAATTTGATATTTGTTTTCCCAGGTGACTAGATATCTGGACAACTACAAGGAGTCCCTAATTGGTTTTTCAGATGCTGCATTAAAGAATCCTGCTAGTGATGCTTCACATCAAGTGAAAGTGACGCTCCAGCTTCTTGACAAATTAAAAGAATTACTCCAGGTAAGATTATTTGATTGTGATTATTTTATATAAAGCATCCACAAGTCATATTATAATCCATTGCATTAAGAACGGCTTGGTTGACGACATTAGAATCATAAGGGAAGTGAGTATGATCAAAGGTGCATTGTTTCCAGAAAATATACAAAGTGCAGGCCAGTGATAACTACTTACAAGAGGTATTGAAGGAGTCACATTCCCTGCAATTGCACATCTGACCTGTCTAACTCCTGACATGGCACAGTGGAGTGCTTTGATGTATTCACACATACCTGTCTCTAGTATGGAACTCTAATTTCATCATCAGAGTTTACCGAGGAAAGCTTTCTGTTTCCTGCTATAATATAATGTATGATAAAGTAGTCCTTTAAGATGGCTTCGTAGATAACCATTCATAATCTACAAAGTTCTACTTTGTGACAACCTTTTGGTAACAAGTACTAAAGATAGCTAGGGAGGACGGATATAACATGAAATTTGGTTTTATGGTATGACAGAAAAACACCTAAAGATAGTCATGCTTTTCTATGATTTCTAAATTGTCTTAATGTGTAGGCTTAAGGTGCAGTTGATTGAGTGATTCTCGGAATATTGCCAAACAAGTAGAGGCTAGGAAACTGCAATAGGCAGCTAAGATTATGTGGAATTAAGAGTTGTTTGGATAGAAATATTCAAGTTGGGTGTCTAAGTAATACTGTACTATGGCTACCCCAGAAAGCTTTGTAAAGTTTCTCCTACTTGGCGAAATTTTTTCTGAATCCTTTTCACTTACTACAGCAAGAACAACAACATGCTCAGTGGAATCCCACTAAGTGGGATCTAGGGAGGGTAGAGTGTACAGACCTTACCACCACAAATAGTTGCAAAAAGTACTCATGCACAATAAAGAAAAGGGAGATGAGGTACTGACCATATCTTGTGTCCTTCAAATAGTCCAATTTATTTGTTCAATGTGTTAACTGAGCAGGAGCATAGCCCTGTATTGACTGAATGGTGCATGAGATAACATTTTTGAATTTTTTCAAGGAACGGGAAAGTTATGATATAGTCTTTAAAAAATAATGCCTTAAGATTCTCAGTCATTATATACTTTCTTCTTTTGAAGCTTTTAACACATTATGAATGAGATTGTGAAGTGCATTTGAATTATGTGATCCTGCTTTTCAGGGTAAGCATAAAGACCAGAGTAAGGGGAAAAATAAGGGAAAGAGTAAGGGAAAGAGTAAGGGAAAGAGTACGGAAACAAGCTTTTCTTCCCTGATCCAATCACTTGCTAATATTGATTGTAAGGCTTTCCATTCTTTTTAGATATTTAACTGTAAACAATGAGGAGTATGATTGAGCTATTTATCTATTAGTTGAGGTGATAGAGTGCTTTCTGGCAGTGAATCCTTCATACAAGAGAGCAACCGTGGATCTCTTAACTGAAGGCCATAACGAACAGATTGAGGTTATAGCAGCTGTACGGTGCTTAGTTAAGTATGAGTATAAAGCTCCATTGTAAGTTACTTCATCTTGGAGGAACCTACACGAGTTTATCAGTATCAGCATTTCCTTTAAAAGTGAAAGTTATACTTGTCTGTGCAGCCCTACTTTATGCTTAAATACTTATTTCTCAATGTGTACTCTTATTCTACAGATACTATATGCTCTGTGACTCTGATGAGAACAGTTTTGTACTTGAAGTGTTCGGCATACAGAAGGAAGCAGTAAGCACTACTTTATGATGTTTAATTGTTTCTTAGTACATTTATCCATTAAGCTCTTACTTCCTTGAAAAGGTGTTCTAGTGAAGTATAGTATCTTGGAGAAACCGAGATAAGAAAATCAAACAAATAAATTTCAGATATTGACACGTTAGTCTGCTGCAGCACTACATGCCTAATAAATAAGCGAAGGATCTTTCCTCTCCAACTACTGCTGACTGCTGTTAAGGATCTTTGTTAAATAAGAAGATGAAAATACCATAAACGGAGCTTCTTTTAGGAAGCGCATGCTCTATGAAAAGTTGATACTGCAAGGACAAAAAGAAACAAAAAGGAATAGAAGTGAAAAATGACATAGGAACTAGATTTTCACATCATTACTTTACAAACTACTCTTTTTGACAGATTAAACAAGGAGATCAGGTCACACTATTGGATCCCATTTGCAAATTTGTTGATTTTGAATGGGAAGGAAAGGTAAACTCGTTATAATATCTGTGGTACTTCAGATGCAATGCTATTACAAATATCATTTTTCCTTCTATATCACGTTTTTTTCCTGTAAGCACCACATATTAGATGTGTTCTATAAGTTTATATCCCTTTATTTGTGTATTGACTCCACCTTATAACACGTCAAGGCAGGGTGCACTTGAGCCTTTAGCAGTGGTAATTTGGTGTCAATAGTATAGTAAAATTGACAAGTTACTACCAATAGGGAGTTGATCTGCCCTTTTCTTGGTTTTAACTGATTGGAAGCAGAGCGGTCTTCCTTAAACAGAAAGATGAAGTCATTTCTTGCTATATCTGAATTAAATAGCACCAAATGAATTAAGGTGGCTACTTTTGGCATGTGAGTAATTGGATGAAAAATGATATCGCCAATCATTTGCCTTGCTAGTGTTATTTATAATAATCTGCCAGACAAATTTTGTCACTCCTCGCTAATGGTATTGTTATTTTTACTGCAGCACTATGAATTCAAGTCTGTGCGAGTTAATCTTCTGGAACAAGTCCTTGTAAATGGAAATCCCTTGCCTCCTAGTTCTGCCATGCGTGACTCAATTATGCATAACTGAGGGTAAAATACTCGTCTATTATATGCTGGTGTTGTGGGAACATGAAATGAGATAAACTCTACTGGCCGTGTATTTTTTTTTTTCAATCTGATCTGACAGTGTCATTTCCTTCAGATGATATATTTCTTTGATATTTGACATAGATGATGACTAGTACAAACTACAAAGTGAAACTTGTGTTCACTTTTGTAGTTCTTCCGTCAAATCCTATTCAGTTTGTAGTACTGTCTGTCTTTTAACTGAAACTTGGAATTATACTTGTTCTGTCTAACTCAAAGACATCGATCTGCAAGGATAAAATATAACAACTTTTACAAAAAGTTGGAATTAATTAATGAACTTGTATCATTCAAACATATTTGGACTATTTCTACCTTCTAATGCGAATTTGACAAATGAGTATAACAACTTGTGCAAAAAATGAGTCAATAACATATCTCCAATAAATCAGAAGGAAAAACACAACACATTAATTGTAGTAGTGATCATTCACATAAATTGATACTTCATTATTTCAAATTTATCATCATCATATCATATATATTACTATTTTACCCCTACACCAAATTAAATTATTATAAAATATTATTAATTAAATATTCTATCATTAATTAAGAGAATCATCATGTTCAATATACTCCGGAATGGACACATACATTGCATAATTAAAGTTTCATAACAATCGATTAAATATTTGGGCATACGAAGAGATGGATTATTTTACTTGCAATTGTCATTTATTTCACCTTTTTCAATACTCTAGAATAACTTTTCATCTTACTAAACTAATTCAATGTTTGGAAGTTCTTTTCACTTTCAACTATAGCTTTAGAATTTTATAAATAACCACATTAGTGAATTATGGTAAATTCATTGAGGTTCTCTTCTGGAGTATCAATACCGCATGTCCTCCTCTTCTCCTTCTTTTTCATTATTTATCTTTAATGTGTCAATTAAGGGACTCCATTGCTATTGCTCATATACCGTCTCTCTTAACAATATGCTTTAAGTTATTAATTGTGTCTGATTATGAGGGATTCTTGGGCTGCTAATAATTTTATCACGACACAAGGGGCAATAGATGCTGTTAAAAATGTTATTGACGTGAATAATTAAAAAGTGTGTATATACCTAAATTGAAAAGTGTGTATATACCAAAATCACATCATGAATGTCTTTGTTCAAAATTTAAGCTGCTAGCTCCTCTCTTTTTTTCCATTGTTTTTATTTACTTAGGTTAGAGTATTACTCCATTAAGATGTTTGATGTTTCTGATTTGAAGAGAAGAGGAAGTTGTGTTAATTGCAAGAATGTTATGACTTGCTAATTTATTTGATTTTATCGAATAATAATATTTCATTACCGCGTGAATATGTTGATTTCAGTTCATTTGTGGAATTATTTTTTAAATAATCCTCATGAGTTATATTCATTATTCACCCTCTCTAATTAGTTTGAGAGAAGAGTATTATAAAGGATCTAATTTCATGTAACAGTTGTTAGTTCCATTCATATTGAATCTTAAAATTGTTTAGTTTAAATCTTTATCTTGTCTATGCAAAAAAAGAGCATTATGAAACTTGAATTTTAATTATCAGAAAGTAGAAGAAATGGAGACTTACGAGATTTAGGAGTTGAATATTACAATTCTATCCCCACATTAAAGTTAAATGTTATAAGTTATTTAATAAAATAAATATTGAATAATAAATCATCATATTAGTACATGAATCAATCATTTTTGTACTTTTAGTCAATTTTATAATTAAAGGATGTGTTCTTTTTATTAGGAAGATATACGAACTTTCTATTATAAAAATATTAATTTTTCAAGTAAATACTAATATTCTTAAACATAGGACTGGATATACGAAAATATGTTTGAATTACGAAAAATACCCCTAAAACTGAATGACCATTTTGTTGCTTTTGTTATTAATAAATATAACTGGTCACATCCACCATTTTTAACAGATAATAATTCCATAGTCTAATCTTCTAACTAATGCCCAATTTTATTTATAGTCCTAATTACCTAATTGAATTTGGGCATTTGGCTATATATATATATATATATATATATAGCCTTTAAACCATACCAAACAAATTATAAATATTTTTGTTAACTTCTGGATAGTTTTAAATTTATTGTTTCGTGATGGTAGGTTATATCAATTATCAAGAGTAGCATCAAGTTCATCAAATCTATTTTATATTCAATTTTTCCGTTCTTTACATCTCGAAAACACTAACTGAAATCATAAACCCAACAGAAAAATCAATACAAGTCTAAGAGCTAGTGAATTTAGTAACCGCCTTAGTACCCTCAGAGACGGCATGCTTAGCCAATTCACCGGGAAGGACCAATCGTACAGCAGTCTGAATCTCCCGAGAAGTGATGGTCGGCTTTTTGTTGTACCTAGCAAGCTTAGAAGATTCCTGAGCAAGCTTCTCAAAGATATCGTTGATGAAGCTGTTCATGATACCCATAGCCTTGCTTGATATCCCTATTTCTGGATGAACCTGTTTCAACACCTTGAAGATGTAGATCTTGTAAGTCTCGATTGACTTCTTCGACCTCTTCTTCTTCTTATCTCCGGCAGCAGCGGCGCCGCCGTCCTTAGGCAGCTTCTTGCCAGCCCTTGATTTCTCAGCGACGGCAGCAGGGGCCTTCTTCTCTGCCTTTGGTGCCATCGAAGGGAATAGTTCAGAAATTAGTAAGAAATAGAGGGCTTTTGAGTTCAAATTTTGTGAATTGAAAGAGATGAAGAGATTTATTATATATGAGTCAGGGCTAGCTTCTCATTGGTTACTTTTGAATGACGCGGATCGTGAAATTGAAGTTTGAACCGTTAGATGTTATAATCAATCAACGGTGTAGATTAAAGTTGAACTCTTTTTTAATTACTCTATTTATTTTCATATTAAAAGTGAATTATTGGATTTTGTTTCCATGTTAAAAAAACTCCTTTCATTTCAAAGTACGTGAATCATAACACTTTATTTCATAGTAAATAGTTGAAATGAAGAGAATTTTTTTTAAAAAGTTCCATTTTTCTCCTAATTTATATTTTCTCATATTTATAATTTTACTTTAAATTATTTATATTTAAGAAAAATTAAACAAAATAGCAAACGTTTAACCGTGTTATAGCTACAATTTAAGATAATTGTAGTTTGCGACTAAGGTTTCCCCAACTTGTTATTCTCCTGATTTTATATAAATCCAAAATTTGTATATTTCAATTTCTGATTGTATAAATCTAGAAATTTTTGTATATGGTTACTCTAGTTATTTCTATACAAAAAATCATAAATATATTACTTTGTTTATATATTGGTAAGCAAAATATACAAACGGAGTTTTGAAAAATTCTTAAATTAATAAATAAATATTAAATTTATATATGCTTACCTCATTTGTATATTCGCAAGTGTAATATACAAACAGGTAGAAATATACAAAATGCAGTCTCTATAGCAAATAAAATTATAACTATGAAGCGCAATTATCAAAACTATAATTATAGAGTATGATTATGTTTATATATTTGCTATTTCTGAAATTTTCTCTATATAAGTTTTTTCTATGAACATATGAGCTGAAATGCTAAATTGAAATTATGTCATCTCATTGCCAAGTAAAACAAATACTCCCTCCGTCCGATATTGTTTGTCATGTTGCTCTTTTCGAAAGTCAATTTGACTAATTTTTAATGTTAAATTAGATCATATTAATTCGATATTTTAAACAAAAAAAATTAAATATCCTAAAACTATATGAAAAGTACTATAATAGCAATTTTTGCATATTAATATGATTAAAAAATACATCTTAAAATATTAGTCAAAATTTTTATAATTTGACTCTAAAAATAGAAATTATGACAAATAATACCGGATGGAGGGAGTATATATCAAACAAAGGATACGTAGAAACTTTGAGTATTCTTATCAAAAAAGTCTAAATCGTGATTACTCATTAATTTTGTAACTACCACACAAAATTGAGTTAGAATTTAGTATATACCCAAATTTAAATTAATCAGCTCGATGTACATATACACTTGCACTAATTGTTCTAGTAGGAAAATTTTTGTAGGGGCGCAGTCGCACAGAACTAGTGGGTTTGTGAATTCGAACAAATTTAGCTATTTTCTATAGATTATTTATTTATATATATGTATATATAAAAAAAAATTGTGAAGCCCTAACAAAATTGATTAACAACTTAATGATAAAAAAATAATCGTAAAAAGCTTAATGAAATTAAATTTTAAAATTTTATTTTCAGTATCAAACTTAACTAGAAAAAAAAATATTAAAAGAATTATACAGGTTGAAAAAAAAAAAATTATACAAAGTGAAACGAAACAAAATAGTTTAAAATTTTTATCAATTAAGCTCGACCTTCCACGCCCAATTATCATCCCTAAATTCCTACCTGCAATTAGTTCATTGACTTTTAAGTAACTTAATGCGGCTATATATGTGTCACCAACTAGACAAACAAGGCCAACACTCGCTCAGACTTGCTTTGTTTTGCAATATTGATAAGAAATGACTTCACAATCATAAACGATACCTAATTTATAGCATTAATAAATATATATTAATAAAGAGTGCTAAATTTTTTATTAATGTTAGTTATTATTATTAAATTTAATATATAAATTCTATGAATATTTTAAAAAAAACAAGTATAAATTATCGCTACAAATATATATATAAAAAAATAGTCTCAGATATACCTTTATTTTATGACAAGACTTTCATTGTGTACTCAAGTGTATAAAATTTTGACCATGCTAATTAGAGAATTTGACATATATAAAACTAAGGGTGTGTTTGGTAGGAAGGAAAACATTTTAAATTTTTTCATGTTTGATTGAAACAATAGTTTTGAAAAACGTTTTTTAAATTAATTTATTTTTCTCACAATTAAGGAAAATGACTTCCATTCAAAAGTTAAGAAAAATATTTTTCAAAACACGCATTCAACTTCAAATTACATTTTTTTTTAAAAAAACATCAATTTCTAAAAAATATTTTCAATTTAAAATTTTATATTTTCACTCCGCCTCCCGCCGACCCCGATCATTCCTCCATTCCCCTCCAAAAAAATTAAATTTATTTTTAAAAAATATTTTCAATGTCAAAACTTTATTTTTTCACCCCGATTCCGGATCCTCTACCCCTCACACTACCCACCCCGCAACCTTCTCCCCCCCCCCCAAAAAAAAAATATTTTTAAAAAATATTTTCAACTTCATTTCTTCACCCCTACCATCGACCCGACCCACCCACCGATCGCCCCCCCCCCCCCAAAAAAAAAATTAAGTTTGTTTTTAAACAATATTTTCAACTTTAAATTTCCATTCTTTCACCTCTACCTTCGACCCCACCGCCTACCCCCTACCCCCACACACACACATCCAAAAAAAAATTAATTTTGTTTTTAAAAAATATTTTTCAACTTCAATTTTTTATTTTTTCACACATACCCCTCCTCCCCCCACCCCACAAAAAAAAAAGATTTATTTTTAAAAAATATTTTCGAATTTAAAATTTTATTTTTTCACCTCGACCCCCGACACCCACTCCACCTCCCAAAATAATTTTTCATTTTGTTTTTAAAAATTTTTTTCAACTTCAAATGTTTGTTATTTTACCCCTCCCCCCCCCCATCTACCAGCCACCCCCCCCCCACTCCAAAAAAATTATTTTTTAAAAAAAATTATTTTCTACTATAGTAAAAATAAAAGATATTTCTCAAAATATTTTTCATTTATAAATCGAACACTAAAAATCATTTCCTAAAAATATTTTTTATTCACTAACCAAACATGAGAAAACAAGTCATAAATCTACTTGTTTTTCAGGAAAACTTTTTCCATGAAAAATATTTTCCTTCATACCAACACCCTAAGTCTACATATGAATCCCTGGGCATTTTACAAGGCAAAGCACTTTTTTTTCTGCGATTGGGAAAAGCTAAAAGTTTCTGGTTCTTAATAACAAAAAAGAATTAGAAAATTATCTTTTTCAACACAAAAATATCCGTACCATAATTCTTTATAATTAATTTTGTTACAAAAATATTTGTGTTATAGTGATTGTCTAATTATGTGAATTCCTTTTAGGATATGGTTAGAAATCCTACTTGGGGACCAAGTCAGATTTCCCCTATAAATAAAGGGTTTTCCTTCATTGTAAAGAAGATCTATTAATCATGAATATACTTCAAGATGAATAAGAAGTCTTTTCTCTTCTCCCTACTTTATTATTCTTGTTGTTCATATAGTTTCATAACAAATTTTTAATTATAAAACAACATGTTTTATTACTGTTGTAGCAACTCATTTCGTTTTGATTCCTTAATCATGCATTTCATATAATTTATTTTACTATTCATTTGATTCCTTAATCATGCATTTCATATCATTTATTTTACTTTTCTTATATTTAAATGGTAAGATTTACGGCCAATCGCCTTAAAATGATGTACTATATGTCATTAAAGTTATATCTGGTTAATATGTAATGTCAAAACCTCAAATTCGAATACAAAACTCAAAATTAACCATCAGATTCAACTATATTCAAATACAATACCCTATGCCTTACGACTTGAGAAAATTAATATAGTTGAGCTGCAAGCGTCCTAAGATCATTGCAATGAAGTTTTAAGCAACGTCTCATTTTTCATTCCGAGCCTTAAACAAAATTAGAAGCAAAATATGATAAAAAGTTAACTAAGCAAAAACATAAATCACAAGCTATTTTAATCGGAGGAACCACACCAATCCATAAAATCTAACACCATTTTCAAAAAAAAAAATGTTGTTCTAATTATAAAAGCATATATATATATATATATATATATATATATATAGTTTAATTATTTAATTTCCTTTCCGAGTAGTATATTTAGTAATATTCAATTTGTTTCTTGAACCGTTGGCTTAATAAGGAGTATATAATAGTATATTTTTTTTGGTCCTAATAAGATTGAAGTATTTTGACAAAATTTAATGAAAAAATTATTTATATTGATTGAATGACTTTCTAAGTAAAGTATTCAAAATTAAACGAGCATGTGAGATACTGAGATATTAACTCCTCTTTTTTACTTGTAGATCTTGTTTGGAAAAATTACATGGATTCATATCTTTTAATAAATAATTATCAATTTTAGCGATACTTTTTATTTATTATCATTTATAGCAATATATAACAATACTATGTTAAATCAGCAATATATATTAAAAGTGAATATTTAGCAATATATATGTATTATAATTATTTTTAAAAATATATTATGCTTCTTTGGTGAAAAAAAAATTGACACATTGAATTATACGTGTATTAAAATGTGTGATAAATATATTATCCATCAATAAAACTTGTATTACATGTGAATAATAAATTGTTCTTTGTAATATGTATTAAAATTATATTATAAATGTATCAAAAGTGATCAAATAAAAAAAAATTATTGTTATAATTGATAAATATTTTCTTAATATAGTATATTTATGTAAGTTTCCTTTTTATTTTTATAAAGATTGGTGGATAGAGTTGGGCCTGGGCCGACGGTGATTCAATTTGATTTTTGTTAATTTGATTGTCTATTTAATTTTGGTAAAATTACCTATCTACGCATACTTAACTAGCAAATATACATATTTTATAGAGAAATTTTTTAAAATATCAATATTTTAGTATTTAATGGGATCTCTTAGCAATATTTTTAATATTTATCAAAAATATCAATATCTTAATTTGTTATATATTTGATTTATGTATTTTTTAAAACTTGTTTAATTTGAAAGAATACAATTATTTACTAACAAAAAGAGAAAATCAAGGGAGAGAATATTTCAAAAAAAAAAAAGACTTCATTTTCTCATCAGTTACATTTTCAAAGAAAACTCAAACTTGTTCTTCTTTTTTTTCCAGGAATTTTAACCCTTTTTAAATTGTATTCATTCCACTTATACTATTTGTATTCATTATAGTTTTATGTTGTATTTTGTATAATGAAACTTGTATTTTTTTTATTAGTTTATATTCATTCTAATAGGTATGCCAAATATATTTGTATTCATATATTTTTTCCCTGTGTATTTATTTTTTTTCTTCAAAATCTTGTATTTCGTATTCATTTCAATATTTATTTTATTTGTATTTCTATTTATTCTAATTTTTATGTAGTATTTTGGGTAAAATATATAAAATATAAAAAAATAGTATGATGAAAAAGTGAAAATGAAATATAAAATTGAAAAGGAATAAGTGAATATTTTCTGTAATAATTCTTAAATAAAATACATAAGTAGTTAACATATCTTTAGAATAAATATAAATTAGGAACAAATACCAGATATATAAACTATGCAACATGATTTTTGAATGAATACAAATATTAATTGTGTACATACAATTTTAAATAC
Organism: Solanum sitiens; assembly: GCA_016801875.1. Taxonomy (NCBI): domain Eukaryota; kingdom Viridiplantae; phylum Streptophyta; class Magnoliopsida; order Solanales; family Solanaceae; genus Solanum; species Solanum sitiens. The sequence goes on from JABWTJ010000600.1 coordinate 165,249, forward strand.
AAATTGAGAAATGATATAAAATTCTGAGAATTTTTTTTATAAAAAACAAAAGAAACTAATATGAAACTGTTCTTTATATAAATAAAATACATATCTAGTTGGCATACATTTGGGATAGATTCAATTAGGAACAAATACAAGATTCATAAACTATACAACATGAGATTTTCAATGAATACAAATATTAATAGCATATATACTAATTTGAATATTAATGAAAGGATACAAAATTCTAAGAAGAAAATTATAAATACAAAACAGACTAATACGAAATTGTTCTTGGTCTTCAATAAGTGTTTCGAAATCTTTGGCACCCAAAAAAATTTATTATATTTTATTGATAGTGTCTTTACATAATAGAGGTAAATCTCAAAAGATACGACATAATGTATGTACATTTATCATTGGGTGCAAAATATTTTTAAGAAATTGTGAGATTTCTTGAACAAATTGGAGGATTATCGAAGAGGTTTCTTAGACAAGAAAAGGAGAGAACAATGGTGAAAAACTCAAGAGAGAGGAGAAATTGAGAGTAAAAATCTAGAAAGAGGGGAAAGTGGGTAATGAGAATTTTTCTTTTTCTTTTTTCACATCGATAAGGAAATAAATTAGTGGAATATGGGGCCTGATTTGAGAAATAAAAGGAAAGAAATTAGTTATATTAGGATATATTTTATTTGCTAAAATATTGACATATTGACATTTTCACTAATTATTTTAAAATAGAGATTTTTTTAATAATTATGTTAGGGAGTTTGACTAGTTTGCTAATTTTCCCTATTTTGTTTTCTAGTTTAAAAATATTACATAAAATACCACTTTTTAAAAAATATACCATACTTTTTTTTAAAACAAATCAGATACACAATTCCTTTAAATATGATAATGTATAATTATCTTAAAATTAATCTTTTCAATTAGTAGGACACTAACAATTCAAATTAATTTCTCTTTATTCTTTTCAACTGTTTTCCTCCCAGTCCCAAAACAGATACCTCACGTATCCCACCATTACCCCTTCTTCTTCTTCTTCTTCATTGAACGTTTTCTTACCCTATCACAAAAAAAAAGTTTTATCTCATTTCCACTCCCACACAGCTCCCTTCTTCCTTAACCATTTTTATTCCCTTTTGCATGTGCTTAACTATGTATCTCGGATAAATAATATGTATCTCAGACAAATAATATGTATCTCAGACAAAAAAATGTTAGTCATGTTTGTTATTTTAGTGGTTGTATCATTTCTGTGTATCTGGTATTATGTGTTAGAATCATAATTGATATTGTGTATCTCGGACAAATAATTTATGCCACATTATTTAAAGTAACTATTTAATGTTTAAAAGTAATGAAGTTTAAATCATGTGATCTTATTATGCGCGTATATAATATAATAATATTGAGCAGATATATGAAAATAAAGTTGCCATAATTTTATAGTGTATCTCGAACAACTAAACGGCGATCTGAAAATAATGTAGTACATATACATGAGAAAAATGTCTAGAGATGCTATATTGTATATCCCGTAAAGTATTATGTATCTAGAATTTTCATGGGAGTTAGATTGACTTCTATCGTGTATTTGATCTCCATTCTTTTCGAGTACAATCGATTTCTAATTGTGCTGAAATACCATCCACTAGATCGTTGTAGTTTGCATTATCTCTCAAAAGTATTCTATCAATTTTATAGTTTTATATTCAATTCCAGATACCTATGAACCGGAATGCCTCAACAATATTGTGATATTAGCCATAATCAAAAGAAATTCGAAAATTTAAAGGTTCAAAAGAATCTTAATTTGGCGAAAAAAATGAAGAAGTTCAGAAAATAATTTGATATATAAATCGTTGATGATGAAATGGAGCCACTAATTACGTTATGGTTGTTATATCTCCCATAACTTACTCCTTCAATTAAGGGATTATATCCCACGATTAATTCAAATTAATTAAGAAACGTGTATTCTATCTTTTAAAACATGTATCCCTCCTTTAAATTTTAATAGAGTCATGTATCTTAAGTATTATTATCCATATATCTTAAGAATAAAAATGGTATAGGAAGCAATATTGAAAACTAATAAGATTTATAGTAATTAGGATGTAAAGTAGTGGGATATATATAATTTACCCTTTAATTTTTAAGTTATGGGTAGGGTGATCCAATAGTGATAATGTAATGGTTGGTGGATGTGCAATGACTAAAGGGTGGTGGTGGAGTTCTTTTTTTTTTCTTCCACAAATCATATAGTATTAACAGTTAATTAAATTCTATTCCTATTCTTATTCGAAATAAAATAATCTCTTAAATTTAATAGAATTGGGATACATTTCAAATATTTCGGATATATCGCGTCTCAATTTCATATACATTGCTCAAAGGGATACATTACGTAATGTGATCTATCCGAGAATAGGAGAGAATATTTTTTTTATAATTTTTTCAAATGGTATAAAATTTTAGAGAATATGAAAATTGTTTTCTGTTTGGGGGGAGGGGGGAGAGGGTGGGGGGTGCGCACAAATGACTTATAGATGGTGGAAGAGAAAATTTGTGAATGAGATGGGGTATTGTTACCGTATTTTTGATATTACGAGCTTATTTGAATTGTTGTTGAGAGTCCAGAAACATTTATTTTAAGAAAAAGATATTTATTTTTTGAAAAAATTAAGTGTTTGACAAACTTATAAAACTGCTTTTAAATGGAATCAGAAGTTGTTTGCTGTGGTCGAAAAGAAGTAACTATCTGCTTCTTAAAAAAAAAAAAAAAAAAAAAAGGAAAAAGTTAAAAATTTCAAGACTATTGCACCATTTTTTGAGACATAGCTGATTTAATATCTTTTTAATACAAAATGTCCATAAGACGTGAGTTCTAATGCACAAAACAATTTTTTTAACACATAGCTGATTTAGTATCTTCTTAATACAAAATATCCATAAGACTTGAAGTTCTAATGCACAAAATCTTTGAACTAGTTGATTTAATACCTTTTATAATACAAAATATCCATAATACATTTTTCATTCATCTTATGCCTTAACACAAAATTCTACGCACAAACATTTTTAACACATAGCTGATTTGATACATCTTTTTAATACTAACATATCCATAAGCTAAGTTCTATGCACAAACTTTTTTTTATACTTATTGATTTAATATTAATTTAAAATTCACATACTATACTTATATTATATTTGTATTAGAAATGCTTTACATATATATTAAGTGAAGTTCTGAAAATTATAGTGAGGTTGTACCAAAATTGTAGTAATATAAGAAATCGGTGGTTTGGTGGTAGTGATTTAGTGAAAAAAGAAGAGGTAAAACTTTGAAAAATTAGTATTAAAGTTGTATTAAAATTGTATAAACATAAACAATAGTTATAATATAATACAATCTGAATTTGATATTATACGTTACTATAAGTTCGATGATTATTATTCCAGAACAAATATAATACATTTCTAATTAAAAATGTAGACTAATTTAAATAGTATAGAAATGTTTGTCTTAATATCTTAGTTATATATTCACGATATGTTTTGAAACATGCCTATAACATTCTATGCATAGGGAAATATTGAATTCAAAATGTATCACAATTATATATATTTTGTTCTCTTATTAGTAATGTTAAAAATGTATATCTAAATTTCAAATATATTGTAGTATAAGTAGAATTATTATTTTTAAGATATGGGGAAAATGTATAACTATATTTTTTTAAAATGAATTGGCAATTTATTCTTAAGATCTGCTAATATTAATTTTAATGTATTTTAAAGGGATAATGTATAGAATGACAAACTAATAATGTAAAATAAATACAGTAGCTACCGTTTGATTTATTTGTGTTCCATAGTAAATTGTTTGCCAGTCGCCTTTCTCCCTCATATTCTCGCTCGCCACTCTCCTTCTCTCGCTCGCTCCGTGTCGCTCGCCTCTCTCGTTTTATAAAATAGAATTGTATAAATTGTATTTCTATTTGTATAAAGCGAGAGAAAATTGTATATACACATGCAAATACATATATCTCCATCCTATACACTTATAATCATACAATACAAATATTTCTCTGCCCAAGTCTCTTTTGTCTTTCTCTCTTTCTCGTTTTATACAAATTCAAATTGTATATAATTTCTCTCTTTCTCGTTTTATACAATTCGATTCAATTGTATAATCCCTGCCCTTTTGCTTTTCTCTCTTTCTTGTTTTATTCAAATTCAAATTGTATATAATTTCTCTCTTTCTCGTTTTATACAATTCGACTCAATTGTATACAAATTCAAATTTTATACAGATATACAAACACATACAATTGAATTGAGAGGCTAACAACTATTTATACAAAATGAGAGGCTAAGAACAATTTATACAAATGGTCTGCCAGCGAAATTATACAAATCTGAAAAGGAATCAACGAATTATACAATTGCTTCTTTGTATATATGTATAGCGAAATAGCAAAGCTTTCAGTTGTATATGTATAGCGAATTATACATAAATATGTTTGCAATGGAGAGCAATTATGCAAACATTGCTATAAAATACAATTTTAAATTAAGTGTTTGCTATATGTGCGGACTACTAGTAACTAGCATTAACTGGTACATTTTAATAAATAATTGCTAATTTTAGCGATACTTTTTATTTGTTATCATTTGTAGCAATACTATGTTAAATTTGCAATATATATTAAAAGTGAATTATGTATGTAATATATATGAATTATAATTGTTTTTTGAAATATATTATGTTTGTTTGGTAAAAAATTGACACATTGTATTATATGTGTATTAAAATGTGTGATAAATGTATCCATCATAAAAACTTGTATTATATATGAATAATAAGTTGTTCTTTGTAATATGTATTAAACTTGTATTATAAAGGGATAATGAACAAGTACCCCCTCAACCTATGCCCGAAATCTCAGAGACACACTTATACAATACTAAGGTTCTATTACCCCTGGACTTATTTTATAAATAATTTTCTACCCCTTTTCGGCCTACGTGGCACCATCTTGTGGGCCCAGCATATGTTGACATTTTTTTTCAAACTAGTACCACGTAGGCCAAAAAGGGGTAGAAAATTATTTATAAAATAAGTTCAGGGGGGTAATAGGACCTTATTATAGTATAAGTGTGTCTCTGAGATTTCAAGAATAGGTTAAGGGGGTACTTATGCATTTTCCCTATTATAAATGAATTAAAAGTGATCAAGTGAAAAAAATGTTATTGCTATAAATGATGAACATTTTTAATTATAGTATATTTATGTAAGTTTTCCTAGTGCTAATATGTGTAAGAATAAAAGGTATATTATAATTCATAAATAATATTATATAATATATTATCTATATAAATTTCCCAATTAAATTCAAGCAATAGCCAACCATGTACAAGAATTATCATAATAAATATTAAAATAATTTTCCTTATAAAATTATCTTAATAGTAAACGTACATTACTAGTTATAACTTTTTATAATTTTATACAAATTAGTCAAGCACCATTTATTTATCGATCAAATACTTATTTATGAAAATCTTATTCCCACCATCAAGTTTCACATCATTCAATTTCCAACAAGCATTGGACCCCAATTTTCAAGGGAGGAGGGACCATCAAGTTTCACACCATTCACTTTCCAACAAGCATTGGACATTTAAAACATGGGGAGTGACCTCCAACAAGTTTGGACACTAATTAGGGTTGCCCCAATCAGTTTTGGACACTCATTAGTGTTGCCTCAATCAGTGAGAGACGCAGGATTCTCATGAAGCGGTGTCAATAGTTGTGGTAAAAAATAAAAAAATAATTATGAAGTCATTAAAGCTTTAAAACACATAACCTTTAAAAACGTTTGCAATCCCTTAACCATTAGACTAAACGTTTGAATGTACTTTTTCAACGAAGGGATATCGCTTAAAATCCCTCGGCCTAGGGTGGGTCCACCCTTGGCCCCAATATTTATTGGTTAATAACTTCTAGCACGTTATTGATGTTTGATGGTCTTGAGTCTTGACCTATTGTTTAATTTGGTTTTGTATAATAATTCAAGCTAAGGGACAAATATTTTTGAAAACATTATTTGTGGTTCTCACGCATTGGCTAGAGTTGGGGATGGCAATGGACAGGGTGGATGTGGGGCGGGGTTGGATTTAAGGCTATGCAAGGTGCAGCGAGTTTAAGGTTGTGCGGGGCGGGTTGAAGTGAAATTTTTAAAGTTAATGCGGGACGGGTTGCAAGTCTATATGATTTTATGTGAGTTCAAATATAATTTTAATTTTTTACATGTTATAAGAGAGATAGAACATTATTTATTAAGATAATATCTTTAAAGCTACTAAAATATTCAAGATAGTAAGTAGTACATGAAAATGTTTCATTAAAAAATAATACAATTTCTTACATGTTTTCAGTTGACCTCTAAAAAAAAAAAATTAAGTCACCATCCTATTAAATTAATACAACTTAATAAAAAACAAATTTATTTTTATAAATTTTATTATTAGTATCAAACTTAACTAAAAAAAAAAATATTAAATAAACTATGCCGAACAAGTTCATGCGATGCGGGTCAGAGTAGGGCGGGTTAAAAAAGAAAAAAATGTTATGGACAGTGGGACAATTGGAGGATTAAAAATTATGCGAAGCTCACCCGCCCAACCCCTACCCCACGTTGCCCCATTGTCATCCTTAGCTAGAGTATTGACGGACAAAAAATTAGGAAGACATTGACAACATTTATATAAATACATTTATACTTGATATTCGTTTAAAAATCAAGACAAAATCAATTATTATATTTCGGAATAATCCTTTTAGCCAGAATAATTTGGTCATAGTGACACAAACATATATTCACATTATAAACTGATTTTTTTATAATTATATCCTTCTTTGTCTAATTTATATTTTTTTTATGGAAAAATACACAAGTATCTCTCTAGACTATGATCGAAATCCAGAGACACACTTTAACTAAACTAAGGTCTTATAACCCCCCTCAACATTTTTTTTTGTAATATTATACACCTTTTGTCTTACGTGACACACTTCGTGACTCCACGCAATTGAGGCGTGTGGAAGGTATGGGATGCCACGTAAGCCAAAAAGGTGCATAAAATTTAAAAAGAAAAAAGTTCAGGGTAATAGGACCTTAGTATAGTTAATGTGTGTTTCTGAATTTTGGTCATAGTTTAGGAGGTACTTGTGCATTTTTTCTTTTTTAATCAATAAATTTAGAAATAAGTATCAAAATACATTTAAACTATCTCCTTTTATTGAGTTTCATATCTAAACTATTGAAAGTGTGAGTTTCATACCTAATTTTAAAAAAAATAGAAATTACGTATAAAACTCACACTTTCAATAGTTTATATATGAAACTCAAAAAAATGATTAGTTCAGATTTATTTATAACTTTTTTTTTTTTTTCAAAAGTATTTTTCTCAAGAATATTTTTAAAAAGTATCTATAAAAATAATCAACTTTTAGATAGATGCTAGGAGACAAATTAAATGGGTCCACGATGATTTTGACTGAACTTGAAAAGCAATATTGTATAGACATAAAATATAAGACATACGGCTACGAATGACACTATCATATCATGTGCAATTAATAATTTTTGGCTCGAATTAAATCGGTAAGGACAAATTTACTATCTGAATTATGATTTTTGGGCTTTGCTTAAATCAATTAATTTTAACTTCTAATAATTTCTACTGTCAATTGTAATTAGTTGAAAATTTTCTCTCCGTCTCATTTTATATGTTTTATTTTTTTATAAATAATTAGATCATAATATTTGTTATTTTATAAATTTTATGCATAAATTATCATCTTTTGCTAGAATATTTAATTATTTTTGTTATTTTATTATGAAATTGACTTAAGAAAACATTAATTAAGGGTAGAAAGGTAAAATTATACTATTTCTTAATGCAAGTACAATATAAAAATGGGACATATAAAATGAGACGAAGGGAATAACAATTATTGACTTTCATGGAAGTAAAAAAATGTTATTTCCAACTAATTACAATTTACATTAGATGAGAAATTACTAAAAGTTAAAAATGTCACATGGAACAAATATAAGTGCATAATAACAGGTAGGATATATCGTTGATTTTGTGTTACAAACTAAATCTAGCATATGGACATCAATAATTGTTATTTCCAACTACTTAAAATTGACATTAGATGAGAAATTACTAAAAGTTAAAAATGTTAGGTTGAACAAAAATAAATGCAGAATATATTGTTGATTTTGTGTTACACACTTAATCAAGCATATGGACGTCAAAAAATGTTATTTCCAACTAATTACAATTGACATTAGATGAGAAATTACTAAAATTAAAACGGAAAAAGGCCTAAAATATCCTTGAAATATTGGAAATGGTACAAAATTACCCTCCATCCATTTATTGTCTTCAAAATGCCCTTCTCATCCACCTATTGGCTCCAAAATACCCTTGTCATCCATCTTTGAGTTCAAAATTGACCACTTTTTTAACTATTTAAAAATTAAATCATTTAAATATTTTTTAAAATACTTGACACTCAACTATTGGTTATAATTTAATTTATAAATATAATTTATAAACCAACGCACTATCCACTCATTACTAACTAAATCACACCCAATTAATAAACCAATTATAATATCAAAATCGCCATAAACACTACTAAAACACGACGAAATTATAGATTTCTGAAAATGACATCCAAAATTATTCGAGTCCGAATCAAAGCCCCAATTAAATTTAGGTTGAGCGGCTTTAAGATGACACTTTCAATAGGATTCTCTTTCAAACTTGAATTCGAAATTTATAATTAAAGATAAAGAAGTAGTATATCCCGAATTAATTCATGAACTTTTTTTAATATATTTTTATAAATATTTATGATTTGTTTTAAAACCTTTAATATATTATTTTAAAAAAAAGTTATCTATGAAGTAACATCACATAATTGAGACGAAAGAATAATTAAGATGAACATAGTAAGCCTCTTAAGTTTATCGATAATTTTTATTTAGACACTTGAATGTATGATAATTTACTTCTATAGATATTTTCGATTCAAATTTTTAAAAACACTCATTGGCAGTAGTTTTTCTGTTGTTGCTTTAGTAATGTGACGGGTTTATTAATTTGGTGGGGTTTAATTAGTAATGGGTGGTAGTGGATTTATTTATAAATTATAGGGAAAATGCACAAGTACCCCCTCAACCTATGCCCGAAATTTCGGAGACACACTTATAGTATACTAAGGTCCTATTACCCCCCTAAACTTATTTTATAAGTAATTTTCTACCCCTTTTTGGCCTACGTGGCACTAGCTTGAAAAAAAAAGTCAACCTACGTTGGGCCCACAAGATAGTACCACGTAGGACGAAAAGGGGTAGAAAATTATTAATAAAATAAGTTCAAGGGGGTAATAGGACCTTAGTATAATATAAGTGTGTCTCTGAGATTTCGGGCATAGGCTGAGGGGGTACTTGTGCATTATTCCTAAATTATACTAATAAGTTAAATTATAACAAATAGTTGAGCGCCACGTATTTAAAAAATATATTTAAATAGTTTATATTTAAAACCGTTAAATAAGTGGTCTATTTTAAAACCAAAGGTGAATGATAAAGGTATTTTGGAGCCAATAGGTGGGTGAGAAGGGTATTGTGGAATCAATAGGTGGATGAAGGGTAATTTTGTACCATTTCCAATACTTCGAGGATATTTTAGGCTCTTTTCCGAAATTAAAAAATATCACGTGGCACAAAAATAAATGCCTAATAACAGGTGGGATATATCATTGATTTTGTGTTACAAACTAAATCAAGCATATGAACGTCAATAATTGTTATCTCCAACTAATTACAATTGACATTAGATGAGAAATTACTAAAAGTTTAAAATGTCACGTGAAATAAAAATAAATACATAGTAACAAGTAGGAAATATCGTTGATTTTGTGTTACAAACAAAATCAAGCATATAGGCGTCAATAATTGTTATTTCCAATTAATTACAATTGACATTAGATTAGAAATTACTTGAAGTTAAAAATGACACATGGAACAAAAGTAGACGTATGATAGCAAGTAGGACATATGGTTGAATTTGTGCTACAAACTAAGTCAAGCATATGGACATCAATAATTGTTATTTCCAAGTAATTATAATTGACATTGGGTTGAAAATTAGTAAGAGCGTGTTTGGATGGTCACTTTGATAATTAGATTGGGTATAATTGAATTTGGTCTAATTACATTATCTGTCATATTTAGTTGACCACTTATTATATTGCCGACAAATAATTGAATATAATTGACAAGGTATAATTACACTCTTCAATTCACATGGGAAGACTGTAAATTGCTGGTAATTAGATGATGTAATTTCAAGTTGATTACTTTTTCATTTCTTACTTTTATGTCTATTTTAATTTTTTTCGTGTTAGTGTATTTTATTATTTTAATTCTTTTTTATTTTATTATTCTAATATTTTCTAAAAATATTTTTTATTATTTATATTACATTTTTCTATTATTCTCAACATTTAGTTCATGTGATTTCATGCAATTATTTTCGTATTATCTAAGAAATATTATTAGTATAATTTTGTTAGTAATATAATTTTTAAATTGAAGTAGAATTCATTGTTAAATTAATTTATGGACTTATGTTTTACTTTAATTTTCATATTTATGTTTATTATGTTGAAATTTGACACAAAAATATTATGTTATTTTTTTTTTGTATTTTAACTTATATTATATTTTCAATTTCATTTGTTTAGAAGTATTGACTCGTTTTTCTATATTGCTAGCTATTTCTTTTAAATTTAGACTTGATAAATTATCTTTTTGTCAAATTATTTTATAATTTTATGACATTATATTTATAATATTAATCTTTTTGTCAAACGTGTATTTTATTATGTTCATAAAAATATTGTACTTTTAATTTTTATGATTAATTTAATTAAAATATACTAAATTAAAAATATAAATCAATTCATTTTTATAATAGTATTAGTTAGGAACATATGTTTTTTAATTAAAATATTTTCAAAAAACAATATGTTCTTAAATATTCAATTTTATCATTTATAAAAACCCTTGATCTAATATAAATTTTAAGTTTAAATAATTTATTTTTATTTTTAAAATTTAATATAACCTTATAATTATACTTGTACAGTTAAACAGTACATTTATAATTATATTGTGACAAATAAATTTATTTATATAATTACATCAATTTCAATTATCTGATTATTTTCTTAAGACCTTACATGTTAAAAATGTCAAAGTGGAACAAAAGTAGATGCACGACACCAGGTAAAGATATATACTCTGTCAGTTGTGTGGGATCTCTTTTGACTGTCATTTGTATATGTGGGACCCATACTAATTTCATATGTATAAATTAAGAATATATGTCATAAGTTAAAATTAATGGGTAAGATTTAATTGATTAACCAAAGGCCTAAATTATAGTTTAAAGATCTAATTCATCAACAGTCTTTTAAAGTTGTCATCAATTTTCACTTAGACACTGTTACTATGCTTTGTTCATTTTAGACACCTCATGTCATACTGCATTGTATCATTTTAGCACTTTTTCAACAATCAGTCAAATATGTTAGTGAAAACTTACAAGATAACAAAACATACAAGATTACAACTGAAAATGAAATAAAGAAATAAAATCTCTTCACGCTGAGGCGCGGATATCTCGCTCTCTTTAAGGAGATTCAAGCCCACTGCATCTGCAGTAAATGTTTTCACCGGTCCAGCAGTAGTCCTCTTTAACTTGGCCCGTCCAGGATACAACAACCTTCACAAATTTTCTAACTCAACAACTCTGGACAAGAGTTGAGTCCAAAGCTCCACAAAAGAAACACCTTCCTTCAACTAATAAAAACTCTCTTTTAGACAAACTTTATGCATGTTATATTTTCTTGTATGTTGTGTATCTCAAACCAAATGAAGATCATCACTATTTATACTATAAAAAGTCTTTCTAGCAATAAATATAAAAATAATGATATAGTAAAAATATTAAAGATAAATGACCAATGAGTTACATAGATTACAAGAAATAATGGAAAAGTAATGAAAAGAATTAGTGGTCATAGTTGACCACTCTGCCACTAACAGCATCCTCAAGTTGAACGTTTTTGTAACCACCAAATAATGGACAATAAAACACATGCAAAGAGAGTAACCAAAGTGAGTAATTAGGCATAAGAAAAGTCCACTAACGGACAACAAAAGATAATGCCATAACTTCCCACGTTCTCTTCACATTCACTATGGCTGAAATGCAATTAGGCCTTTGGACACAATTATGAGACTATTTTAATAGTACACAAATATCAAAATGCTCAACAATACCAACAAAATATATAAGGTGTGAGTAATACACTCGCTTCATGACGTGTCAAAGCAAAAAATTAAATAAAAATACATGGCATATATATTAAAAATAATTTTTAAATAACGATATTTTAGTAGAATGAAGAAGTAGTCAGTGACTTAATGACTTGTAAAACTTTTTAAACAAAAAATTCAAAAAGAAAAAAGCCCAACCACACCAAGGTCATCTTCTCCGCCCCACGCACCCCAACCCCTACCCACCCACCCAGATCGTCTTCTTCACTATTCTCAACCCACCCAACGTCTTCTACACCTTTGCCCATCCTAACCCCAACCCCTTCCCCACCCACATCGCCGTCTCCGCCCCTCTCCCACCCCACCCATCGTTTTTTTCAAGTTTTTCGCTGCCCTTCTTCTTTGCGATAACATGTATCATGACTTTTTAATGGATTGAAATTTATTTTTTTGTGAAATTTCTTCGTGTTGAAATTCGTTTTTTTCTTTCTTTTTGTAGCATCATTAAAAGTATTTCTCCATGGAAGGAGTTCAAGTTTTGAGAGATGATGATTGAGAAATGATGAAAAAAATAAAATAAAAATGATTAAATGAGCTTTTACGCGCTGATACCGAGTATATTACACTCACTATGCCATGTTAGTAAAAATACATGTCATAAAATATCTAAAATGAATAAAGTTTAATTAAAATGTCTAAGTGAAAATTGATGCTAACTTAAAGAGACCATCGATAGATTAGACCTAATACAAAATGATACATATGTTCTTATGGATTTAATTTTTTAAAATTATTTCTCCATTTATTTTATATTTTTTCCACCCCTTCCCTCCGAGACAAATTTCAGTGTAAAGTTTTTGGCAGTATCAGAAATTCATGAATACAGAAAAAGTCTTTCAGTTTTTTTTACTATAAATATCAATTTCCTAAAGATAATTATTAAATAAAAAATCTATAGAAAAAAATTAATATATTACTATGACATATTGTGAGATTAATTTTTTTTTAAAAAAAACATATATAAAAATAACGTATTCTTCGTGAATCATTCTCATCGACAAAAAAACCAAGGAGAACGAATAATTCTATACCACTAAATTTGACACGTGTTTAGTACTTTTTTTTTTCCATGTGAGTTGTCATTATTATGTTAAATGAACATAACCAAAGTAGAAAATGAAATAAAATGAAAGAGAAAAGACATAAAAGAAAAAATGTTTCACACTTATATCATTGTACCATTAATAATTATGTCAGGTTTCCAAAAATAAAATAATTCAAGTCACCTAATTGCTTCTTTTGTCCTATACATCAAACTCATCGTTAAACCATAACTGCGGATATAAATTTTTTATTATGGGTTCAAAAATAACACTGCTTTTATTTTATATTAAATTAAGTTTTGATGTATTTTTTATGTTTTAAATTAATTTAATTGTTTAATTTTCAAGACTACTTTTAGAATATTCTTTCAATTTTATCCTTCATTAGTTAGTATTGAAATTAGTGATTAATTAATATTTAGTTATTTTAATTATAAATTTAACAATAATTAATAAGGATAAAAATGAAAAACTAAATTTAATTTATGTCTTAATTTACTTCTCTTAATGGGTGTGAAACACCTTAAAAATTAAATTAATATGAAATGGAGGGAATAATACAAACTGGTGAATAAGTCAAATAGAATTCCAAGAAGGTACTAGTATATAGTAGTTTATAAGTATAAAAAGATAGTTATGTTAGCAGCGACCTTTTGACATGTTTGAACTTTTTTGAATTTAGATCTACTTTTTTTAAAACAAATAATAACAAAAGCATTGGAAGATTGATTCTGAAACTAAATAAGAGAAGATTAAAAGAATGACCACAATGGGATTTGAACCCCACACGTATTGGCCAATCTAAAAAGAAATCTACCAATACAGTATAATTTCTTGTTAACGAGGGGGTTCAAAATTATTGTATCTACGTAAAATCAGAAAATTTACCTTACAATTAGAGTGAAATTATTTATCGAGGGGGTTCAAGTGAGCCCCTAGAAATCACGTGAGTCCGCCCCTGAAACCACCACCATTGTTGCCATTATCACCAAATTCACTTCTCCCCCACAATGAATTTCACCTCCCACAGTCAAATTCATCATTTGAATTTTTCTACAAGCACTGTCATCATAAATAATTAATTACCACCATTAAAATTCATCATAATCGTAATTCTAATTTTAACATTCACTTTAAAATCGCATGTTTCATTGTCATTAACGAAATCAAAGTCATACAATCACTAACTTTTTTTTTCCTAACCATCATCAAGCCCGCCACCAAAAAAGATCTATGAAGATATATTAAAAAATTAGATTTGTGCAAAACCAAAAATCTAAAATTTTTCTTATTTCATATGCTCACAATCAACAAATAAATAAATGTAACGACCCATTCGGTCGTTTTGAGTACTCGAACTTTTTATTTATTAAAAGACTCTTTCGATAGATTTTAAGTCGACAGTTTGGACTATTTGTGTCACGACCCAACCCGATGGGCCGTGACTAGTGTCCGTTTTGGACACTCACACACGAACCTGCTAAGTATAACTGACTGAAACTAAGACAATAAGGAATTTAATCAAATCAAGCCAACTCCAACGCCAAATATAAATAAAGTGAATCTGTCTCATAAAAAATCATAACCATTCAACCGTAACAACATACGCAAGCCAACAAGGCTGCCACTACACAATACACAATGATGTACGAAATCCAACAACCTTGTACACGCGGGCATCCCAAACAAACCATGTCCAGACCATTATCCAAAACATACGTATACAACCCACATAATGTCTTACAGACCTCTAAGAGTATAGTAGTGAAACTCGACGGGACATGGCCCCGCCGTACCCATAGATAAGCAAAATACTTCATTGAAAGTTATGTACCAAAACGACTGGGCTCCGAAATAGTGGAGCTCTCCAAATCAGCAGAGTAGATATCCTAGGCAAGAGGATCACCGAACTGAGCGTCTACACCTGCGGACATGAAACGCAGCCCCCCGAGGAAAGGGGGTCATTACGGACAATGTACTGAGTATGTAAAGCATAAGGTAAAGATGACAGGATACCAACATGATAAGTCGAAACATGATATCGCTACACATGTACCTTATAAGTGAAAATCATGCATATCTTTAACATATAAGGTGCCCAGCTTCCCTAGTAAGAGACTCGGCAAAATAATCATCATATATATACATCATACGTACCCGGCCCTCTAGTGAGGGACTCGGTGAAATAGTCATCACATCATCTCCGTCATCATCATCATCATAACCATCCTCATCACCAATCATATATATAATATACATACCCGGCCCTCTAGTGAGGGACTCGGTGACATATGCAAGAAACTCCGCACGAACATTACCCGGCCCGGGACTCGGTGAAATGATAAATGACTCTATGCACGAGCAGAACATTATGAGCAACCATATGCAATTAAAATCATTTCTTATAACTCAATAGAACAATCAACGTGAACCAGCAAGGAGTATTACCAAAGATTAACGTTTTATCAAGATTATAAACCTTTAACACGATATGAAAACGTAAAATCTCAATGACTCTAAGAAGCTCTACCATAGATATGAGAAATCACCATAGCCTTAGACATAGCCGATATATAGAAGATTAGTTTGTGAAAGCAGAATATACGTCTCCTAGACACTCTAGAAATGAGTATCAAATCTGTACGTCATTCGCTCATTTAAAAGTCATGCCAAACCAAGAAGGAAAATATAGCGTTACATACCGTATAGTCGAGCCACACGTCCAATATTTACTGCCCAAGCTATTAATCTATAACAAGCAACAATCATGCCGCAATTAGATAGACGTCACGCTTTACTACTTATTGTAAGCTAGCTAATAATCTAACGAAAATTCGGCAGCACTTCCCCTATATTCCTTACTTTGTCCCAATCCGACAACAACCCAAATTATCCATAGCAATACCAATAACACATTAACATATACATAACGCCAAAACAGAATTTCCCACATTTTGCTTTAATCAAAACAGCCCAAACACTAACACAACACCACTAATAATCCGATTATGATTTCCGTTCATACTTAGCACAATCAATAACTAAAACAATTTTTTTTAAGCTACTGGTCACACCCCCTTCTTAACATTAATGGCTAATTAACAAAGGCATTCTAAAGAATTAACACACCAAGCAAAGAGATTACTAACCAAATTCTTTGAAGCTGCTGGCCGAGAGTTTCATGGTTGGTTTTCTCCTTTTCCATGGCTGCCTAAGCTAAGTTGAAGAAGATGATATATTTGGTGTCATTTCACCACTTCATTCATTATATGAAGTGGAGACATCACCCCACTACACATCCCACTAAGCCTAGCTCCCATCTGATTTCCTTAAATGCCTTGAGTGGTGGGGCCCTCCACTTAATTAATTTAATCCCCAATAGCCACTAATTTATGTTAAAGATACTACATCATCCACTAAATAAATCTCCCACTAATGTTCCCCACTAATGTTAAAGATACTACATCATCCACTAAATAAATCTCCCACTAATGTTCCCCACTAATGTTAAAGATACTACATCATCCATTAAATAAATCTCCCACTAATGTTCCCCACTAATGTTAAAGATACTACATCATCGACTAAATAAATCTTCCACTAATGTTCCCCACTAATGTTAAAGATACTACATCATCCACTAAATAAATCTCCCCTAATATTTCTTTAATCACTTGGAACTTAAAATAAAATCTCATTCCCCGGACTTACATCGACTAGCTCATGACGCGCACTACGTATAAAAATACGAGGCGTAACACCCTTCCCCCCTTAGGAACATTCGTCCTCGAATGTTAAGTTAGCGTCTTACAAAAAAAATTCAGCGAGGTCTCTCTAACAGTTATACCTATCAACCTGCATTCCGTAACTTACAGATGCCTCACAGAGTCACAACTTACTGCATAATCTCGTTTATCAATCAATATAGTCAAGCTAGGAATTGAATTACCTGCAGGTACGGGGAACAAGTAAGGATACTTATTCTTCATTTCGTCTTCCGCTTCCCAAGTCATCTCCTCTCTATTATTATTTCGCCACAACACTTTGACGGAAGCCACATCCTTAGTACGTAACCTTTTAACCTGACGATCAAGTATAGCTACGGGTTTCTCCTCATATGACAACTCCTCTGTTACCTGAACATCATCTACAGGAAATACTCTAGAAGGATCACCAATACATTTACGTAGCATCGATACATGAAAGACTGGATGTACCGCTTCCAAATCAGATGGTAGATCCAACTCATAGGCAACCTTGCCTATCCTACAAACAATCTGATAAGGCCCAATGTATCTCGGACTGAGCTTCCCTTTCCTGCCGAATCTCATCACACCCTTCATGGGTGATACCTTCAGGAATACCCAGTCACCAATATGAAACTCCAAATCTCGGCGCCAATTATCTGCATATGACTTCTGTCGACTCTGGGCTGCTAATAATCTTTCCTGAATAAGCTTCACCTCGTCAACAGCTTGCTGAATCATATCCGGGCCTATTAACTTAGTCTCGCCAACATCGAACCAACCAATAGGTGACCTGCACTTCCTCCCATATAAGGCCTTGTACGGTGCCATCTGGATACTAGAATGGTAACTATTATTATAGGCAAACTCAATGAGCGGCAAGTGGTCATCCTAGCTACCTTTGAAGTCAATAATACAGGCCCGCAACATATCTTCTAATGTTTGAATAGTATGCTCAGCCTGCCCGTCAGTCTGAGGGTGAAATGCTGTGCTAAGGTTCACCTGTGTCCCCAATCCCTTCTGAAATGATCTCTAAAAGTTGGCTGTAAATTGAGCTCCTCTGTCTGATATAATGGACGTGGGAACCCCATGAAGTCTCACTATCTCCCTGACATATAACCTCGTATAATCTTAAGCCGAATAAGTAGTCCTGACTGGAAGAAAATGGGCCGATTTCGTCAGCCTATCTACAATAACCCATATAGAGTCATACTTCCGTTGAGTGCGAGGTAAGCCTGTGATGAAGTCCATATTAATCATCTCCCATTTCCAAGTCGGGATCTCGATCTCCTGTAATAATCCACCAGGCTTTTGATGTTCGATCTTGACTTGTTGACAATTCGGGCACTGAGAAACAAACTCCGCTATGTCCTTTTTCATGCCATCCCACCAGTATAGGCATCTGAGGTCATGATACATTTTTGTTGACCCTGGGTGAACAGAATAATGGGCAGAGTGTGCCTCTCCCATAACCTGTCGTTGTAGCCCCGCAATATCAGGTACACACAATCTGCCTTCATATCGTAACACTCCGTCAGGTGTAACCTTAAATGGGGTCTTTTCTTTTTGAAGAGCTGCACCTCTATACCGTGCCAGAATAGGGTCCTCGTGCTGGTGTCTCTTTACCTCATCTATGATTGAGGACTCAGCAACCTCTCAAATAGAAACTCCACTATCTTCTGAATTAGCCAGACGGACTCCAAGGCTGGATAGCCGCTGAATCTCCCGAACCATCTCCCTCCTTTCTGGTTGTACATCTGTCAAGCTACCCATGGACTTATGGCTAAGAGCATCTGCTACAACATTTGCTTTTCCTGGATGATATAAAATATCAACATCATAATCCTTTAGCAACTCTAACCACCGTCTCTGTCGTAAGTTCAGCTCCTTCTATTTAAATATATATTGGAGACTCTTATGATCTGTATAGATGTCCACATGGACACCATATAAATAATGCCTCCATATCTTCAAGGCATGAACCACGACTGCTAACTCCAGATCGTGAGTAGGATAATTCTTTTCATGCTTCCTAAGCTGTCGGGAGGCATAAGCTATAACTTTGCCATGCTGCATTAATACACATCCTAGCCCAACACCCGAAGCATCACAATAAATAACATAGCCGTCTGGTCCCTCCGGAAGAGTTAGGACTGGAGTTGTAGTCAATTTGTCTTTCAATAGCTGGAAGCTTCGCTCACAAGCATCAGTCCACTGGAACTTGGCTGCCTTTTGAGTTAGCCTTGTCAAAGGCACTGAAATTGAGGCAAACTTTTCTACAAATCTCCTGTAATATCCTGCTAACCCCAGAAAGCTGCGTACCTCAGTAGGTGTCGTAGGTCTGGGCCAAGTCTTTACCGCCTCAATTTTCTGCGTGTCTACCCGAATACCATCAGCTCCAATATGCCCCAAGAATGTCACTGAAGTCAACCAGAACTCGCACTTGGAGAACTTAGCATACAACTTCTGGTGCTGAAGCACCCTAAGTACCGTCCTTAAATGGTCTGCATGATCCTCTTCTGAATGTGAATAGACCAGAACATCGTCTATAAATACAATAACAAACATATCAAGGAATGGTTTAAACACTCGATTCATTAAATCCATAAACACCGCTGGAGCATTAGTCAGCCCAAAAGACAGCACTCTAAACTCATAATGCCCGTATCGGGTCCAGAATGCCGTCTTTGGAATATCAGCCTCCCTTACCCGTACTTGATGATAACCTGATCGCAAGTCTATCTTTGAAAAACACTTAGCACCCTGCAACTGGTCAAATAGATCGTCAATCCTTGGGAGGGGATACCTGTTCTTTACTGTTACTTTGTTCAGCTGCCTATAATCAATACACATCCGCAGCGACCCATCCTTCTTCCTCACAAACAGTACCGGTGCTCCCCAAGGTGACGTACTAGGCCTAATGAAGCCCTTTTCTAGCAAATCTCTCAATTGCTCTTTCAACTCTTTCAACTCAGCAGGTGCCATTCTATAAGGAGGTATAGATATAGGCTAGGTATCTGGTAGTACATCTATAGTAAACTCTATCTCTCGTTCTGGAGGAAGGCCTGGAAGTTCCTCTGGAAATACATCGGGAAATTCATTAACTACCAGGACTGATTGAAGAGTCGGTGCCTCTGCCTTTATGTCATGCACCCGAACCAGATGATAAATATAGCCTTTTCTAACCATCTTCCTGGCCTTAAGGTATGAAATAAATTTACCTTTCGGCGATACTGTACTCCCCTTCCACTCTATAATCGGTTCCCCTGGAAATTGAAATCGAACTATCTTTCCTCTACAATCAACATTAGCATAACAAGCAGCCAACCAATCCATGCCCATGATAATATCAAACTCAATCATATTTAACTCTATTAGATCTGCTACGGTACGACGACTATATATAACCACTGAACAATTCTTATATACTCGCGTAGCTATGACAGAATCTCCTACAAGTGTAGCTACCTCAAATGGTTCTATCAACTCAGACTCTATTCCGATCCTACTAGCAACGAAAGGGGATATAAATGATAAGGTGGAACCTGGGTCTATCAATGCATACACACTTCGGGAGAATAGTGATAATATACCTGTGATCACATTAGGTGACGCCTCCTGATCCTGCCTACTAGTCAAAGCATATATACGGTTCGAGGGACTACTAGAACTGGAAGCTCCACCACGACCTCTACCACGGCCTGCTGGCGCCTGAATACCCTGCCCCATAGGGCGCATAGCCACAGAAGAAGATGAACCAGCAACGGACCCAGTAGGCTGTGCCATACCACCGGCACTACCTCTAAAGGGACACTCCCTCATAGTATGACCCTGACGGCCGCAAGAAAAACACGCACCTGTAGTCCAACGACATTCTCCAGGATGGGACCTACCACAGCGAGAACACCGAGGCAAAGGTGGCCTCGACTGGCTCAAACCCCTGCCCATCTGTGACCCTGACGCCATAGAGCTCTGACCAGCTTCCGAATATCCCGCACGATCGAACCCCCTACCCATGAAACGTGGGGGTGCATTCTGTGCTGGCTGGGATGAAAATCTAACATGCTGTTGAGACTGCCCGCCTCGAAACTCGTCAGGATAACCTGCTGATCTATCCCTCTTATGTTGGCCTCTATTAAAATCTCTATCTGGCTGACGTCCCCGGTGCCGATCCTCTACCCCCTGTGCATATGCTTGCACCCGAGCAATGTCCATACCTGACTGAAGAGTCACTGCCATACAACCGTCAATCAGATAACGATCCAATCCCATCACATAACGATGTACCCTGTCTGCCATATCAGCCACAATAGGAGGCGCATGCCTAGCCAATGAATCAAACTCGAGACTATACTCTCGAACGCTCCTGCCATTCTGCCTCAAACGCAAGAATCTATCGACTCTAGCTCGCTTCAACTCTGGAGGCAGGAAGTGGCCCTGGAAAGCCTCCACAAATTCATCCCATACTGCTGGAGGAGCACCCTCACCCCTAGATAACTCCCAAGACTCATACCAATTAATAGCTATATCCCGCAAACGATACGTAGCCAACTCAACAAACTCAGTCTCCGAAGCCTTGATTATCCTCAATGTACGCTGCATCTGACGAATAAACTCTTGCGGATCATCCTGGGGCCTTGATCCAAAGAACTCTGGAGGATTACAACTTAAAAAGTCACGAGCCCTTAAGCTATCAGATCTGTCCGCATGATCAACTCCTAGTCCATGCCTGCGAGCCTGACCTGCCACTAATCTAGTCAGCAACTGAATCGCATCTCTCATGGCCCTATCCTCCGCCCCTGGCTGAGGAGCTGGAGGTTCAGGTGCTGGGGCTTCGGGGGCTGGTGGTGGTGTAGCAGAGCTCTCCGACTGGAGCATAATAGCAGGCATAGACTGGGCACGGGCCCTAGTAACTCTCCGGGTCTGACTAGTACCTTCTGCTACCGATTTGCCCTTCTAGGCGGCTGTCGCTTTCTTTGGAGGCATAGCTGAAAACACAGGGATTCGTTAGAGAGGGATTATCCTGTTAATATAGCTCTATCGCACGATCTAGAATAAGAAGAAAGGATGACATCCTAAATGTCCTGTAGCTTCCTGTTTATAGATGTGGTGTACTACACACCGATAAACAAGACTCTACTAGATACGGTCTGTAGACACTTCCGAGGAAGAACCGCTCTGATACCACTTTTGTTACGACCCAACCTGATGGGCCGTGACTAGTGTCCGTTTTGGACACTCACACACGAACCTGCTAAGTATAACTGACTGAAACTAAGACAATAAGGAATTTAATCAAATCAAGCCAACTCCAACGCCAAATATAAATAAAGTGAATCTGTCTCATAAAAAGTCATAACCATTCAACCGTAACAACATACGCGAGCCAACAAGGCTGCCACTACACAATACACAATAATGTACGAAATCCAACAACCTTGTACACGCGGGCATCCCAAACAAACCATGTCCAGACCATTATCCAAAACATACGTATACAACCCACATAATGTCTTACAGACCTCTAAGAGTATAGTAGTGAAACTCGATGGGACATGGCCCCGCCGTACCCATAGATAAGCAAAAGACTTCATAGAAAGTTATGTACCAAAACGACTGGGCTCCGAAATAGTGAAGCTCTCCAAATCAGCAGAGTAGATATCCTAGGCGAGAGGATCACCGAACTGAGCGTCTACACCTGCGGACATGAAACGCAGCCCCCCGAGGAAAGGGGGTCAGTACGGACAATGTACTGAGTATGTAAAGCATAAGGTGAAGATGACAGGATACCAACATGATAAGTCGAAACATGATATCGCTACACATGTACCTTATAAGTGAAAATCATGCATATCTTTAACATATAAGGTGCCCAGCTTCCCTAGTAAGAGACTCGGCAAAATAATTATCATATATATACATCATACGTACCCGGCTCTCTAGTGAGGGACTCGTTGAAATAGTCATCACATCATCTCCGTCATCATCATCATCATAACCATCCTCATCACCAATCATATATATAATATACATACCCGGCCCTCTAGTGAGGGACTCGGTGACATATGCAAGAAACTCCGCACGAACATTACCCGACTCGGGACTCGGTGAAATGATAAATGACTCTATGCACGAGCAGAACATTATGAGCAACCATATGCAATTAAAATCATTTCTTATAACTCAATAGAACAATCAACGTGAACCAGCAAGGAGTATTACCAAAGATTAACGTTTTATCAAGATTATAAACCTTTAACACGATATGAAAACGTAAAATCTCAATGACTCTAAGAAGCTCTACCATAGATATGAGAAATCACCATAGCCTTAGACATAGCCGATATATAGAAGATTAGTTTGTGAAAGCAGAATATACGTCTCCTAGACACTCTAGAAATGAGTATCAAATCTGTACGCCATTCGCTCATTTAAAAGTCATGCCAAACCAAGAAGGAAAATATAGCGTTACATACCGTATAGTCGAGCCACACGTCCAATATTTACTGCCCAAGCTATTAATCTATAACAAGCAACAATCATGCCGCAATTAGATAGACGTCACGCTTTACTACTTATTGTAAGCTAGCTAATAATCTAACGAAAATTCGGCAGCACTTCCCCTATATTCCTTACTTTGTCCCAATCCGACAACAACCCAAATTATCCATAGCAATACCAATAACACATTAACATATACATAACGCCAAAACAGAATTTCCCACATTTTGCTTTAATCAAAACAGCCCAAACACTAACACAACACCACTAATAATCCGATTATGATTTCCGTTCATACTTAGCACAATCAATAACTAAAACAATTTTTTTTAAGCTACTGGTCACACCCCCTTCTTAACATTAATGGCTAATTAACAAAGGCATTCTAAAGAATTAACACACCAAGCAAAGAGATTACTAACCAAATTCTTTGAAGCTGCTGGCCGAGAGTTTCATGGTTGGTTTTCTCCTTTTCCATGGCTGCCTAAGCTAAGTTGAAGAAGATGATATATTTGGTGTCATTTCACCACTTCATTCATTATATGAAGTGGAGACATCACCCCACTACACATCCCACTAAGCCTAGCTCCCATCTGATTTCCTTAAATGCCTTGAGTGGTGGGGCCCTCCAC
The DNA here is from genome assembly GCA_016801875.1 of Solanum sitiens. Lineage (NCBI taxonomy): Eukaryota > Viridiplantae > Streptophyta > Magnoliopsida > Solanales > Solanaceae > Solanum > Solanum sitiens. Next base: position 189,662 of record JABWTJ010000600.1, read on the forward strand.
TTAATTAATTTAATCCCCAATAGCCACTAATTTATGTTAAAGATACTACATCATCCACTAAATAAATCTCCCACTAATGTTCCCCACTAATGTTAAAGATACTACATCATCCACTAAATAAATCTCCCACTAATGTTCCCCACTAATGTTAAAGATACTACATCATCCATTAAATAAATCTCCCACTAATGTTCCCCACTAATGTTAAAGATACTACATCATCGACTAAATAAATCTTCCACTAATGTTCCCCACTAATGTTAAAGATACTACATCATCCACTAAATAAATCTCCCCTAATATTTCTTTAATCACTTGGAACTTAAAATAAAATCTCATTCCCCGGACTTACATCGACTAGCTCATGATGCGCACTACGTATAAAAATACGAGGCATAACAATTTGTAACTATAATTATTGAATTAATGGGATAATTTTTATAATTTATTTAGTTGATAATTAATAAAAATAATATTTCGATTAATAATGAACCATTCTTACTATTTTATAATTAATTATCAATAATTAGGTTAGTAAATAATGTACAGAAGAGAAAAAGAAAAAGAGTCGCACGATGTGGATAAAAGAGCAAAAGGCGGCTCCAGGTAACTTTCACCGAAATTTTTCCAGCATTCTAATTTATATTGTTGGTTAATTTTCGTTAGTGGATTTGTATGTTGAATTGTGGAAAAAGTTCAAAGAATTGAAAGGTGTAAGGTTGATGAACGTATGATTGGTCAGATTGTAGGTAAAAACAATTAATGGTTAGAAGATTGGGTTGCAGGAAGGTTTATTATATATGTGTGAAATTGAACGATAATTGTTATTTTGTTAAATAGGAGATTGAAGATGAGTGTATATATTGTTAATGTTGAAAAGTGGAGGGACAAACATTGAATATAATTGACTAAAGAAGAATTATTTAATGATTACTAAAAGACAAAATCGTTAAGGTGCAATTCAGTAGTGTATTTGGGATTAATATATATAGGGGTAATGAGACATGATTTGAAGTGCTAGAAGAGTTAATTTCCAGCAAGGTGGTTAAGGGTTCGTGGTTGTTGTCACTAGTTTCGCAATCAGTGGCTTCAACTTTCAACTTTGAATATTATAATGTTATTATCACACTATATAAACTAAGTTGTGAATATATTGAGATAAAAAATTAAATATTAGGTATATTATATTAAATAAATTACATTAAAGTTATTTTAAATGAAGGAATAAGATTTACTATTAGACTTGAATTATCGAAAATTGATTATGAAATTGGGTAAGTTTTGGATCTAGGCTAGACATATAGTATCATGAGTACTTAGAAATTCTTCAAATTACAATTATGCATACTTGGTGGATTGGAAACATTCAAAAGCATTGAGGAAAGGAAAAACATTGGAGAAGTAGCTTGCCTGACTTCTGTTCTTCGATGGAGGTAGGTTATGGTTTATTCTATTTGATAGATAGACTCTTAATAGTGATGAATATGCCTTGAATGATATTGTGAAGTCCTTTATGTACTTAATTGTGTGATTTTGTGGCTTGGTTGTGTGGTTTGTGATTGGTTTGAAATCCTGAGACCATGAAATTTGTAATCTTGAACCCTCTCTATTGAAGTGATGACTTGAATAAAGAAGGCTTGATGAAATATTATCAATGAATTGAAAAGTGGTGATAATACATGATAAATTAATAGTATTATTGGATTAGAGTGTCACGTTCCGACACGATATTCTTGGATCGGAGTGTCACGTTCTGACACGACATTATTGGATAGTAAACTGTTGTTTCTTCTTCTTTTTATGTCCATTTGGGCATCCCAAGTACATTAAGGGGAACTTACCTTGTGAAAAAGCAGTGATTGTTTCAACTTCCTGAACAACAGTAATTGTAGCCTTGTTATACATAAAGAACAAACTTGTTTCTTTGTGATTTTCTCATTTTATTCCCTCTCATATTATACCAATACAACTATGATTCATTGTAAAGAAATCCTATATGCATTCATAACTATGATAGTTTTATTAGCATAAGCCAAATGATTAAGTTTGTCACTCATTCTAAATCACTGTTATTAAGCAAATGATTAAGAGCCCTAGACAATACTTCAGCAGATAAAATGAATAGAGTAGGGCATAGATGATCTCCTTGGTGGAGTGAAAAAACATCGTTGAGCACCAACTATTAGTCCATCAAAACCCATCTTCTCTAACACCTTAATTAATTAAGAAGTTGTAGTCCACTTTGTCATAAGTCTTAGCCATATCAAGTTTCAAGACCACATTGGATGGTTTACCTCTCTTTCTGATATCAGTAATGATTTCCTGACCGAACAATGTATTCTCAGTAATGTTTCTTCCATACACAAAACCATATTGGTTATGACAAATAATATTAGACAGAATTCAAGTTCAACACAATTATAACATTGAGTTTCATGATGTCTGCATATTTATACTTAGCAATCAAATTTCAGGGTTGTTCTAGGGGTAGTTTTTTATTGTAGGGGAGGGAAGTGTGTGTGAAGGATGTGGAGTCTATGCTAGTAGCCGGAGGCGGCAGGCCGCTGACCGGCGTCATGGCCAGACAACGTATTTAGGGTTCTATCCCTTAATCTTCTTTTGTGTTTTTCTCTTGAAAACTTGTCATGAAAGAAATGTAGCCATAGTAAAAACACTATTTATGATAAGAATGGAGGAGAAGAAATGTAGGGCATCATGAAGGAGAAGGGTGAGGGTGGGTAAAAAAAATTTTGACTTTATTTTGACTCAAATGCACTTTATTTAATTTGTATTTAATTTTATTTTCACTTCAGCTTTCAGAGTGGTATTAAATTGACTTTTGACTAGTATAACTGTGTAATAGGTTGTCAATATTTTAAGCGTGTAACTGACTTTACACGATAACTTTTATAATGAATTTATGCATTTTTCTTAAAATGAAATGATAAAACTTTATCCACATATATAGGTCGTAAACATGGTTGAATTGACGTAATATGTGGTACTTTATAAGAGATATGAAGGAGTGATTCTTTTGTTGATATTTTTCTAGTTAAATTTATCATATCAGGCTAATTTAAAATGCCCACATATTATACCAATTCGACTAAGAATTGTCATGATTAAAAAGTAATTTTTAATAAGAAACATCAATGATGTTGATATGCAATAATTAAATTCTTGATATCTAAAAAAGAAAATTATGACAATTAAATATACATATACTTTTATAGTATCATTGACTAATGAGTAATTTTTGAACAAGAATCGTAATGATATCACGACAATATACATATACTCGATATCACAATAATATACATATACTCTTATCATATAATTGACTAATAAGTTATTTCTAAACGAAAAATCTTAATGATACCAATACATTATATATATATATTAATTTATTATCAGTTAAATAAAATTATCAGCTTTAATAATGTCAATATAATATATGATACTGATTTAATATTAGTTAATAAAAAATTATTGATTTTATAAAAGAGGTATGAACGATAAATGGCCTGAGAGCTCTTTGTACTTGAATCCATTTATAAGTGTCTCCCTTATACTTATGATCTTGCCGACAGAATTATTCAATTCACTAAACCACAATATTTAAATCCCTCCTACCATTGACCGAACTTATGTGACATCAATATTGCTGAAAGGGAAAAATACGTCATCGCATGAGTTCTAAAGAGAGTAAATTTAGAATATTTTATATTAAAAAATATTTTAAATTTTTTTTAAGAAAAGAAAAAACTGAAAAAGCTGTAAAAAAAAACTAGGAAGAATCTATCTTCTTCCCACCTTCAACCCCTCTTCCCCTCACACCCACCACCCCACTTCTTCTACAATACATTTTCTGGTTATGTTTGTTCTGACACGTTTTCACTCTTAAAATTTTGAATCTCATATATCTAATATGAAGTGTGTATTGGATACTAAAAGATTGAAGAACTCTATTGATAAACTTTGAAGAAATATTAATGGGTTTTGTGAATTAATGAAATTAATTTGAAATTGTGATGAGAATTTATTAGGCTTGTGTTTGTAAACTTGTAATGTAAAATCCAAATTATATAGATAAGAATTTCATTTATTGCATGAATTTGAAGAACCTAAAGTTCAACTTTTTCAATACTATCTCCAAAAATATTTTCTTTTTTTCTTTTTCAATACTCCTTTAATATTGTATGTGTCACTAAAAACGACGTTAAAATTCACGTGTAAAATGAGTGTACACACTCATTCACATTGGATGAGAAAAGGTTGCGTTTTAATAAAATTTAAGGATTTAATTGACAAAATTATAAGTACAATTAAGCGTCCAACTTGCAAGAGGAGCCAAATACAAAGGCCTTCCAAGTCATTCTGCTTTTTAAAAATGAGTTAATTATTTTAAATTTTATGATTTTTTCCTTATTATTTCAAGTTTGGAATTATTCCCATCCAACTTGTATAACTGGGACCTAGCCATTTGATTTATCAACCATTCTAAACCATAAATCTTAGTACTATCTATAATAATATTAATAAATTCAAATTATAGCAACCTCCAACTCTTAGTACCTTATACTATATTATTTTATATATAACTCTCTATATACTTTGATCAAAAAGAAGGAAAAAAACTCTATATATTTATGTATTGAACTATTATAAAATTGCTCAACTTAATTAATTGAGGATGGCATTTGTGGAGTTGTTTGTGGTGGCATTAATGCCTGTTCTTAAAACACTCATAATTACTGCTGTTGGTTTATTCCTTGCTCTTGAACCTGTCAATCTTCTTGGCTCCACTGCAAGACACCATTTGAACAATGTAACTCTTCTCTTTCTTCTAAATCTATTCGTGCACAGATATAGATTCATTTTTTTCGTATCTAATTCAGATTCATAATCTTTCGCGGATTGGTAAGAAGTCGGTTAGTAATATATATAATTGAACAAAGAAATTAAAGATTTTTTTTTGTTGTTGTTGAATGGTTGGAGCAGCTTGTGTTTTATATATTTACTCCAGCGTTGGTGGCTAGCAGCTTGGCTGAAACAGTTACATCGAGCAACATTGTTTCATTGTGGGTACAATTTTTTTATACAATTTAATTATGTGCTACTAGGGGTGTTAAATGGGCGGGTTGGATTGAAATTGGAGATGTTGAAATGAGTTAAAATAGAAGTCGAGTTGGGTCTTGATCCGATCAAGTTTACTTTGGGCTCAAATGAGCTAAAAGATGGGTTGGGTCTTGATCTGCTCAATTTGACTCGATTAATCTCAATAATTTAATATATTGATATTTAATTGTTATAATCACAATCCTAAATTTTAGTTGATTTTTTTTAAAATAAAAAAGTAACAAAGGATGGATAATAATGATGTTAAATAGATACTAATTCATACCTTTAAAATAGGAACATATTTTAATAAAAAGTTTTAAAACGGGTTGAAATTAGAGATCGAATTGAACTCGATTGAGGATTTTCTTCAAATGGATTAAACTTGAATGTGTTGAGATTGAATTCAATTCAAATTATCTTAAGTCCAACCCTTAAAGATTTAAACGAATTAGGTGGATTACCTCTGTTTGAGTTCATTTGACACCCCATGTGCTACATTAATTAATTTATTTATTGAATTACTTACTGAATAATAATTATGTCTTTTTTTTTGTATAGATGGTTCATGCCAGTAAATATCCTTCTCACCTTTATTATTGGTTCAATACTTGGATGGATACTTGTGAAAATCACAAAAACTCCCATACATCTCCATGGCCTAGTTATTAGTTGTTGTTCTGCAGGTAAACAAACTCGAGTTTAGTTCTAATTTTGCACGTGACATATATGTCTGAGATCATAAAATTAAAAATGTTTTAACAATTCTATGTATATTTAGTTAAACCATGAGATTTAAATATTTTTTATTTTTTTGAATTTTGTGTTAAATAAAAAGTTAGACAAACAAATTGAGACGGAGAAAGTAGTATGCGTAATTTTCTATAGGAAAATGAACTCTGACTCTTATAAAAAAATTTGTTTTCTTGAATGTATAGGGAATTTGGGGAACTTGCTTCTCATCATCATTCCAGCAGTATGTGAGGAGAAGAATAGTCCTTTTGGGGATTCAACTACATGCTCCACTAATGGAAAGGCCTATGCATCACTATCTATGGCGGTATCACTACTCACACTACTCTCTTTTTAATAGTACTGAGGTGTCAAATGCGTGTGTTGAATTGAAATTCGAAATATTATAATGATTTGAAATACAAATAGGGTTGAGTCCTGACTCATTTAGCTTTATTTTGGGCTCAAATGGACTTAAACATGAGTAGGATCTTGACCTGCCAAATTTGATCCCGTTTAATTTCAATCATTTTAATATATTGTTATTTATGTTATTATAATCAAAATTTAAATTTTAATTTAAGCCAATACAGATGGATAGATAAATCCTACAAGATATAAAATATAGTAAGTTATACCTTCTATATATAAATATATAGGAATATACATTACATCAATGGAAATAAAGAGTCTTAAAACGGATTAAAATTGAATATTAAATTGGGTGCAATTAAGGATTTTCATAAAATATGTTAAAGTTTAAATGAATTTAAGATTGAATCCAGTTTAAATTATTTTGAGATCAACCGTGAAAATTTTAGACGAATTATCTATAATTGAGCTATTTTTGATACCTTAATAGTATGTAAGATTAATTTGTGGTTTGTATTATATTTCATATGTAGGTAGGAGCAGTGTATATTTGGACATATATCTATAACATGATTCGAGCATCTGGAAGTCAACAAAATAATACCACAACACATGTCCCAAAATTACCTCCAAAGGATATGGACCATCAATCTCAACTTGCACTGCCTCTCATTTCATATCAAACCACAACACATGATCATCATCAGGTTACTAAACAATCTTTGATTCTTTTTTACTGGGTCACGCGATAATATTGTTAGTGGTGCTAGCTAATATTTCTATTTATCTGATGTTAAATAATATCATATTGTACAGGGACATTTTGTGAAAAAGATGAAACAACATATCAAAATATGGACACAAAGAATCAATTTCAAAATGTTATTTGCACCCTCAACAATTGCTACGGTACGACCACATACATGGTTTAATCATGTACTAATTTTTTTTTTTCAAGTGAGAATATATATATATATAATCTTCCAATTATGTAATTTCTACAGATTGTTGGGATCTTAATTGGTGTATCATCTTTGCTAAGAAATTTAATGATTGGAAATGAGGCTCCATTGCATGTCATCGATAGCTCTGCATCTATGCTTGGGTATAACAAATTAAACCTCAATTTCGAATAATTAATTTGTACTATATATAGTACATATACCAATTAATTAATTCAACGTATTAATTACTACGCGTTTTGTGCTACAGAGAAGCTGCAATACCAGCAATGACGTTGATCGTTGGAGCAAATCTTCTTAAAGGTTTGGTTTCGTAGCAGGTTATTTGTCTTATTTTTCTTTGCAGATAATATATATTAGTTACGGATAATGTAAAAAATATTTATATTTATAAGTGCAGGTCTGAAAAAGTCAGAAGTAGGTGTGTGGATTGTGATAGGCATTCAAGTAATACGTTATGTAGCATTGCCACTATCAGGAATATGTGTTGTGAAAGTTGCACGCCATTTTGGGTTGGTTGGATCAGATTCGTTATATCAGTTGGTACTTCTCTTGCAATATGCACTTCCCTCTGCCATGACCATAGGTACCATACTTATATCATTTCTATTTTAAAACATGTCATTAATATTTTTGTTGCGATACAAGTTTAATTTGTTGTTTTAATAGTAATGGAAAACGTGAAGTTTTTTTTTTTTTTTTTTTGTGAAATTGACTAAGATGAAAAATGTGTAGCAAAAAACTTTGTTTTTGATATTTTTGGTTTGGTAAATGGGCAGGTACAATTACACAGTTGTTTGAAGTTGGTGAAAGTGAATGTTCAGTGATTATGCTATGGAATTATGCTCTGGCATCAGTTGCACTTACTCTCTGGACAACTTACTACATGTGGATTTTATCTTAAGTTATTTGACAAAATAGACATAATTATTTTTTATTATGATCTAATTTATAAAATAGCCTCCAAATATATATCATATATTATATTATAAGTGGGAAGCTCCAAAGTAAAAAGTTGAATTACCATTTTACCCCTATACAAAATGAAAATGCTATAAAATATTTAATTAAATTCATGTAATATAATTAATTAAACATTTTTATCTTTAAATAAAGAAAATACTCCTTTAAAAATTTGTGTAAAAAAAAGTAAATATATATTTAAATAAATGCTAAGTATCATATTGACTACAATACGATGAATGTTTTAACAATTTCAAAATTGATTCTTCATATTCTTATATGTGTATTAGTACATATATTGAATAATTATAGTCAGACGCTTCAACTTTAAACAATAACTACAAATTTAGTTTTGGAAATCTAACCATTTTTAAAGAATAAAATATAAAGTGTCCTTTCACTTCTTCAATAAAAAGATTTAATTATATTTTAATAATCTTTTTATAACTTTGACTTTTGAATTTCTATATCTTGGCTATAAATATCATTGTGTGCTTCACTAATTTTTCGATCTGTAAATTGTTTCATGATATATATTGTCTTAGTTTTTATGATAGCTACTTCTCTTCACTCCTTGTATCTTAATATTTGTTTGATAATTTTATTGTAAATTAACTAAGATCTGTTTAAATTTCTCTTCTAGTGTTCAAGTGGAATTTTTATTTTGTGTTATTATATTAGAAATGAAGATTTTATACATTTGTTGATGTTCATTAATAATATATTAGTTACTTTCACCTTTCATCCATGAAATGGGTTAATGACATATTCATGACAATTCTTTGAATCCCTCAATTATATCCTATCGGAAGAGATTTTGAATAATTGGAAGAGAATAAAGAAAGTTGTCATCTCTTATCTCTCTATATTTTTTTCTACTTTTTTCTTTCACATTGTTACTTTTAGCTTCATTTTATAATTTTTTTGTTGATTTCTTTAGAGGTGTTCTTTTATTTACCATTAAAAAATCTCTATTTTCTTTTCCGAGTTAATTCCTATTTGATAAATAAATAACTACAAATAAAAAATTATTGTACACAATAAGACTTTCTTTACATGGTTGATAATTGTTCTTGCTTTGGTGACCACAAATGTAAGTTGTATAGCTTTTAAGGTACTTTTTCCTGATTTACTATTTTATTTTACAAACTTATAGTAAAAAATAGAGTTATTAGTTCTATTAAAAGTGTGAAGCAACAAAATTAAAGGTTGGATTACTAAAATAATCCTATATATTTGTATAGAGTGTAACACTCTTTGAAAATATAAAATTTGAAGAGTTTGAAGGGTTACTTAATAATTAAATACACTTAATTCAATATACCATATTCATCTACTAAAAGTCTTTAGCTACTTGTGACATATGTAAAGATGTTTGAGACTTTGATTCCCCTCATTCACTTTCTTTCATTTAAATCATTTTAATTCTAACATGAAGTTTAATTTCAAATTATCTAATTTAATTAATTATTTTTCTCTTAGTTAAGTTAAGACCCATCTTTACAAGAAAAAAATACATATATGTTCCAATACAAAAGAAAGGCTTTGTTGATTTTCTTGAAAAGAAAATTTGAGATAGCTGCAATATGAGTATGCCTTCTATCTTGCCTATTATTTCTTATATATGTGAAAGTTCTTTATATATTTTTCTTAATTAATTATTGTAATTTGTAACTATTTTTTTGTTGATCTATTTTTATTCTATCAATAAATTACTAAATCAAAATGACACACATTTAACATATAATTATTTTTCTTTCACAATATTTGTGATTTCTTCGTTTTTAATATCAAAGAGGTCATACAAACACATCATTACAACAACTTCATGCAACTTAGTCTGAGACACACGTGCAACGCACGTGCCCGGAACTAGTACATATATAAACTGGCGCCAATGGGACAAATATGAATGAAGACCACAAGTAGAATAATAAGGAATGTATACATAGTATATATAGATTGATGTATGAATATCTCTGATATGTAATTGTACATTATATATGTATAATTATATATTATTTATATCATATCGGTACATTTTATATATATATGTGATTATTTTAGTTTTCACTTTGTACAATTACGTAAGAATCCCACTTATAAAGCCACTAAGGATGCTTTAATTTTTGGCCATATTTACATAATAAAAATAACGGAGATGGGATAAAAGCACCTCTAAACTATACTCTACATCAACCTATTTTGCTAAATATACCACTTTCACCCACCCTCAGTTATTAATAACTATAGTAATTACTACAATAACTATGGTACTTGTTGCAACACCTACGATAGTTGCTGCAATAGTTATGGTACTTTTGTTGTGACAACTTCAGCTATTGTTGAAATTGTTACAACGACTTCAGCGTAGTTATTGCAACAATTAAACAATTGCTGAAGTAGTTGTGAGAACTTTAACGTAGTTGCTATAATAATTTCAAAAGTTCTTTAGTTTTCTGGCAAAAAGTGACATATTAAAGGAGCAGACAAAGTTGATGATGGTTGTGGTGGAGAAGCAATTGATGAGTTCTGAACTAAAATGACAACCCTTTTTCTTTTAAAATTCATAAAGGGCAATTGCTGTAAGTTTTCGATGAGATCCTTAATAATATCCTAGAAGATTCATGATTTATTCGAGAAAAAATTAGAAAAATAAATAATATCAGATAAGCGATTTTTTTTAATACCAAAACGGACAAGTCGTTCCTAGGGCAGTGAAATTCTTTTTCAATTTTCACACCGTAAAATTGGTGTCTAAAATTCAATTTTTCTTACTGCAGGGGTATTAATGAGTTGAGTTATGATTCGTTGCTACCTCGTTTTAATCCAACCCATTTTTGCCAAAAAAAATTTGGATTAGGTTGGGTCTTGATCCGTTTATTGTCTTGGCCCATTTTAATCCACCTAAATTTAAGAAAAAAAACCTAAATACACATCTTATTTTATCATAATTTTAAAATTCTCTATCATTTAAAAAAATTTAAAAAATTCCTTCTCGAATACATCACTCCCCTCTCGAATACATCCCTCCCCTATGCATCTGAATGTGATGTAACCAGAAGTTTAGTGATGAATCCATAATCCATAAATTTTAAGAGATTTTTAATTTGAAAACAGTATGAAAATAATATAATTAACTCTTAACACTATGAGATTTAGGTAAATTATATCTAAGTTTAACCCAACCCACCCAATTACCATCATATATTATTATAGGCATAATACATATATTAGACCCTAAACTTGGCTTCAAATTTTAACTTTGACCTCAAACTTTCATGATGCACAAATAGACACTTTAACTATCCTATCTTTCAATAAATAAACACGCGATTTTTGAAACCAAAGTGCGTGAAATGCAAACGCTCCCACGTGTATTAGTGAGCCAATGAGTGGCTGCCAACTAATTAAAAAATTTACACGTATTTTTTTTTAAAAAAAAAATTACACGTCATTTTGAAACCAAAAAAATTATAAAAGAGATTCATTAAGGGTAGAATTGTCATTTTAGCATTTTTTTATCGTTTTGGGCCTCAAAAATTACCTTTCACTCGCGCAGAATGCGTGTATTTCACGCATTTTGCCAGGTAGGAATCGCGTGTTTATTTGTTGAAAGATAGTATAGTTAAAGTGCCTATTTGTGCACTATGAAAGTTTGAGGTCAAAGTTAAAATTTGAAGCCAAGTTTAGGGTTCAATATATGTATTATGCCATTATTATAAGTGGGAAGTATCAAAGTATAATGTTGAATTACCATATTATCCCTATATTAAATAAAAATATTTAATTAACAAAATATTAAATAATAATCATATCATATTGTACTTAAAATATATATTTTTACTTAAAATAAATACACTAAAAAGATAACTATTCATAATAGTCTTCTAAAGAAACTGTTGTCTCTTTACATTCTCCACTATGATCCTTGTCTCTTATTTCATATATGTATATCTTGTTGTCTTCTCCACTATGATCCGTTCTGATGCTGCATTGTGTATGTTCTTTTTAGTTATTTTTTATTTTGTTTCTAACTTCTTACTTATAATATAGTTTATGATGTTTGATTGATGTTTAAGATTTTGATCTCTGATGTGAAATAAAATTTGTAATTTTGTGTCAATATTATGAGATGATTTTTTTGTCACAGGGAAAATCAGTTGATGAGATGCTTCTGTGTAGATCATGAGTTGTGCCTATACCAATAGGGTAAGTGACATTTCCTTCTAACATGACTTTTTTGTTACTACAATTCTTTGTCTGTTTTTTTTTTTAATTATTATTATTATTATTTTATTTTGTCAATAGTAGGTCAAATTTATTGAATTTTCATATGCAGATTCATGTGAGTTATTTGTTTGTAAAGCTAATTAAGTATTGAATTTTGATAATAATCGTCATAACCCAATAAAAGTCAAAAATGTATTTATAATGAGCTTTGGCATGTTGAGTGATTTGATATTCACTGCCTATTCGGCTTCACTTTGTTTGAATTTAATTTTTTAATGGAGCTTTCATCCAAAAGAAAGAAGGGAGGACAACAACCCATGTTAAGAAAGAAAGGAATGAATACAATATCATATTTTGGTTATTTTACTCATGAAATTATATTAACTTTCTTTGCTTTAATTTAGTTGATTATTTTAGTTATTTGATTCATAGTTTATCCCTTCCTTTCTCCTTCAGAGTTTATATTACTCGTCACTCACATGTCGTAATATTATTTTTTCCCATGTCTTTTTGTTTCTCAACTACAATTTTAACAATACAGTTCCACAAAATATAAAAGAAATGTTTAATTTCTTTTCTAACGAAAATATATTATAATTGCGATGAATCATATAAAATGAAGTTCGTTTAGAAATGTAATATTGATTGTGGTGGTAGGACAAGGGTTAATTGATGATATGAGTGTATTAAGTCTGTAATCTATGGATTTAATAAACTTAAATTATTTTTTTTATCAAAACATAATATCTATATAAAAACTATTAAAATTTGACAAATTCATATCAATTTTTAACTTAGAAACTCAAATTAAAACCAATTTAGTACTAATTAAGAGTCTTTAAGATTCACACTTTAGATATTGGATGTCATTGATTTTTGAATATATTTATTATATATTGATGAAATTTTTACAAATACTTATGCTCATTGGAAAGGGGTACACGCGCAACGTGCGTGTCCAAATACTAGTCCCTACAAACAGATGAGGACTTAATGGGCTTAGGTCTTAATCATTCAAATTCAGACACCGTTAAACAACTGCTTAATTAAGAGAGATAAAAATGGTTTTAAACATTCATAGTATATCACAGTTTAACACTCAAAGTATATCATATTACTTAGTAAGTTTGATATGTTAACTTGGAGATAGAGTGAATACTGTTGCTATACAGCAACAACCAACTCATTATTAGGTAAAAGAGTAGACTACCCTTCTCCCTTAGCTTAACTAACTAACTCATTAACCAACTTTTAAGTAGTCTAATAATACCCCCTTAAGTTGGAGGCTGAAAAGGATCAAAGAATCCAAGCTTGGAAACCAATAGCCTATGTTTTGCAGTACTAAGGCTTTCGTCGAGCACATATGCCAACTTGGAAGAAGCAGAGATGAACTGAGGAAGAATGAATCCAAGTTTGAGCATCTCTCGAATAAAGTGAGAGTCAATTTCGATATGTTTAGTTTTCTCATGAAATATGGGATTAGAGGTTATATGTATAGCTGTTTTATTGTCACAAAATAGTGACATTGGGGTAGGAATAGAAAAGTCCAACTCTTTTGGCAATCCAAGTAAATTCTGCAACAAGATTTTCGATAGGCAGTAACATCTGCCAGTTGTGTGTCACCTTTATACACCCTATAATAAACAAGTCATCGATATAAACAAGTATGATCATAAGCTAGCACTCTGTGAATACCCTGATGCAAGTAAGACATTGTGAGCTTGATGTTCCACCGTCTTGAAGTTCGTTTCAAGCCATACAAATTACAATGACTTCACTAGCTTGCATACTTTTTTCTCCCACTATCTATGAAAACCCCGTGCCATAGTACTCATGTATACCTCCTCTGAGAAATCTCCTTGTACGAAGGCATTGCTAACATTCATTTGTGAAATAGACCAATTCTTAGAGGCTGCAATATTATTGGTGATGGTTCTAACAGTAACAGTTTTAACTACCGGTGAAAATGTATTATAATAATCTAGCCTCTATTTATGAATATACCCCCTTTTCACATCATTTAACCCTTCAAAATTGAAGTTCTGCAGATACACTCTTTATTAGAGTAATATACATTAGTATACTATTTAACAATTGAAAACACTTGTAAGTAGCTATTGAAAAATACAAATTCAACATATATATACAAATTCAGTAACCACAGTTCCCATATTTTCACCATAGTAACACTGCCGATCCCAAGAATCTGGTGCAAGAGAAGGAACATACAAATTACCATAAATTAGAGCATATAGATTACCTTAATCTAATATTGGAAAAAACACAATTGTGGTGTAATTGTGGACAGAACTGAACTTCCATTGTATTAGGAGTTAATATTCAAGTTCAATGGTATTACATATATTTATCTGCTGCAACTAAGGGTGTGACCTAGTGGTCAATAAAGTGAATTCGAACTGAACACCGTGAGGTCTGAGGTTCAAATCCCAATAGAGACAAAACGCTAGGTGATTTCTTCCATATGTTCTGATAAAATAAAGTTGTTGAAATGTGTTCCTTAAGTGTTTATCTCAGAACTATCAAATATATTTCATGGATAATAATTTATGACAATGAGAAAAAGTAATGGAAATGAATTAAGTACCTCAGATATTATTGACAGATGCAGTCTAGACACATCAGTTAGAATCTGATTGCTTAAAATAAAGAAGTATTGCAGGTGCTCGACGTTTCAACCTAAAATGGCAGAAATCAAATAAAGAGATGTAAAGGATGTGACATGTGAATCTTGGATGTTAAGTAGTATTCATAGTTTTAAATGCAAATGAAGAAGCACTGACCTGAGCTTACTCTCAGCTGGTGTCACAAGTTTGAGGTAGTTGATCATGTATGAAATTCTGTCGAAGCATACTCTTAGCTTGAGGATAGTCCCACTCTAGTGATTCCCAAAGTTCTCGACTTACATATATAGATCTGAGAGCATGTGGAATAAGCAGTGGTTCTCCATCACGAAGAGGATGAAAAAATGGCAGTCTTTCAAGCTTTGGACAGCCACATAGACCTATTTCCTCAAGGGATACACAAGTCAGTCTTCCCTTATATATGCTTTTGAGTGCCGGTAGCTCAGTCAAATGAACTACTCTTAGTTTAGGGAGGATTACATCGGTAGAGGCAAACAATGATGAAGGACTACTCAGGTATTGACTGCTCGCCTCTTGATCCACTTCCTCTTCCTCATTCTCGCTAATAATTTCTTCTATCCCCTCACAATATGACACCACAACATGTTCAAGGTGGTGGAGATTTTTCCATAACCATTGAGGAAACAGCACCTTGATTTGGCAACAATGTTCAATCCTTAACTTCTTCAAGTTTGAAAAGGATCCATGTGAAAGAGCCGTAAAAGATGCTTCAGTATTAGGTTGGATGTCAATAAGGTTAACAATATCCTTCAAATTGTACAGTTCCAAATTCTCCAAGCTTTTGAGTAACGACTCAAGTCCTTCTGGCACAATGATTAATTCTTGGCAATTGGAGGGTAATCGGAGTATGCACTCTATACCGTCACAAGAAACAATTTTGACTATCTTCAAATCTGTCAAATTGATCAAGGATGGCAGGGAACTTAAGAAGCTATTATCCGAACTTATGAAGTCGCACCATGAAACTTCAAGTCTTTGCATGTCCCTTGGAAAATTGATTACATCTTCTGACTGTTCCCTCAAGGGTTGTACTACATTTCCACCCTTCAGGCAGTAATCCTTCAAAATGACTTCTTTGCTGGAAAATATCACAGGGTATTCATACAAATCTCCAACACAATCACTGGTCAAACCATTTAGAGTGACTCTAAAGAAGATTGGCTGTCCATAACATTCTCGATTTGCTACGAATTTGTTGAAATCAGACAGACTGAACATCTTACCCCCAAATTCTTCAAGTTGTTTCATCCTCTCTAAATCCATTGCTCGTATAGAAAACGGAGTCATGAGACGCTGGAGATGGGATAGGCTCGCAAACATATCTATGGGTGGTTCACTACTTCTTAGCTTCTTCAACCCACTCATGGTTAGACATTTCAACTTAACCAAGTCAGGTATGCCTACGGGAACTTGCTTAATCCCTGTTCCAGTAAGCTCAAGTTCGCTAAGTACCTTAAGGTTGCTCAGTGATGGTACAAAGCTAAGTTCTCCACAACCTTTAAGCAATAAGGCATTCAAATTTTCCAAGGTTGATAGAGAGTCAGGCAAATTTTCAATGTTGGTATAGCTTAGATCCAAAACTCGTAGAGAAGGCTTGAACATGAAAAATGAGTATGGAATTTCTCGCAACAAGCGATTCTTTTGCAACAATAGGGTTGTCAGTTTTAAACATTTGTATAGTTCACAAGGAGAAATCTGATTTATACAATTACGCATCAAGGATACCTTGTCGAGATCTTCTGACCATTCACGAAGCTCTGGCATCTTTCTCAATTGCATTCCAGCTTTTACCATGAAGCGATCATGATGAGGATGGCTTGTGATTTTTATAGCCATTTCTCGTATCAAGTCATGCATCTTAACACATTTATTTTCATCTACATCCTCAGTGCTTTCTATCAAACATACATTTTCTAGCTTATTTAGTATTGCATGACCTTGGTCTATTTGTGCTTGCCTACTATTCCTTGCATTTATATATCCCTCCATGATGAACTTGTTTACTAACTCAACTCTTGGAATTTCAAAGTCCTCTGGATATAGGCAACAATACAAGAAGCACTTTTGTAACCGGGGATCCCTCAAGCGAGTATAACTACAATGGAGAATAGGGAACACCTCACTCTTCATATCATCTTGCATCATGGAAGATTCTTCCAACTCTTGTAACACGTCCTTCCATTCAAAAATGTCATTTACTCCCTTCATACAACCAGCCATTGTTATGATTCCAAGTGGTAGCCCAGCACATCTCTCTGCCACTTTCATTGCTATTTTTTCTATTTCAATCGGGATTACTTGTACTTCATTATTATTGCCATGTCCAAGTTTCTCAGTAAATAAATCCCAAGCTTCTACATTAGAAAGAGGATTGACTTTGACATTCTTTTGGCAACCAACTCTACGGCATACTTCAAGTGATCGGCTTGTTATGATCATTTTGCCTCCATCATTTCCAAGTGGAATCCCCACTTTTTTCACGTCAAAGTTATTCCAAACATCATCGAGTATTACGACAAAAGTATTCATTCTCTTCAATGCTTGGAATAGCTTTGCGGCCCTTTTTATCTCATCATTAACACAAGAAAGATCTAAGCCAACATTCTCGGCTATGCCATTTTGTAACTTTTGAATACTCGAATCTTGAGATACAGTGACCCAATAAATGTGACCCGAGAATCTACTTTCTTGTAATAACTCGTTGTGGATATTCATAGCCATAGTGGTTTTACCCACCCCACCCATGCCATAAATGCCAATGATTGATACCTCATTGTTCCTTAGTATTTCAGATATATTTTCCGAATTTTGTCTGAATACTTGGCCTTTTAAATTTGTTGTCACCAAAGGCTCCCCTTTTTCTTCATATACATTATGTAAAACCCCTTCAGGAAACTTTCCTTGCTTTATAAGTTCCTCAGCTTCCTCAATCATTGTATCAGCAATATTTGCCAATTTTATACGATCAAATCGGCCACACTCTTGAGCTTCTTTCTCAAGGCTCTGGAAATCTTCTAGATTGTTATTGACATTGCATAACCATGTTTGAACTTCTGTTTTCCTTTTCTTGGATGAATGAAATTCAGCATCTTCTATTGTAGCCACTATATCAACCTTTCGACTACCGAGCAACTCCATCTTTCCCTTTAGATTCACTATCTTCTTTTCAAGTCCTCTATAAGGTTCCCATAATCTTTCTTTAGCTAGATTTGCTAGCATGTCAGCCATGGTCGCTCACTAGAAATAACAAATCAAACAATAAGATAGATATCAAATGGACTATTTTACAAGATCATCAATGCTACAAAGAGGTGAAAACAAAGATTATTTAAGGGATTATTTCAAAAAAAAAAGAAAAAAAGAAGACAAATGGTCCAATAAAAGTAATATTTAACTTGTATACTTGCATCATTAGTATGAGTATTTGTCAATCTAATTTAATAGGTTATGTCTATAAACACTTGTGTAGAAGTTATGTAAACTCTGTATGTCATTAATGAAAGCATCAGTTGTTCAAATATTTACAAGAATCAAGTAGACTCCTAACTAAACACTGATAAATTATCTTAACTAATAAACAATGAATATTGAAATATAATCATAAAAGAATCTCAAGTCCTAAACATATTTGAACACTATACAAACATAGTGTTCCAATACGCCCCCTCAAGTTAGGCGATGGGTCACTAAGCCTAACTTGAATAGATTACTCCCAAATGCAGGCTTAGCCAGTGCTTTGGTGGGAGTGTCAGTTAGTTCGTCGGAACCTTGGACGTGAACAGAACAAATCCTTTTCTTTTCAAAATGGTGGCGGACAAAGTGAAATTCCATTGCAGCATGCTTCACAAGACTATGGAGGATACGATTCTTGCTCCAAGATTGCCACAGGAAATGATAGGTGACTTAATTATGTACTGGAAATTGCAGCTCATTCGAGTTACCCGTGTTGTGACAGATCAATCAGATGATGTTGTTCTTCCATATCCTAGTTCTTCTATTGAGCATCAATCAACTATTATGCCTTCAACGCATGCTCCATCTGTACCAGCAAGACCACCAATTCTCCAAGTTTACACACAGAGGCAAGAAACTAATGACACATGTCCTACATCAATTCCTTTGTCATCAAATCCTCCTTCACTTGATGCTTCAGAAAATCTTGACCTTCCTATAGCTCTTCGGAAAGGTACACGTCAATGCACATCCAAATATTCCATTGCCAATTTTGTTTCTTATGACTGTTTATCTCCTTCATCTAGTTGTTTGATTGCCTCTCTAGACTCTATATCTATCCCCAAAATAGTGAAAGAAGCCTTGAATCATCATGTATGGAAAGATACAATGCTTGAGGAGATACATGCTCTAGATGAAAATCACACTTGGGATTCGGTGGATTTACCCCCAAGGAAAGAAAACAGTAGGGTGCAAGTGGGTATTTGCAGTCAAAGTTAATCCGTATGGCTCGGTTGCAAGACTTAAGGCTAGACATGTAGCTAAAGGCTATGCTCAGATTTATGGGGTGGATACCTCCAGTAGGCAAGCTCACCTCTGTTCCAGTAGGCTGCTTCTCAACATTGGCCTTTACATTAGTTGGATATCAAGAATGTGTTTCTTCATGGTGATCTTTATGAAGAGGTATATATGGAGCAACCACCTGGGTCTGTTGCTAAGGTGGAGTATCGGAAATTTGGTCATCTCAAAAAGTCTCTATATGGTCTAAAACAGAGTCCTCGTGCTTAGTTTGGAAAATTCAGCGATGTAGTTCAAGAGTTTGGGTTGAAAAAGAGCAAGTGTGATCACTCAGTCTTTTATAGACGATCAATTGTTGGTATCATTCTTCTAGTTGTCTATGTTGACGATATTGTTATTACAGAAGATGATTGTGCAAATATTTCTTCTCTCAAGAAGTTTTTACATGCCAAGTTTCATACCAAAGACTTGGAGCAGCTGAAATACTTCTTAGGCGTAGAAGTAACAAGAAGCAAGAAAGGAATTTTCTTGTCCCAAAGAAAGTATGTACTTGACGTACTTGCAGAAACTAAAAAGTTGGGAGCCAAGCCATGTAACATACCAGTGGTTCCTAGTTTACATCTTTTTAAGGATAATGGTGACCCTTTTGATGATCCAGAAAGATATTGAAGGTTAGTTGGGAAACTAAACTATCTCACTGTAACCCGTCCAGATATTGCTTATGCTGTCACTATTGTAAGTCAATTCATGTCTTCACCGACAATCAAAGATTGGAAAGCATTGGACTAAATCTTATGTTAATTGAAAAGAGCTCCTGGTCTTGGCATATTGTATAGTGATCATGGACATACTCATATTGAGTGTTTTGTAGATGTTGATTGGGCTAGATCAAGAATTGATAAAAGATCTACAACTGGCTACTGCGTTTTTCTTGGTGGAAATCTTGTATCTTGGAGGAGTAAGAAACAAAATGTTGTATCTCGATCTAGTGCAGAATCTGAGTATAGAGGAATGGCTCAATCCACATGTGAAATACTATAGATACATCACCTCTTAACTGAGGTTGGGTTGAAGCCTTTTTCTGCAAAACTTTGGTGTGATAATCAGGTTGCTCTACACAGACTCAAATCCAGTGTATCATGAACAGACGAAGCATATTGAGGTTGACCGTCACTTTATTCGTGAAAAGATTCAAGGGAACATGATTTCTATTGGTTATGTGAAGACAGGAGAGCAATTGGGAGATATATTTACGAAGGCTTTAAATGGAACTCGAGTGGAATATCTTTGTTACAAGTTGGGCATGATTAACATCTATGCTCCAACTTGAGGGGGAGTGTTATTGATTGTACATAGACATATTATCATATTATATACATAGCACAATCATAGATAGAAGATATTTAGGGATTTTTTGATTTTGTGTCCTTAGATAGACTTGCTTGTACACATATAAATAACCATCGTCCTTGTTCCATTATCTCTATATTTTACAAAGATCAAGTACAAATTAAACCTGATGGAGAAGTAGATATAAAGCTAGTTTAGTGGCAAAATGGTACAACAAAAAAGAGTGGATAGGCTATAAAAAACGTACCTTTTTACCTATAGTGAATTAAAGTGGTTGTATTGGTTATAAAATGAGATTTTTCTCGATAGTCTTGAGTTTGATAGTTCTCTTTGAATATTTTGCTTAGTTTGCAAATGAATGGTAGTCCTTGTTTTATAGTACATGTCTTGTAAGAAAGTACCATAGTGGTTGGATAGGTATGGTTGTCTACTAACTTTTGAAAAACTTATGTAGATATATGTTTATGACATTTGTAGTATTTTATGTATTGAAATTTACTTTTTTCTCTGAAGTTCCAAATTCCAGCAGTTTGTATCAGAGTCTTCTTTATGAAGGCAAAAATATAAGGTTTTCTTTGGTGGTTTTAAGATAAGAGAATTGAGCAGCAATAACATGGCATCCAACAGCTTCTTGGGTGCAGACCCTTCTATTTTTACAGGAAAAAATTATCACATATTGAAAGTGAAGATGATCCTCCTCCACTTAAACTAAATTCAACTATTGCACAAATGAAATTTATGAAGATGTAAAGCCAAGGAAACCAAAGGCTCTCACATGTCTTCATTCAACACTTTCAGATATAAATAATGGCTTGCGAAACATCTACAGAAGCATGGGAGAAACTAAAAGTAGAGTTCGATAGATGTGACAGAGTGGAGAAAGAAGGAGCAACTATGAAAGAGTACTCTGCCAAACTTGTGGAGATTGTAAACAAAATAAGACTGTTGTTTAAAAGCTTTCCAGATTCAAAGGTGGTGGAGAAGATGATGATGAGCTTACCAACAAGGTTTTATTCCAAGACTTCAGCAATAGGAATCTTGTGGTTTGAAGACTTTATATGTAGCAGTTTCGATCAGCACGTTGTAAGCCTAAGAACAACGATCAAGTATAAGAGATGAAGAAGTAGCAAAAGCAACATAAAGCCAAAGCATAAAGGCAAGCAACATGTGAGCAGTGGAGGATCCAGGATTTTCATTAAGGAGGTTCGAAAAAAAAGAGCAGTGGTTTGAACTCCTAAACCACTAAGCCAGTCTCTAATCTTATATTCAGAAGGTTCAAAATTAATATATAAACATAAAAATTCTTAAATATACAACGTAATTTTTTGCCGAGGGGTTTCGGGTGAACCCCCTCGTCATATTCTAAGTCTGCCCCTGATGTTAAGGACAATAGAAGGATGGAAGGAGATAAAGCAGCAAAAGGCAAAACATAGAAGGAACCTTCGAAGAAAGAAAAAGTTTCCACCTTGCAACCATTGTAAAAGAACCAATCATCAAGGAAAGCACTATTGGTTCAAAGGAAAGTGATCATTTCAATGCAGATTTTGTAGAAAATGGATCATATTG
This sequence comes from Solanum sitiens, assembly GCA_016801875.1. Lineage (NCBI taxonomy): Eukaryota > Viridiplantae > Streptophyta > Magnoliopsida > Solanales > Solanaceae > Solanum > Solanum sitiens. The sequence continues at coordinate 212,091 of JABWTJ010000600.1, forward strand.
AGAAGAATTGTAGGGTTAAGCAGAATCAACCACAACAAAATCATGTGTAGCATGGAAATGCTACTAAAGAGTCAGAAATGGAATAAGAAAGCTTTTTTATGTCTTCTCACAAAAAAAAAACACAATCAATAAATCCTCATGGTTCATAATTAGTGGATGTACAAGTCGTATGTCACACAACGAGTTACTGCTTCACACACTTGACAAGACAATTAAAACTTAAGTTGGATGAAAAATGATGAATCAATACATGCATATGGAAAAGGTTCAGTTGCCTTTCAAACTATACAAGGTACAAAATTAGTTTATGATGTGTTGTATGTTCCATGTTTAACATGTAACTTGTCAAGTGTGGGACAAATGATGTGTAAAGGTTATTCCTTATTTTTTTTAAGGGCAATCATCGTTTGGTTTTCACTCAGTAGATAGTTTGATTGTTAAAGTAGACGTGGTGAATAAAACTTTTCCTTTAGACAGAAATTTTGATGGTGCAAGTTTTGCAAGTATGGATGAGTCATGGTTGTGGAAGAAAAGATATGGGCATTTTAACTTATGTTACTTTAAAAATTATGTATAAAATGAACTTGACTAAGGATTTACATGAGATCTCATTGTCTAAAGAAGTTTCTGAGTCATGTCAGATAGGTACGGTACATAGGAATTTTTTTCTGAAAGTGCTAACTGGAGGGCAATCGAAAAACTTAAACTAGTCCACACTAATGTGTGTGGACCTATGCCATGGGTGTATTCTCAGTAACAAGTCTCAAATATTTTTAGATTTAAAGAAATTCAGAGTTTTCCTAACAATAGAGTGGTCGTATGCTAAAGGCTTTGAGGTCCAACAATAGTGGTGAATACACTTCAAATGAGTTCTATAATATTGTGAAGATATGAGGATTGAATAAAAAGGAGTCTGAGAGAAGAATAACGGGACTATAATTGAAATGACTAGATGTTTTTGGTTGAAAATATCCCCCAAAGATTTTGGGAAAAAAATATTTATACTTCGGTATATTTGTTAAATAAGCTGTCCACTAAAGCTATGGATGGAAGAACTCATATTGAGACATGGAGTGGAATTAGACTATCAACCAAGCACTTAAATTTTTTGGTTTGATATGCTATTCTCATGTTCCGGAGATGAGGATGTTGAAGTGATTATGTGGTCATACTAAGAGTGATAGTATTAGAAGATGAGGATATCCAAAATAAGGTGGGTGTGGCCTCCATGGTCGATAAGATGAGGGAAGCAATACTGGGATGGTTTGGACATATGAAGAAGAGATATATAGATGAACATATGAGAAGGTGCGAGACGTTGATTATAGAGAGTACGACGAAAGGCAGAGGCAGGCTGAAGAAGTGCTGAGGTGGGGTGATAATTAAGATAGGATATGTCTCAGCTTCAAGTTACTGAGGACATGATCCTAGATAGGAAGGTGTGGAGAACTTGTATTAGGGTAGAAGGGTATTAGGTAGTGTAGTTGTTGTGAACCAAATTGACCCTGTAAGGGCCCATGGGCTATTAGAGAGTTTTATTTGGGATCCAGGACCATTTACACTTTGTTAAAAGAGGGCCAGGAGTTCGAACAACGGTTATAAAAATTATGTCGAAGATTTGAATTTCAGTTACCTCTCATCCTCTTTCTCTGTTCTAGTATCTCATCCCCTTCTTGTTACCTTCTTCTATGTTAATCTATCTGTAATTAGTATGTTATTACTTTATTGTGCGTATTATGCGTTGTAATCTGTATCCAGTGACTATTATTTATATCAGTGTTTGCGTTGTAATCTATGTTGTCTTTCTAAGGGAGGTTGGTGTTTGGATGGTACTAATTGTATTATTTGAGTTCTTGCTTTTTTATTTTTATCATGGTTTATTATTGTTTGTTAACAATAATCTACCCTACCATGTTGTTTATGGCATTTTGATTATCACATGATTTTAGTGTTGTTTTGGTTATTTTTGCACTGTTTTTTTTTTAGTTTGATTTATCTTCATTGTCTTCTTCTTCTTCATAGTTGTTGCACTTGAGTCAAGGGCCTTTGGAAACAGCTTATCTACCTCCATGAGGTAGTGATAAGCTTTGCATACATTCTACTCTCTCCACACCTCATTTGTGAAATTTCTCTATATTGGTAAGTATAAATTCACATATTATATAATATTATTCCCTCTGTTTCATTTTTTCCCCTTATTTTTCAATTTTTGTGACAGCTTTTATAAATTATAATGTACGACATGACATGTATCAGACAATAAAATAAAGGAAAACTTATCAAAATCTCACTATTTTAGGAGCTAATTAATTACTTAGATACACTCTAGTTTGTATTATTACGAATCTTACCAGATTTTGGTGCGTCCAGATACACCCAAATACTTCAAGATACATGTATTTCAAGATACTACATCAAAATTAGGTGTAATTTTTTCTAGATACACTGTATATGAGATACATGTATATCAGATATATGTATATGTGATGCATGTATCACGGGACACATGGACCAGAATTCGGTATGATTTATTTTAGATACACTGTATCCAAGTGGATTCATATATATCTAGGATATATAAGTACATAACAAAATTGCTTGTCTCTCTCGCATCCCTCTCATCTCCCTCGCCACTCTCCTATGATCTAGTATCTCATATACATGTGAATCACACCAGCATGCATACACATGTATCTACTATGGTTCACATATGTTTGATATACCTGACTATATCACTCGTTCTTTCTCTATTTTAGTGTATTTGATAGTAACAATACATGTATTTAGGTATATCTTCCTTAATATATGGTAAGAAACTCTTAATTAGTGGTAAGATACAAAAACTATTTGAAAGTATGGGTAGAATTAGTGTATATGGTATGAATGTACGTCTAGGGTTGTACATGGTTATGGCTAAAAAAATCAAATTGAATCGCAATTCGAACCAAACAGATTAAGATACTGATGTTTGGTTTGTTTAGGTTTGAATTTAAATTTTGAAAACCAATACTATTTGGTTTGGTTTTACTAAAAAAAAACTACAAAAATAACCAAATCGAAATGAGAAATTAGATATATAAATTTTATAATTATTTATATATTATTTTTAAATAAAATATAAATATTTTGTTAAATTTTAATCAACTTAAGTCTTTAACTTTATCATTTTCTCAAGCCCAACACTTCAATTTTAGCCCAACTATTACAACACTATGTCCAAGTCCATCAAATTTTATTATTTTAGTCTTTACCTACTCTACCTCATATAAGATAGTCACATTTTCTCATAATTGAATCACTTTGTTCGTGCTAATAACTCTAGCAGTGCTTAATTGAACCCACAATGGCTAGTAATTTTTCTGTGGATTGTTCATGTACTAAGTGTCTGTGTCTACCGAGATACGTATATCCTCAAAAGAATTATTACTTTCAAACCAAAAAAAACTAGAAAAACGAACCGACCCGACTATAACCAAACCGATGGTTGTTTTTTTCATTTGGTTTAGTTTGGTTTTAGAAATTTAAAAACCGACTAGATTGATGTTTTGGTTTTAACCAATAACCGATTCAAACCAACCCATGAACACCCCTATATACGTCTAATAAGGTAGTTTTCCCTATAATTAAAGGACATGATATCACATTCTATATATTTTAAATTTAAGACCACGAGATTTAAAAGTTTTTTTTATTTTTTAACACAGTGTCAAGTTATACGAGTTAGGAATAGGAAAACTTACATATATAAGCCTGAATTGTTGATTAGAAGAGTAAGTTTTTTTCACACTGCATAATCAGGTAATGCCAATTAATAATATGAGATAGTTAAAAAGTTATGTTGACAAAGTAGTGGGAAAAAAATTGAATAATTACATGTGAAAGCAGAATATATATGATCGATGTAAACCATCAATTTTTGGTATACAAGATGGAGAAATGTATCACATTTTATAGTGTAAAAATGTAAATGGTCATAGTGATGAGGAATCTTCTACGAAAATGGACATGAAAAGACTTGAAGTGGAAAATTCACTCATCAAAGCACTTTATCAAAGACTTTAGCCGCCACATTTAAATCTGAGTGATAATTAATTATTTATTTTAATCTCGAATTTAAATTTTTCTGAATATTGAGTTATTTTTTTAGAAAGCATTTTAAGCCTAATTTAAAATTTTCAAGCGCGAATCTTTGAATTTAAATTCTTGTCACGGAAGGAAAATATTAAGGATAAGGTATAATTTAATTAAGTTATTCACAAACTTATTTGAGTAATATTTTAAAAAAATTGTTAGTCGTCAACTTTAATCTTAAATTATGATACTTATTTTTTATTTTTTGTAAAAAATGACCGTTTTTGAATGGAAGGAATATCTTTATAGTATATTATTAATCTAAGTGACGTCACTTTTTATTTTCTAATCTTCCTTTACTTGCACTATACCTTCCACCAATTCGCCACTAACGGCCCAACCTTGCAATTATTGTTAAACTTTATTTTATATAAATTAATCAACTTCTTAATAAATTATTTTTATCAAACTAATAATCAATAACTTTTAAGTCAAATCGCCCAATTGACACAAAAATATTGTACGTTTCATTGCTTATTACAACATCAAATTGAAACATTGAGTTGAACAATTAGTGTAGGTAATTTTTCACATTTTAGACAATGAATTAAAAATGTAATAAGATTTTCAGACGAAACTAATATGTGATGATAGAAGATGAAAAAGAAAATAAAATTATGATTGCTTTAATTTGTGTCTTGTGCACATCAAAACTAGGACAATAATTTAGTAGAGTTACGAAACAAAGAAAAAAAAGAAAATTTCATTATTTTAATTATGTCTTTGTGGTTTAAACTTAGAATATGTAAAATATATAAAATGTTCTTTAATCTTGTGATTTTAAACACTTCATGTGAAAAATTAAAATTAACTAGTTATCGGTAAAGAAAATACTCATTCTCTTTTGAAATTAAGTAAAAAGAAAAGTAAGACAAACCAATAAAAATAAAAGAATAATATATTATATGTTGCTTTTCATTATAATGTTTAATTCTCTTTGTTGATATATGGTTGGATATTTATCATGAAAAAGGATATATATATATATATATATATATATATATATATATAGTCCTCTTAGTACAAGAATTATATATATTGCGGTTGTGCTTGTGGATGGTGTGCACATGGGTAGTTTTTAGCTTCTCGAGGACTGCAACAAGGACTCCAGATCAAGCATCTAATCTTATTAAGAATTGTCTTTTCAATCCGTATTTAAATTGATTAAATATTTGAGCATTAACAAAACTTAATTATTAAATTATCTTTGAATAGATGAACATTTCAATTTTAAAGAGAGTGAAGAGAATAAAAACATTTTAGATATTAACAATTTTTTATTTACCACAATTTGGTATAATAATCAAATATGCAAGTAAAACTTACGTATAAAATTAAGTAAAATGTTTACCTTATTATGTATGGTGTTATATGCTTGATCGCACAATGTAAAAAAGGGAAATGATCTGAATTTTATCATGATATATTCTTTATTATAAAAGTGGTTTATATATATAGTTGTAGCACAAATAACTCATAAATTTAGTTTAGAAAATTTTATTAAAAATAAATAAATCCATGTAGGGTATATTTGATCTTTTCACACACGTATTTTTTTGTCCTTTTTGATATTTGAACTTATTATTTTGATGGTCAAATTAATTTTTTTTAATTAACTTTCTAGTAAAATTTCTCTAACATGTCCTTTTTTTTTTTTTATAAATACAAAAAATAAATTACAACAGATACGGAAAAAATAGTTTTAAAATTATTTTCATACTTTTCTCTCTTTTCTCATTCACACTTTCTTTTTTCATTTCTCATATTTTTGTAGCAAAGAATGAAAGAAAAAAAAGTAAAATAAGAATAAAAAACTCAAATATTGATATCAAAAAAGTTAAAAAGGATCACATACATGATTTCTTAAAAAAAATAAAAATCAAGAAATAAATTTAAAATTAATTTTTTCACTTTCTTCAGATAAAAAGGTGTATGTTAGGTCTTGGTAACGTTAAGGGTATATACATTTTATAACAAGGAGGACATATGTAAGCAATTATTAGATCATTAGGTTCAAGTGTCATAAGGTGTCTGAAAGTCACATTGAGTCAAGTCTTGTTCATGGGTGTGAAACACAAACACATCTATGAATAAAGAGGCTATGAAATGTTTTAAGAAAATAATTCACTTGTTTCTTACTCTTAGTCGTACGATAGAGTTCAACTCTATATGGTCTCCTTCTAATTCGTGTTTTACGCGTTTTCAGAGATCATGCCTCTTAGAAGAGCCTACATCAGAAGGAACAGAAATGAGGAACAACCACCACCTCTAGCTTCAGCAGACCCTTTGGTTGAACAGGTTTCGAATGCCAAATTCAGGGTTGCTTTCTAAGCGCTAGCTCAGGCTATGACTTCTCAGGCCAATCAGCAAGATGAGGTCCCAACCAACCCGAATGGGAATACAACAGCGGCTAGGGTTTGGGATTTCACTTGAATAAACCTTCCAGAGTTTCATAGTTCGAAGGTGGGTGAGGGGATCCATAAGAGTTCATTGAGGACGTCCAACAAATATATGTGTTGAGTTAATATTATAGTTGAGTTAATTCTAACTATGTTAATTAAGTCTAATGCAAAGATATAACAACACCACGTTTCAAAAGAGAAAACATATCCGTTCCAAAAGACAAACAAGGGGTTTCTGTAAAAGTGAAGTAATGGCCTTTAATGCCATCAATCTTGACGATCCGCTTCTCCAAATGAAAAAAAAAAATTAACTCTTCTTTTTGAAGCTCCTCATCTTGAAATATCTATATAAGCATTGACATTTTGGGAGCATAAGATATACAACATAAATAAAAAAAGTAAAAAAAAAGAGAAAAAGTTGTTCCTCCTTTCTTTTCTTAAGCTTATTCTCAGAATATTTTTGGGCAATTGGTTTTAGGCAATCTCCAAACTTTCAGCCACGAGTGCACGTGTTTGAGAATAACTGTGGAACCTTGGAGAGTGACCGGCTACTATGATTTGCACCGGAGTCGGGCCAAAATCGCTTTAAAGGCAGTGGCTTGCCAGTGTTTGTGATAAGTTATTTATTACTTTATAATTCCAATCTAATATCAATATTGCAGTATTTTTCCCAACAATCTGTATATTACATTCCAAACCCAAAAGCTCAAGTGGTTACAAGTTCAGTAGCATTCAAAACCTATAAAGCTTAAATCCTACATTTTATCTCTAATTTCGAATTCATGTCAGATAACCCCATTTAGGTGTCAACTAGTTCCTAAAATAAGTTGCATTCTGAATGAACTCGAAACCTCTAATTGAAGTTGGAGAGATATTCCAAACAACATTTACATCATGAAAGCACCGTTAGAAATATGTGGGACTCAACTGTTATACTCAAAGAAGAGAGGGTGCAACAACAACGTAGAGTAATTTAAGTGGCTATTGTGAATGTGTTTGGTTGTTTGAGGGAAATGAAGAAAAAATAGTTCAACTACAATTATGCAGTGCACATTTAAAATGTAGAGTGTAATAAGAACCGCTATTGTATATGATTAGAGAATAGAAATTCAAAGTAGCTCATTATATTTTCAAATGGAGTACCAGTAACCCTCATGTTTTTCTTGAATATAACTTAAAACTCATCCCAAAATCAAACAAATTCGAGTTTAAGTTATAGACACGGTTAATCAGTTATGTACCTTCTACACTATCAGGTAACCTCACCTATTGTTGCAGGTTAACCTGGCTTACCAATAAATATACTTATGGTGACTTAGAAACATCAAAAAGTCCATACATTGAAAGTGTCATTCCAGATATGCAGATTAAAGCAAAAAAAGAACATTTACCTACAGGTAAAGCACAGATGTAGTAGATCCTCAACTGCTTCCTTGTCTGAAAAAACAAAAACAAACAGAAATTGATAGACTCCGTTAATTCAAGGATTACTTGTCAAAAGTAGAAGTGCAATAACAATTTTTAACACTTCCGAGATTTTTAGTTTAAATCACGTCTCATCTTGTGCCGTACAGTGAATTATACTAACTTGAACAACAAGATTACAATGAAAACTACACCATACAAAAGGGTGACGCCTTAAGTCCTATTACTGCTAGATCCAAATGCAAAATACAGCAAACAATTGGGAGTTGGACCAATTAGACGATAGCTAAAGAAGCCAGATTACGAGGCATAAAATTTGAATTTCTGACCCTTGAGAAGATCGAGAATCGGAATTAGTCCTCTTCTTTAAAGTATTACAACAATCAGTACTCCAGTGATCCTAGAGATGGCATTCCAGAAATAAGATCTTGATCATCAGCACTAGTGCTACTCATCCTTTCAACTGCTCCGTGGTTCAGGGATTCAGCCTCCTCCTTTCCCAGCTTCTGCACATCTTCGGGTGAAAGGATTTTTATATACCAGACGTTATTGACAAACGCCCTGAAGATATCATGCCAGGGAAACAAAGAGAAGATTATAATGTTATAATAGGACAAAAGAAAGACACTTCAAAAGAAGATTGAACACTATCACCAGGCTGAAAGAAATATAAATCATGTGAAGGTAAGATAACAGACTTGTGAGTTAACTAAATAAGAAAAAGCAACCCTATAAATCAAAAGTTGAGACATAAAAGAAAAGGTTTTAAAAGCACATTTTCCCCTTTTATCATACTGGAAATTGAAGAAAAAAGTTAAATATTAAGTCTTCCCAATTGGGTACTTACTCCCATGGGTCGTCTCCAAGGAGAAGGATATCATTCTCTCTGTCAACAAATACAAGCTGCCAGCCTGATCTTTGAGGGTCTTCAAGGAACCCCTCAATACCGAACATCTGCCCCAATTCCCGTCGCAGCTCATGATAGCTGTGAAACTGAGTGATATCCAGTGACCTCCCAACACACCCTGATTTGTAAACCTGCATAGACCCAAAAAAAAAAAATGCTCACATGATTGCCATATGCAAAAATGCCAATAAAATGTTTGACCTCCACAACAGAACTAGCACCTTGACAAATGTATGGATTGCATTTGGTGGATCAATTTGTCCTTCATGGTGCAACAACTCAGAAGAGTCTTGCACATAACCATATAGAGAATTCTGATTTCCAGAGCCCCCAAGTGGCATTAAGGACATATCAGCACATGTAGTAGTAACATTAGACACTGTGGTCGGGAGGAACCCTGAAGAATCAACATTAGCACCAAAAAGCCCTTGATTCTGGAAACCCAAGCTACAATTTTCCTTAGGATTGGAAGTATCTTTCCCATATGTTGGGAGTGGTGATGAGTTGGAGCACGTAGTTAGTTGTGACTCTGTAAATTTTGACATCCAGGACTGTTGGGGTGGCTGGTCAATGATCACAGACTGACCAGTTCTGTTGATATTCAATGAATTACTACTTCCTTCAGAACACAAAGAACCTAGCATATTTTGCACGCCTGGAGGAGCAACAGATGCCAAAAACTTTGAGTTCAAATCTGCAAAATCTGCTTTCAAAAATGAAGAGGAAACATTTGATGGTTGCCTCTGCTGGAGCTGGTCGTGTGGAATTTGGAATGCTTCTTGGTAAGCGTGTTGGTGAGCCTGTTCCTCTGACTGATTATTGGACTGTTGCTCTGATTGCCTTTGAAGTTTCTCTGACAGAATTTGGGTTTGAGCAGGCAGCATATGCTGATGAACTGCTTGCTGCATTATTTGCTGCTGCTGCAGAATGGAATTATCAGTACTTGCATGTTGGAGATAATGGACAGGCTGCTGAAACTGCATTATTTGCTGTTTCATCAAATCTCCACTCCCAAAACTTTGCAAGCCAGTAGCCAGAATAGCTTGATAATGCTGATTAATATCATTTGGGATAATTGTTGAATCGACTCTCTGTTGCATCCAAGGAAGCATGCCAAAAGACTGAAGATTCATCGAATGAGGTCCTAACTCACCAGTGTTCCCTCTTAACCATGCCATTCGATTAATAGCTTCATTCTTACTATCTGCAAAAGCAAAGGAGAAAAATTAGTACTATAGCTTCTGGAACGAGAATTGGTTGCTATCTAAGAGATGATACTGCAATAAACTCTTAATTGTTCCTTCTATCATGCTTATTTGGGAGGGGGAGACGGGATGTAGAACTCTTGGGTGTTAGAAGAGACATTATAGCATTATTTGGTTCAAAAGCAGGTTATCCTGGGATTATAACTACAATCATCTTCCCGCCTTTTATCTGGGATAGATAAGTAATCCCAAGATTGTGATATAAAATTTATCCTAGTTTTAGGTAGTCCCCTCATCCAACACAAACACAGGTTTAGTCCCAAATTTAATACCGAGATAACCCTTTTGAGCCCTCCAAACAAACAGACCCTAAAAGTCAAAAACTACATAGGCCATTCCCTTTTCTTTTTCTTTCTTTCTTTCTTGATAAGTTACAGTGCAGACTTCACAATTTTACCAAAATAAAGGAAGATAGGATTTACAGCTACAATTCTCTAACCACATGACCATTCTGTGTGTCATACCTTGATAAGATGAAGTTCCTGGATACAAAGGCCGCTTTACTCTAAGAGGGAAAAGAGATGGATACATTGGAAAAGTAGTCAAAGGCTCAATCTCCCATAATGAGACCCTTGGTTGCCTCTCTCCTGCAGTTGACTCATCCCAACCAACCTATAATTTCATGAAATTTGTTGTTTAAATATTAAGTGTTAGCAATCGCATTCAACTCAATCACATGAGGGGATTCAACCCACCCGTTGTGTGGGTTCAACTCCAACCGACCCACCCCAGAACCCCAAACGAAGTAAAAGAAAAGAAGAGTAAATCCTTCAAACATTGAGACATGAATGGGAAAACCATGTTAACTGATATAGTTACAAAAGAATAAGAATAGCAAATATAGAAATGCTATAGGTAAAATAAAAATAGACCATTTACCTTGAGAGACCGCCAGTGAGAGTTTGCCCAGCGAACTGAATCTAAGTCACCAATCCCAGTAATTGTGCCCATATATCTGAAAAATGACAGAACCACCAATAAGAAAAAAGTGTTATCTGTTGTAATGACAGGTCACTTGTGTTAGCTTGTGTTCTATGTGTAAGGATTCGGGTGAAGATGTTGACCATCTTTTTTGTCATTGCTGATTTGGTTTGAGGTTATGATGGGATATCCTTACTTGGTTTGGAGTGCAATGGGTGATGCCAAGTACTTGACAGAGCTGATGTTTAGTTGGAATTGTGGCAGACAGAGAAGAAGGCACAAGGCTTGGAATATTACTTAATTAGCACTTATGTGGGTACTATGGAGAGAAGAACATGCGAACTTTTGAAGGGTGGAGATCAATAATGTACCGTTGAGCTGCGAATTAATATTGATTGACTCCTAAGTTGGAACCTTAGGCTCCGAGTAGCCTCTAATCCCTTATTTTCCATTTGGTGCACCCATGAGATTCCTCTAGGAATAGAAGATTGGGTGACTTTTGTAGAAAACCATTTCTTCTTGTGGGTTTTCTAATACCTCTTGTATACTGGCTTTTGTTTCTGCACGCATATCTATAAAATCTTGTTGGTTTATCATATAGACAGAGAGAGAGTTGCCTAACAAATATACAGGCTAAAAATTTCAATGATACCCACAAAGGTAGGGCACCAATTTACTAGTGAATGAAAATTTTAATTTAATTGGTTAAAGAGTCGGTTTATTTACTAGAACCAACAACCAACTTCATTAATTGAAACCCTAATGCAAGAATGCAACTATATTTTCTCCAGTACTAGACAAGAATGATGTGCAACTCTATGGGCCAAAGGAAAGCCATAGGGGTAATAATCCTGCATCGTCATCCCAATTCATCATTCTACATAAGTAAACTTAATTCTCCAACTATAATTCATGATGAAACTAAACTAGGAGAAGATACATATTCAAGAGCCTTTTTCTGCAGTTAAGTTTAAAACAGGCGCTCAGTACATCATAAGCAACTACAAGCCTACTTATACTTCAGGCCGAATAGATGAGGAAATTTGACATCGAGAAAATAAAAGGAAATCGTTCACTTTTGATCAAACAGCTTCCTCCCATACCTTCGAACACTTGATTCTTCAGTTTCAAATAGCATCCGAAAACGCATTCCAACAGACACACGCGTGTGATATACAGCTTTGATGTATTTTGAAAGTGGTATAACAAACTCAGATGGGCTAGCCCTAATGCAATAAACAAGTGAGTAGAAAAAAGTATAAACGGTAATAGATATGAATGAAAACTCAAGGGAGTAGTACTGTTAAGTACTACCTTGGGTTAAAAAAGACAGTGAAACAGCTATTAGTAGAAGCAGCATGAGCAGCAGCAGCAAGTAATCCGATGTGCATGCTATCACTACATAGAACTGATGAAGGCATCACAGTCTGGGGTCGAACTGCACGCCGAATTCCCAGAAGGAGTTGATTTTTCTCATTCCTGCAGAACCGACTATCTCAAGAAAAAGCCTGGAGGAAACTGTCATAATGGATAAAATAATATGTGAAAAATGTACAGTAATGTCAACAGAGAAGGCTAAACAGTACCAAATGAAAAGAACAGAATCTCCAGCAACAAGCCTTTTGGCACTAACAAACACACTCCAGCCAGTAGTAAGAAGATGCCGCTTAGGCTGTCCTGCATGCAAAAGGAGAAAACATAAACAGATGATAGCATACTTGGTACACATTTATCAGTTACACACACATTACACCCGGTACCCTTTATGACCAGTTTCATACTGGGTCTACCGGAGCCAGAATAGGTCCTGGACCGGACCGGATCAGACCGGAAAAAACCCTGTCTGCATGCCAGCATAATGCCAAGAGAAACCTCAGAAGTTTAGCAAGTTGGAACAAAGAAGGCAACAGAACAGGTCACAAGGAGAGATGGAAGATTGTCCCTGCATGCATCAAGTGGACAGTTTGGAAGGAAAGGAACCAGAGATGTTTTGAAAACAAGAGCAACCCTTTCTAGTGTTTGAAGTGGAACTGTCTAGTGACCTTTTATTTTTGGTGTAATCATGTACTCCCCAAAGAGGTGGAGGAGATTACTTCTTTTTTGGAGAATTTAGGTGAATTGTAGGTATTAGAATTTTGGTCTTTATTTCTATACTTCTGATGTAATTACTACTGAAATACACTCTGTTTATAAAATGTTACCTAAATCAAAAGAAAAAAAAATAAGGATGTATGAACTGGGAAACAATTGTAAAACCCTACACAAACACAAAGTGGATGTTTTAATTGGAAATTGCAACAAAACAGAGATCAAGGACATGCCCAACTCATGACAGAGTTTACTCCAAACAATGTAAAGCTACAGAGAGCAACAAGGAAAAGAACATCTAGAGCTTGCCTCGGAAAATATGCCTAAACTTCCATTCAACATCATGCAGATCCCTTGCAATGAGTTCTTGGGCAGGTGGTGTCTGCGAGAAATCCTGAGTGCCAGCAAAACAGACAACAATATCAGGGTTAGCTCTTGAGCCAGGTCAAAATGACAGGACCATGAGACCAGTAATTACCAGAGGAGGAAAAACTTTCTCTGCGGCACGACGAGGGACAGAAAATCCACCATGCGTGCTAGTATCACTTGCAGTCAGCGTCTTACAAAAATAGTTAGTAGGCTGCTCGCTAGGGATTCCAAACTCAACAGGAAGATATGTATCTTTCTGTTCTTCCTGAAATCCAACAGAGTATTTTTGTGACCCCATTCACTCACAAGTAGTTGATACAAAAAAGGAATTATTATTAAGAGTCATTTATAGCAACATTCGATTGTACCTGTGTCAAGGGCTGCAAAGTAATTTGTGCATATACTTCGTCTGTTTCAACATCTGCCTGAAATTCGACAAGTAATCAATTGCCTGTGCGCCTAATACAACGTGCATAGCAAATAGTAATTCACTAGAGAATTGGGAAAACAGATGAAACCCACATGCATTGTGACATTGTGGAGTTGACAGATCAACTGTGGCGACAAATTTGGGTAATTGGGTATATGTGCATCAACTTCTTTATTAGTTGTTGCAGCTACCTGTCATTCCATTCCAGTAAGAACCATCAGTTACTTGACAAATAATAATTGTGTGATAAAGAATGAAATGCGATTGAAGGAGAAAGACCTGTTCACTATGACCCTGAGGAAAGTAAACAACACGACTTCCGACAGTTGGTAGGCACACCAGAGGACCAGCACAGGCATGCCATAGCTCTGAGTTCAAACACTTTTTCTCTCCTTTCAGAATAAAATATCCATCAGCAATAATTTAATTGGACTTAATTACAGATTCTTAAGATTATCTCATTCACTAACCAACAAATATGGAAATCAACATATATTCCTTTTATCTTATTAGAACAAAAACAAAGTGTGACACAGACATACCGACAGTGATATACAAAAAGCTAAAACCCCAAAGCCAAGAAAAAGTATAACGAAGTAGAAAATACCTCCTTCAGGAGCTTGCTGACCCATTGCTGATGTTGAAAGCTTCATATATATATATATATATTTAAAAATCTTAAGAAAAGTATAGTACTATCACAACACCCTTCCCTGTAATTATCCACTCAATCACACAAAGCCCTCAATTACAACTCTCAGAACCAAGTGAAACCCTAAGCAATTCCACCAATTCATCACTCTTATCCTCAAGATATCCCACCTCTTCCCCATTATGAATATGATCCCCCCTTACAATCTCCACATGCATTAACCAAAAAGTCCTTTCAGCTACTCTTTCTCCAATACTTCTATTAAATTGTGATGATTTCCTTTTTCTTCAATTCAATAAGTTCGACAGAATCTAAGCAAGAGCTCAATCAACTTCATGATATCACTATCAGTGATGATAAGGCTTTTTAAGAGAGAGAAGGTGTGTTGGTTGGTCTCTTTATACCCCACCAGACCAAGGGTCGACCTGATAACAGTAGAGAGATAAAATAGAGGTAACAGTAATGCCTCATTTCTCTCTTTCTTGCTGTTATCAGAGGAGTCTGGGGAAAAAGGGATCTTAGCCGTTGAGAGAACCGTACGGGTGATCATGGCCGTCAATGGAGTTGTGAGTTGACAGGAGGCATGTGCTTCCTTCCCATCCTTCAGTGGTCATTGTCAGAGTACGGAGCAAAATATTATATTGGAGGAAGGTGAAGCAAGCAAATCTAACTAGTGCATCTCCAACTCAATACTTTATTTTACTCTTTGAATAAGATTATTATTTTTTATATATTTAATTTTGTATCATTAATTATATAAAAATATTTTTAACTATTAAGATGAAAAAAATGTAAAAAGAGTTTTGAGGGTAATTGAATCTTTAAACATGCTAATGTTTTATTATATTATTAATATTTAGAAATTTATAATATCATTAATATATTACTCAAACTAGAGTTTATAAGTAATGTATGCATTAGTTATACATAGCATGAAAAAGTGTATCAAATAATGTACTATTAATACACGATAACACAGAATTAATGCATACATTTTTTTTGTTAAAATACGGTCTATCCAACGATCTCTAATATAGTTATAAGGAAAAAGGTTTGAAAAATACTTCAGTTTTGACCGAAGTTGTTATTACGATTTCAAACTTTATGAAGGATCTTTTACCCTTACACTATTTAATGTTGTATTTTAAAGGTATGCATGTGATCACGTAGACACATTACTATTTATAATTATATAATATTTTTGTATGTCCACGTGGGCACATATATACGTTTAAAATACACTATTAAATAATGCAGAGGATAAAAGGTTTTTTTCCAAAGTTTGGTATTGTAACAATAATTTTGGCCAAAGTTAAAATATTTTTCAGACTGTTTCCCATATTTTTAACATATTACCGAGAACAATCTATAAGACACGTATGATACAAATTTAATTCATGGCTCACGTAATATAATACACTTATATGTGTCAATTCTTTTACAAAACAAGCATGATATATTTTAGGACTCTTATAATGCATTTATATTATATGCATAATTTACTTTTAACACATAAAAATTTTATCATAATACTACTATATATTGCTACAAATGATAATAACTAAAAATTGTCCTTAAAATCAATAATTATTTATTGAAAAATATTCATCCACGTAACTTTTCCTATATATCTTTGTAGTTTGAGGCAATCAATTTCATGATTTCATCTCAACTCCCTATTTTACACTTTTTAAAAAAAATGTCTTCTCTTTTATTAATATATATTTTTTTGTTTTATTATTGTCATAAAATAAATTTTCTTCCTTTTCCAAATACTCACCCCTATATAATTCTTATTCTTTTCAAAATCTTCATGTAATATAAAATCATTTAAGATTTTAGATTTTTAAATAACACAATTGCAGTAAATATTATATAATATATATACATATTAATGAATAATTCAACTAAAAGTGAAATTATTGATAAAATACAATTAAATAAATATGATATCATCGTAAAATTTATTCTGAATTTTAAATATATACTCAACTTTCAAGATTATTATGTTGCTCTATTAATCTATTACGGAATTCAAAATGAGTATTTTTGTCCTTAATTTTTTTTATGTCTAGTTAAAAATTATGCAATTGGTGATTTTCATCTATCTATCACTATTTTTGTTGTTGTAGTTGGAACTTCCGAAGTTTCTTGAATTGGTGCATTAAGATCACGATCATCTCCGATTCATATTATGCAGTATAATACATGTAGTTATTATATCATGTAGGACTTCAGTTCTCAACAAACTTGACAGTCCTACGATAATTAGAAATCGTGATTGCAGAGCTCTAAATTCACGTTCAACAACTTTACAGCGCAATTCTTTTTTCATCCCGAAATTATTTTTAATAGAAATTAATTAATAAAGAATATAACTTAAGATATATGGCGCGACACGTAGTTATGTAAGTTGAATTTTCTAAAACCTGCATCATCTCAATGCTAAATAATCCTTCCAAAAAATAAATTAAACTTGTGTAATACACTCATATTTAGGTAAACTGTCTATCTATCTGAATAGAGTGTGAGACAAAGCTTAAATGATGAGACTCAAATATTTAACAACATGCGTTGAATATAAGCTTCATAAATCATAAATAATATCATGTCAATAACTCATAAGAATGATAGTAAAAAACCTTACTAAGTATACAAAATAAAAATGGTAGTCAAGAATCAATAATCATGGATAAATAATTCAAGAAATCATGTAATTCGGGACATAAATGTGAAGAATTGAAAAGTGGATTTGATAACCTTAACTATGAAATTAAGTTCATAAGGATTAAAAAATATTAAACATGAGGATAGAAGAAATTCCTCATTGAAGTCCTACATACCTTAAATGCTCCTCAAATCTTGACGAAGCAATCCTAACTTGACGAAGAACGATTAAGAAACCTTTTCATGTGATTAATGTAAAATTAACTTCTTGAAAATCGTATGACCAATGGTCAATATTTCTATTAACAATTTGTGATTGAAAATTTTGAAGTCCTTGGAGAAAATACTTACCTTATTAATGAATTAGGAGGATGAGATGAGGAGATAAAACCAGTTTAGGTATTGAATGAATGGTCTAGGAATAAAAAAGATACAGATTAAATCTGACTTAAAAAGGATTTTCGTCGATGTCATGTATTTAACGAAGAGCCCTTTGCACTTAGCACTCCCAAACTTTTGTTGGTCTAAGTGTCTTTCGCACTTGGCATTGTGAGAAATGCACAAAGTGAGGTGTGAACTGTATTTTTGTCTGTTGATCAATTAGTTTGTTTCCGTTTAGTAAAATCGTCATAATTTTTTTACTCCGGACTTATATTTACGCAAACTTTGTGATTTTGGAAAGAGGATTTATAGATCTTCAATTTGATAGGTTATGAGCCACCTAACTCTATATATACAAATAGTTATGATCATTTGAAGTTTATCCTTATATGAATTCAAGGGAAAACTTATGTTGGTAGGAAATCTATGAATTCAACTTAGTGCTAGAGGTACCTTATGACCCTAAACCATATCTAATTCACCTCACACTTAGGAATGGACCTTAAACATATGTACAAATAAGAAATCACCAAATCGAAACTTATATACTTACGATGAATGGTTCAAATCCATGTCGTAAAATTTATGAGGTATTACAACACAGGAGTCAAAATAATGGAAGATATCTCAAAAATCGTGTAACTAAAGAGCTCATTCTTCTCTTTGGGTTGATTATTAAGAACAAATATTGTTAAAAGAGCTCACCCCGTAAAAACAATTTCTATTTCTGTTGATTGTAATATTTAGAGAAGTTTGATGAAAATCAAGAAAAACCTACTAAAATTCTTAAAAGTCACTTCTTCACTAATGACTCTTGAAATTTTAACAAGCTTAGTATTGTCATTACTAATAATGTTATTCAAGGGATTAACATCATTTCTATAGAAAATCGAAATTGTTCTGACTTTCCTATATGGAACACCTCTAAGGATGGTCAATTTTCAAACAACTCTGCATGGTAAGTTCTTACAACTCGAAAGTAGAGTAACTAACTTCTTGATAACATTTGACAATTTACATAACAAGGTTCCTTTCAAATTATCTTTTTTTAACTTGGAGATTTTTTTAAAGAAAAATTCATTATGATGATGTGATTGATTGATAATTAATTAGGTTACAAGCAGAGGCGGAGTCAGAATTTTTAATAAAGGGTTCAAAATCTGTAGAAATAGACACATGACATAGCCGAAGAGGTTTTGACGTCTACTATGTATACATATAAAACTATTTAAACCATGTATACATAATATAGTTTTCCATCGAAGGAGGTTCAGATGAACCCCCTTTGTACAAGGTGGCTCCGCCCCTGGTTACAAGTTGTTTTTGTTGCTAGGATTGTACAGGATGAGACATTAATACAGCATGTCTTTGTTGAAGGAAATGTCGCTACAACTATTGGCAATTCCATAGGAATATAGATAACATGCTAACCAGAATCTAATCACCATATTCAAGAACTAGTGGAGCAAAAATCCAGAGCTGCTCAAAAACATGACGTTGAAGCAAAAAAAAAAACTATTTGTTTTATTTTCTAAGTTTAGTAAAGAACTTTTTCCTTACAAGTCAAGTGGTAAGGTAGGACGTTGTTCGGTGAAGAAAACAGACTTTAGAAAAGTGGTTCGGTACGTAGCTCAGTTAGTTAGAAGGGCAATCTTCCTGGTGAACTGACCGTAACTCAAATCAACACAGGTGAACAAATAGAGTATACTAAGGTGCTTGAGAGAATCATATCGAAGGAACTCAGCAAATGACCCATAATTTCGAAATAAGGGGTGTTCTTCTATCTTTTGATTATGAAGGCAACACATACTAGGGAATAGCGACGATTGTTAATAACATAGGTACACAAAAGTCTTCTTTAAATAGCTCTCATCAACATATGTAGGGAAATTTGGAAGAAAAGGTGTGCTCGTGGATATGACAATCAAAGGAAGAAAGTTGTAATTTTGAGCTTTCTAATATTTTTGATAATATGATTCGTATTCGAACGAATCACATTGAGATAGATCGTAACTTCATTCATTTGAGAGAAGATCGAGTCTAGATACATTGCGACAAGTTTCATCAGCTCAAAATATCAGGCAACTATTATCATTGAAAATCCAAAACTGACTATTTATTGCAAACTAGGAGCATGACTTATACACACCAGCCTGAGAAAAACAAATTAAATATGATATAACTAAATAGTATAGATATAAAAATATATAAAAATATTTAAATATAGTATAATTAGATAGTTTAAATATGAAAAATTTTCGTTAATTTTGGATGTAATATTTAAATATATTATGTACCCAATTAATTTCTTTTCTTATTTACATTATTTTTAACAACTCATTAACTTGAGGAAATAGTCAATGAATACAACTCTCAATATCTAATCTCTTCAAATTTCCTCAAACAAAAACAAACATAAATTGAACCAGAACTCAGTCAATTCAAGAGTTACTTGCCAAAAATAGAAGTGCAAAAGCAAGTTTCAACACTTGCAAGATTCTTAGATTATATCACACCTCATCTTGAGCCGTACAACTATAACTTGTACAATAGGATTACAATGAAAACTACACCATAAAAATGGGAGATGCCTAGAGTCTTAATTACAGTTGGATCCAAATGCAAAATACAACATACAATTGGGAGATTGACCAATTAGGCGAAAGCTGAAGAAGCCAGGCAACGAGGCATCAAATTTGAATTTCTGATCCTTGAGAAGATCGAGAATCAGAATTAGTCCTAAGCATTACACCAATCAATACTCCATAGATCCAAGAGATGGCATTCCAGAAATAAGATCTCGATCATCTGCACTAGTGCTGCTCATCCTTTCAACAACTCCACGGTTCAGGGATTCAGCCTCTTCCTTTCCCAGCTTCTGCACGTCTTCAGGTGAAAGGATTTTTATGTTCCAGACGTTATTGACAAACGCCCTGAAAATACCATGTCAGGGAATTAGAGAGGATTATAATTCTATAGTAGGACTACAGAAAAGCCACTTCCAAAAAGATTAAACACTATGCGACAGGTTGAATAGACATAAATCATGTGAAGGTAAGATAACAGACTTGTGAGTTAACTAAATTAGAAAAAACAACCTTACAAATCAAAAGTTAAGACACAAGGAACAAGTTTTAAAAGCATATGTTCTTCCTTCAGCTGTACTGGAATTTAAGAAAAAGTTATATAATAAAGTCTTCCCGTTATTGGACACTTACTCCCATGGGTCGTCTCCAAGGAGAAGGATGTCATTCTCCCTGTCAACAAATACAAGCTGCCAGCCTAATCTTTGAGGCTCTTCAAGGAACCCCTCAATACCGAACATCTTCCCCAATTCCCGTCGCAGCTCATGATAGCTGTGGAACTGGGCGATATCCAGTGACCTCCCAACACACCCCGATTGTAAACCTGCATTGACAAAAAACTATACTCACATAATTGTCAGATGCACCAAAGCCAATGAAATAATATTTGACCATAAACAGCAGAACTAGCACCTTGACAAATGTATGGGTTGCATTTGGTGGATCAATTTGTCCTGCATTGTGCAACAACTCAGAAGAGTCTTGCACATAACTATAAAAAGAATTCTGATATACCGAAGCCCCAAGTGGCATTGAGGACATATCAGCACATGTAGTAACATTAGACACTGTGGTCGGCAGGAGATGCCCTGAAGAATCAACATTAGCACCAACAAGCACTTGATTCTGGGAATCCAAGTTACAATTTTCCTGAGGATTGGATGGATCTTTCCTATATGTTGGGAGTGGTGACGAGTTGGAGCACTTATTTAGTTGTGACTGCATAAATTTTGACATCCAGGACTGTTGGGGTGGCTGCTCTATGATTACAGACTGACCAGTTCTGTTGATATTCAATGAATTACTACTTCCTTCTGAATACAAAGAACCTAGCATATTTTGCACGCCCAAAGGAGTAACAGATGCTCAAAACTTTGAGTTCAAATCGGCAAAATCTACTCTCAAAAATGGAGAGGAAACACTCAATGGTTGCCTCTGCTGGAGCTGGTCGTGTGGGATTTGGTAAGCGTGTTGATGAGCCTGTTCCTCCGACTGATTATTGGATTGCTGCTGTGATTGCCTTTGCAGGTTCTCTGGCAGCATTTGGGTTTGAGCAGGCAGCATATGTTGATGAACTGCTTGCTGCATTGTTTCCTGCTGTTGCAAAATGGAATTATCAGTACTTGCATGTTGTAGATATTGGACAGGCTGCTGAAACTGCATTACTTGCTGTTTCAGCAAATCTCCACTCCCAAACCTTTGCAAACCAGTAGTAGCCAGCATAGCTTGATAGTGCTGATTTATATCATTTGGGAGAATTGTTGAATCAATTCTCTGTTGCATCCAAGGAAGCATGCCAAAAGACTGAAGATTCATCGAATGAGGCCCTAGCTCACCAGTATTCCCTCTTAACCACGCCATTCGATTTATAGCTTCATTGTTACTATCTACAAAAGCGAAGGAGAAAAATTACTAGTATAACTTCTGGAATGAGAATTGGTGGCTATCTGAATAATAATACTGCTCTAAACTCGTGTTCTTTTCCTTATATCATGGCTCTTTGGGTGGGGAAGAGAGGATGAAGAACTTTGGGGATTAGAAGAGACATTAAGGGGTTGTTTGGTTTACAAACAGGTTATCCTGGGATTATAACTAAAACTATCTTCCCACCTATGTGGGAAAGATAATTCTATGATTGTGATATAAAGTTCGTCCTGGATTTAGCCATTTAGGCAAACCGCTCAACCGAACACAACCACAGGTTTAGTCCCAAATTTAATACTGGAATAACACATTTAAGCCCTCCAAACAAATGGACCCTAAGACTACATAGGCCATTCCTTTTTCTTTCTTTCTTTGATAAGTACACTGCAGACTTCACAATTTTACCAAATGAAGGAAAGATAGGATTTACAGCTTCAATTCTCTAACCAGATGACCATTTAGTGTGCCATACCTTGATAAGATGAGGTTCCTGGATACAAAGGCCGCTTTAGTCTTAGAGGAAAAAGAGATGGATACATCGGAAAAGTAGTCAAAGGCTCAATCTCCCATAATGAGACCCTTGGTTGCCTCTCTCCTGCAGTTGACTCATCCCAACCAACCTATAATTTCAAGAACTTTTATTGTGTAAATATGAAGTGTTAACAACAAAAGCGAACATTTTTCACCATACAAACAGTATATGATTATAGAGCTGTAATATCCTTGTTGTAGATTATAATTTTCTTACAACAATTTAGAAGGATTAGAGCACTTACAAATCTGATTTCTACAAAATCTATGTGAAGATATGATGCTCAGATTTGGGTGCCAGTACCTCATACAGGGATGCAGCCAATATGAGTAAACATTTGATTAAGTCAAGTAATTTAACCAAACTAGAAAAAATTATTTTTTACAAACACCTACTATTTTATTCATAAGACATAAACCCAAATTAGTGTTATCAAAGGCGCGCTTAAGCCCTAAAGCGAGGCTCAAAATGTGTTGAGCGTTTCGCCTCGCTTAATGTGCTTTTCAGTATCGTCATCAAAGTTATAAGACAAACATTTCCTTGTCAATGAGCCTCTTATGAAGAAGTGACACTAAACAATTGATTTTTTACTTTATCATAATTTTTTTTCAATTTCTTTGGTCATATAGTTGTTATTCTTGTTTATAATTATTAGTCTTGGACTAAAAATATACATTTTATTTTTTCTCCCTTAGCACCTTTTTCCATTAAAGCCCACACTTTATTTGCAATTTGCACTTAAAGCCCCAAAAAATTATTTTTTACAAACACCTACTATTTTATTCATAAGACAAAAACCCAAATTAGTATTATCAAAGGCGCGCTTAAGCCCTAAAGCAAGGCTCAAAATGTGTTGAGCGTTTCGCCTCGCTTAATGTGCGCTTCAGTGTCGTCATCAAAGTTATAAGACAAACTTTTCCTTGTCAATGAGCCTCTTATGAAGAAGTGACACTAAACAATTGATATTTTACTTTATCATAATTTTTTTTCAATTTCTTTGGTCATATAGTTGTTATTCTTGTTTATAATTATTAGTCTTGGACTACAAATATACATTTTATTTTTTCTCCCTTTGCGCCTTTTTTCCATTAAAGTCCACGCTTTATTTGCGCTTTGCACTTAAAGCCCCACGAACCTTAGAGCTTTTTTGCTCTTTTTGCTTTTAATAACACTAAATTGTCCCAAAATCAAGACAAATACCCAATCAAGGCCAAACACATATACAGACCCTTAGGGTGTGTTTGGTATGAAGGAAAATGTTTTCCTGGAAAACAAGTAGATATTTGACTTATTTTCTCATGTTTGGTTGGTGAGTAGAAAATATTTTTTGAGAAATATCTTCTTTATTTTTTATTAGAGTAGAAAATAATTTTTGAAGTTGAATTTAAAAAAGAAAAAAAAACTTTAAATTTTTTTTCGTGGGGGCGGGGGGCTAGGGGGTGGGGGGGAGGGTCGAGGGTAGGGGCGAAAAAATGAAACTGAAGTTTAGAATATTTTTTAAAAACAAACTTACAAATTTTTTTTTATTTTTTTTGGGGGGGGGGGGGGGGCAAGGGTAGGGGTGAAAAATGAATTTTTGAAGTTGAAAATATTTTTTAAAAAATAAACTTCAATTTTTTTAGGGGTAGGGGGCTGGTAGGGGTGGGGGTGGGGGGCTGGTAGGGGGTGAGTTGGGGGCTGCTAGGGGGAGGTTGGAAGAGAGTTTTAGAAAATGTTTTCCTTAAGTTTTGAAGGGAAGTCATTTTCCTTAAATTTGAGGAAAATGAGTTGATTTGGAAAACATTTTCCATAACATTTGACCCAACCAAAATGAGAAAATCGGAAAATATTTTCTTTCCTCCATACCAAACACACCCTTAAACTTAACTCTAATTTTCATTCTGACACTTAAAACTCATGCTTGTTCCATTCAGACCCTCCAACATCATAATAAGTGTGCCTTATATGCACCTCACCAGGAACTTGTCAAAAATATAATATACGTGTAGTTCTCATGCTGGTGACATGGCATTATAAGCCACTAAGAAAATGACACATGGCTCTGGATTAAAAATAAGATTGAGCTTTAAAAGAAAAAAGAAAAACCTCAAAATTTTCAACTGCCCTCTACAATGGCCTCCTTGCCCTTCTCCCTTTTTCAGATTTCCCTCTTCTTCCTTCTTCTCTAGTCTCTTGTGGCTCTCTCAGCCCTTGTTACCCACCATATTAAAAATTTGTTTGGATCCATTTTGTATTTCAATTTCGAGTTCTTATTTTTTTACATCAATTTTTGGGTGAATATTAAAATGATTTTTTTATGAATTGTGTTTTCTTGGTGATATTATTGGAAAAGTTGAAATTTAGAAATTTTAGTACAACATTTGGTCTCTAGCTTCTTCCATATTAATAAAATAGAAACTTTTTACTATGATTATAGTACTACTTTTTAGGATTTTATATAGATCATTGTACTGAGAATTGTTGATTATGCCATTTGTTAGAATATAATAGGTATACACAATCCTACACAGAATTGGAATAGTTTATAGACTCGTATATGGTAAGGAGTTGTATCATAGTGTTTATAAATAGGGTTCTCTATGTAATAATTAAAACACAATTCAATAATATTCTTTTCATATATTTCTCACATGGTATCAGAGCAATTGTGGAAAAAAAAGAGCAATTTTTGCAGTTTTTTTCAGTAACCTAAGTGGCTATCCGAGTAATTAATTTTTCCTTCCCTGTTTTTCGAAAATCAACACCACCACTAGGTGCGGAATCTCCGGCGAGCAGTCAACCTCACCGGAAACAACTGCAACACGCACCCTCACGTGCCGCCAAAATAAATTCTCCACCGAGCTTGTCAGGTCCACTTTTTCGACTTTTTTCTTTTTCCAGTGGGGTCGCCTCTTCATTCTGAGGCTGCCCATATATTTTTTTCCTAATTCCGACCAATATTTGGCGATCAGATCTACTTTTCCGGCAACAGCCCTATTATCCAGATTCCGACAAAAAAATCCAATTTTTTTTTGCTACATACTCTAATTTCACAACATGTCTTTTGGGATTGATACTTTTGGCTCCAAGAATATAGGAATTGGAAGTTCAAGCCCTATTGATCACTTCATAACCGTTAATGGGAAGCTCAAACTATTTAGCTTGGGCTTTCTCGGTTGAGTTGTGGAGCAAGGGTCAAGGTGTCCAAGATCACTTAGCACACATTGCTTGTGTGGTAGATGAAAAGGCAAAGGCTAGTGGGGAAGATGCAAAAGCCAAAGCACAACGGGAGAAGGTTGAGGCTCAGTTATGTAGTCTCCTATGGCGATCTGTTGATTCCAAGTTGATGCCTTTGTTCCATCCATTCCAAACATGATATTCAGTTTGGGAAAAGGCTTGTGCTTTATACACTAATGACATATCTTGATTCTATGATGTGATATCTCGTATGACCAACTTAAAGAAACAAGAATCATATATGTCCACCTACTTGGGACAAGTACAGGCAGTCCTAGAGGAATTTGAAACATTAATGCCAGTCACTACGGGCGTGGAAAAACAACAAGACCACAGACAGACATTGTTTCTAATTCTTACACTTGTTGGACTTCCTACTGACCATGATTCAGTGCGTGATCAGATTTTAGCTAGCCCTACAATTCCTACAGTTCATGCATTATTCTCTCGTCTACTTCGTCTTGTCGCGCCTCCCAGCCACAAAACAGTTTCATCATCTACCATTGACTCATCTACTCTCGCATCTCGAACAATAGAAAAACGAACATATCAATCCATGGAGAACCGACGAGGAGGAGGTCATCTTAGAAAACCTTAATCCAAGTGTAGTTATTGTCATAGGTTTGGACACACTCGTGACATATGTCATAATTTGCATGGTCAACCACCCAGTTATGATATTGTTGTTCTAAAGGAAAACAATTTGTTGCAATAGCTCTTGTTGTTCGTATTCTGCGATATACAAAGTCAGCTCTTGGTAAAGGACTACTCTTCGAGGATCAAGGCCGTGGGCATATCACCGGATATACAGACGCTGATTGGGCAGGATCACCCTTTGATAGACTGTTATGGTCCCCTGATATGGATCTGGTTATGGGGCGTTGTAGTGTGAAATCAAATGTTTTCTTCCTACGACCTATGGTGCTGGTTCGTTAAGAGAGAACCTGCGATCTCTTGAGTTTGAAGTACTCAAAGACTTAATAATTTTCTGCTTAACATTTCATGGAATTCAAATAACTTGAATACAACATTGGTGATTAACTACCCACCTAATAACAAGGAAATAACTTCCCACTATTACTGAAATGAGAAAGTGGAGGAATAACCTCCTTACTGCTAATAATTACTACACAGAAAATAACTGCTACATGGAAAGGGAAAACACTGTTACAGAACATATTACAGAGAAAACAGAAAAAAACATAATTAATAGCTACTGATTTAATTTCCATTCATAAAACTGTTGGTAGACTAACAGGGTACTAACATAGACGTTCTACATCCGGATATTGTGTTTTAGTAAGATATAATTTGGTGTCATCGAAGAGTAAGAAACAAAGTGTGGTTGCTCGATCCAGTGCGGAAGTACAATATTGAGCAATGGTTGTAGCAACTTGTGAGCTAGTTTGGACCAAACAGTTGCTTGGAGGGCTGAAGTTTGGAGAAACCGGTCATATGGAACTTGTGTGTGATAATCAAGCGGCCGTTTATATCGCATCAAATTCAGTGTTTCATGAGAGGACTAAGCACATTGAGATTGATTGTGACTTTGTCGTAAAAAAGATACTCTCAAGAGATATTGTTACCAAATTTGGGAAGTCAAATGATCAACTTGCAGATATCTTCACCAAGTCCCTCACGGGTCCTCGTATTAATTACACTTGTAAGGTACATATAATTTGTATGCACCAGCTTGAGGGGGAGTGTTAGAATAGAATAGGTATACACAATCCTACACGGAATTGGAATAGCTTATAGTCTCCTATTTGGTAAGGAATTGTATCATAGTGTCTATAAATAGGGTTCTCTATGTAAAAATTAAAACACAATTCAATAATATTCTTTTCATATATTTCTCACACCATTGAAGGTGGTAAATGAGGTAGGAATAGCTAACCCGATGATGGTGGAGACAATAAATATGGTGGTAGAGGTGTTGTAAATGGTAATGAAAATGGAGAAAGTGATCACAAAGATGATTGATGTCCCGAGGGTGGTGTTGTTGTGGTAGAGGTGGCAGTGGCGTATAAACAAGATGAAGAAGACAAATAATTACAATTAAAAAGAACAAATATTTCCTTTTGTTCTCTTTTCACTCTCAAAAGATTGTGTGTTGCCCACATTATACCATGTCAGCATTTTGTGTTTAAAAGGCACACTTAATATGATGTTGGAGGGTCTGAATGGAACAAGCATGAGTTAAAGCATCAAAATGAAAATTAGAGTCAAGTTTGTCCCCCAATCAATCTATATTTGTCATACATCTAAAGCCAGAGTGGATCCAAACCACACCCAAATTATGTGGGACCATCACAGGTGCATTATGGATTTTGAAGGGTTTAAGCAACATAGACGTATAGAGTGAGTCAAGTATATCAAATGCAGTAATGCAAGAAACCATCCAGTGTATATGCCAGATGGACATGGGGGAAAAAAGAACTTAACACCACACAGAAAATCAGACGTTGCAGCATGGAAGTTAAACATTAGATCAAATTTAGACATTAAACTAATTAACATTCAAGTCAAATGAAGTGCTGATAAATGACAAGCATTTGATCCCTTATAGTTAATAAGAGACGAGCTACAAGCAGCAGAAAAGTAGAGGCAAACCACAGATAACACTTGAAGAAATAATATTTTAAGGCACTAGTTTGATGTTGATACGGAGGTGGTTTCTGGTTGAAATCCAAACACGAGAGAGAGAGAGAGGCAGTTCAAAGTAGTCCTACAAAAATATTGTAAGCAATACAATCAAAAAGAATTTTGTCCTGAGCACAAGAAAATGAAGATCTCAGTCCTCACAAGCACAGGCATGAGAAATACAGTAAATGAAGCTTGCTCACTCAATTACTAGATAAAATCTACCCACTCGCCCAAACATAAATTGGTGAAGACTGGTCCAAAAAATTTCAACTAGACAACATAAGAGTTGGGGAAACTAAAAGGGTGAAGAAGAAACAATAAAAAAGGTTTTCTATCAAAAATATGAAGATAAGAGTAAGACCTCAAAGCCAACCAGCATTCAACCAACCACATGAGATGGATCCAACCCACCTGATGTGTGAGGTTCGACTTGAACCAACCAACCACCACCCGAACCTCAAACGAGGTAAAAGGAAAAAAGAGATAAGCCTTCAAACATTGACACATGAATGGAAAAACCATGTTAACTAATGTAGTTACAAAAGAACAAGAATAGAGAAATGCTAAAGGGAAAATAAAAATAGACTGTACCTTGACAGACCGCCAGTGAGAGTTTGCCCAGCGAACTGGATTGAAGTCACCAATCCCAGTAATTGTGCCCATGTATCTGAAAATGACAGAACACCGAAAAAGAGTTATCCATCGTATTGACAGGTCACTTACGTTAGCTGGTGTTTTATGTGTAAGGATCCAGGTGAAGATGCTGACCATCTTCTTTTTCATTGCCAAATTGTATTGAGGTTACGGTGGGATATCCTTACTTTGTTTGGAGTGCAATGGGCGATGCCAAGTACTGTGAAATTCAGAGATGTTGTAGTTGGAATTGCGGCAGATGGAAATGACGGCACAAGGCTTGGAATATTGCTCCATTAGCACTTATGCGGGTACTATGGAGAGAGAAACAAGCGATCTTTTGAAGGGGTGGAGATGAATTATGTACAGTTGAGAGTAGCCTCTTATCCCTTATTTTCCATTTGGTGCACCCATGAGATCCCTGTAGCTAGAAGATTGAGGGACTATTGTAGTCTGTAGAAAACCATTTCTTCTTGTAGGTTTTCTACATTTTGGTATACCTCTTGTATACTGGCTTTCGATTCTGCCCACACATCTATAAAATCTTATAGGTTTATCAAAAGAGAGAGAGAGAAAGAGAGAAAGAGAGAGAAAGAGAGAGAGAGAGAGAGAGAGAGAGAGAGAGAGAGAGAGAGAGAGAGAGAGAGAGAGAGAGTTATCTAACAAATATACAGGCCAAAGATTTCAATGATACCCACAAAGGTAAGGCACCAACTTACTAGCAATGAAATTTTAATTTAACTGGTTAAAAAATTGGTTTATTTACCAGAACTAACCACCAACTTCATTAATTGAAACCCTAATGCAAATGCAGATATATTTTCCCAGTACTAGACAAGAATGATATGCAACCATATGGGCCAAAGGAAAGCCATAGGGGTAACAATCCCGCACCATCATCCCAATTCATCATTCTTCATAAGTAGACTTAATTCTCCAACTATAATTCATGATGAAACAAAACATAGGCAAAGACACATATTCGGGAGCCTTTATCTGCAGTTAAGTTTAAAACAGGTGACCAATACATCGATAAGAAACTTCAAGACTACTTATATAGCACTTCAGACAGAATAGATGAGGAAATATGACATCAAGAAAATAAAAGGAAATCTTTCACTTAAGATCAAACAACTTCATTCCATACCTTCGAAAACTTGATTCTTCAGTTTCAAATAGCATCCGAAAACGCATTCCAACAGAAACGCGCGTGTGATATACAGCTTTGATGTATTTTGAAAGTGGTATAACAAACTCGGATGGGCTAGCCCTAACGCAATAAGCACGTGAGAAGAAAAAAGCGAAAACGGTAATAGATATGATTGAAAACACAAGGGGGAGTACTGCTCCATACTACCTTGGGTTAAAAAAGACATTGAAACAGCTATTAGTAGCAGCAGCATGAGCAGCAGCAGCAAGTAATCCGATGTTCATGCTATCACTAGATAGAACTGATGAAGGCATCACAGTCTGGGGTCGAATTGCACGCCGAATTCCCAGAAGGAGCTGATTCTTCTCATTCCTGCACAGAACTGACTATCATAAGAAAAAGCCTGGAGGAAACTGTCATGCAATAATATGTGACTGATGTACAGTAGTGTCAATAGAAGAGGCTAAACAGTACCAAATGAAAAGAATAGAATCTCCAGCAACAAGCCTTTTGGCACTAACAAACACACTCCAGCCAGTAGTAAGAAGATGTCGCTTAGGCTGTCCTGCATGCAAAATGAGAAAACATAAACAGATAGTAGCATACATGGTACACATTTATCAGTTACAACACAGCATTACAACTTCATTCCACATGCAATCAGGAAGCATCCTTTTATCCAACAAGTTGTCAAAATGAGAAAACATAAACAGATGATAGCATGCATGGTACACATTTATCAGTTACAACACAGCATTACACCTTCATTCCACATGCAATCAGGAAGCATTCTTTTATCCAACAATTTGTCAAAACAAAATTTAGAAAGAATATAAGACTCCAATTTAAGTTAACAGGATAAGGATGAAAAAACAATCAATTGAAGCAACAACAACAACATACCCAGTGAAATCCCACAAGTGAGGTCTGTGGAGGATAGAATGTACACCAACCTTACCAGTACCTCGTGGAGATAGAGAGGTAGAATGAAAGCATTCTATCAAATTGCGTGTGAAAGTCTATAAAGTTTAGACATGTATCATTTTTTTCTTTTTTTTGACATAGGTAACTGTTTCTATTTCTGTATGAAGAGTGGAGGATTAAGAACTTTTATATTGTTTGTCTTAGACTTTGAGCATTCTGAGACTATGAGAAAAGGGAAGGCTCCCGCAAATTATCTTGCGTGATTCAAATTCTTCAAATTGAGGTAAGTTATGGTTTACTTGGAGTTAGCCTTTGATTAGTCCCTTCTATGTACGTGAGTCTATAAAGCATGTTGATTGGTCTTCGGACATAGACTATTATCCATATTTGTTGAGATAATGATACTTGTATGAATAAGCATGTGAATTGTTGAAACTGACTGTTATGACTTGTGTTTATGATGTGCACTTGTGATTTATATTGTGCTTGTTGTGTTGTCCTAAGAAATGATTAAGCAAAGAGCATACAGAGATATGTTGAGATGATGACAATACATATACTATTTTGATGATGAGTGGGGTACGAGATATGGATCGTGTACCATGCCGATATGATACATGAACACCTAGGATCCCCTACCAGTCATGAATATATGGGCAAGATGAAAGACCCTTTAGCATGTGTGTACATATGAGACTAAAGTGATGCAAAGGCTATACAAGCAAGATCAGTGTGGATATGTTTCGTATGATTTTATGTGATCTGCTTATCTTTTGCAGCGTTTTGTGATGTTCATTATAACTATTGTGGGGACTTATTTGTCCAGTGACGGATGATATTGCTATGTTGGAAATGAGTCTATATAAATATATATGTATATGGCTGATGACGATATCTTGATTGTGGAGCGTTTTGTTGACTATGTGAAGTGAACCTGCCTACTTGTTTTTATGACTTGTTTATATACTTGTTACTAATCTTAATCGGTCTATGATGCCTACCAATACATAGTGTTTGTATTGATGCTAATCCTGCACTTACTTTTGAGTGCAAACTATGATCCTATGTCTTCTGTGCAGCACCACATCTAGTGCAGTTACATTTCAGAT
This sequence comes from Solanum sitiens, assembly GCA_016801875.1. Taxonomy (NCBI): domain Eukaryota; kingdom Viridiplantae; phylum Streptophyta; class Magnoliopsida; order Solanales; family Solanaceae; genus Solanum; species Solanum sitiens. Next base: position 244,447 of record JABWTJ010000600.1, read on the forward strand.
CTGAGGGTTAGCTACTTTCATATCAGGCTACCACAGATTTTTTGATAATAAATGTCATTTCTTTTCAGACAGAACTATTTCATTAGTTTTGCTAGTCTTAGACGTTTGATAGTTATAGTCCCAGTATGATGACTTTCGAATATGGGAATGTAACAGTTAGAATTCCAATCTTTTTATTTATTATGGTTGAGACTCTTATTTCTAGTCTTGATGCTTTACTTGATGCTGTGAATCTTAATATTAACTTGCTTTAGTTGCTAAGATTTGGTCCGCCCACCGAGGGTTAGTGTGGGCGTCTATCAGAGTTGTCAAAAGCAAAAAGCACAAAAAAGTTCTAAGGTCCATTTTGGCTTTAAGTGCAAATCGCAAATAAAATGTGGTTTTTAATGAAAAAAGGCACAAAAGGAGAAAAAATACAAATGTATATGTTTAGTCCAAGACTAATGGTTTATAAGCATGAATGACAAATATAAGAACAAAGAAATTGAAAAATTATTCCTATAAAGTGAAAAACCAATTGTTTAGTATCGCTTCTTCAAAAGAGGTTCATTGGCAAGGAAAAGTATGCCTTAGAACCTAGATGAAGACGCTGAAGTGCTCATTGAACGAAGCAAAGCGCTCAACACGTTTTGAGTTTCGCTTCAAGTTTAGTGCACCTTTGACAAGATTGGTGTTAATCACGGTGGTTTGGATAGTCACAAATTAATGGTTAAAAGTTTTAGTAGCTACATAACACCTTTCTGCTAGTCCTTTTTTTTGGCAGTGTTGCCACTCAAATGAATAATTAGATGCACACACATGGACATATAACACTGACACAATGCGTTTTTTAATAATATAATAACAGGATAGGAATGTATGAACTGAGAAACAACAGTACAACCCTATACAAGTGCACAAAACGGATGATTTAATTGGAAATTGTAGCAGAAACAGAGATGCACACTTCCAATTCATGATGGTGTCTAGCTTTTGCTCCATGAGTTAAAACACCCACCAGCTTTTAAATAAAAGCTGAAGATACTCTAAACAATGTAAAGCTACAGAGAGCAATAAGGAAAGGAACATCTAGAGCTTGCCTCGGAAAATATGCCTGAACTTCCATTCAATATCATGCAGATCCCTCGCAATTAGTTCTTGGGCAGGTGGTGTCTGCGAGAAATCCTGGGTGCCAGTAAAAAAGTCAACAATATCAGGCTTAGCTCCAGAGCCAAGTCAAAATGATGAGACCATGGGACCAGTAATCACCAGAGGAGGAAAAACTTTCTCTGCAGCACGACGAGGGACAGAAAAGCCACCGTGCGTGCTAGTATCACTTGCAGTCAGTGTCTTACAAAAATAGTTAGTAGGCTGCTTGCTAGGGATTCCAAACTCAACAGGAAGATATGCATCTTTTTGTTCTTCCTGAAATCCAACATAGAGTATTTTTGTGACCCCATTCACAAGTAGTTGATGCAAAAAGGCATTATTATTAAGAATCATTTATGGCAACACTGGGGAGTACCGGCGTCAAGGGCTGCAAAGTCATTTGTGCATATACTTCGTCTGTTTCAGCATCTGCCTGAAATTCGACAAATTATCAATTATCTATGCGCCTAATACAACTTGTATAACAAATAACAATTCATTAGAGAATTAAGAAACCATAGATTGTAATTGATGAAACGCACATGCATTGTGACATTGTGGAGTTGACAAATCAACTGTGGTGGCAAATTTGGGTAATTGGGTATATGTGCATCGACTTCTTTATTAGTTGTCGCTGCTACCTGGCACTCCATTCCAGTAAGGGACCATCAGTAATTTGACTAATAATGGATTAAATCACTTTGTGTGATAAGGAAGAAATGTGGTTGAAGGAGAAAGACCTGTTCACAATGGCCTTGAGAAAAGTAAACAACACGACTCCCAACAGTTGGTAGGCACATCAGAGGACCAGCACACGCATGCCATAGCTCTGAGTTCAAACACTTTTTCTCTGCTATTTGGATAAAAAAAAATCCATCAGCAATAATTTAATTGGACTTAATTGCAGATGATCTCATTCACTAACCAACAAATATGGAAATCAACATATATTCCTTCTATCTTATTAGAACAAAAACAAAGTGTAACACAAACATACTGACAGTGATATACAAAAATCAAAAACCCCAAAGAGAAGAAAAAGTATAAAGAAGTAGAAGATACCTCCTTCATGAGTCTGCTGACCCATTCCTGATGTTGAAAGCTTCATATAAATTTTATAAAGCCACTTCCCTTAAAAAAATTAAGAAAATTGTAGTAGTACTACAACAACATCCTTCCCTGTAATTATTCACTCAATTACACAAAATCCTCAATTCCAACTCTCAAAACCAACTGAAAACCCTAAACACTCCCACCAATTCATCACCCTTATTCTCAAGATACCCCACCTCTTCCCCATTATGATCCCACACTTTCCCCAACAATCTCCACATGCACTTTCAGCTACTCTTCTCTTTCTCCAATACTTACATCAAATTCTGATGACACTCTTTCCTTCAATAAGTTCATAGAATCGCAGTAGAGCTCAACATCAGCTTACCCGAGAAAATTAAGGGAAAGGTGTCAAATAAGTTCGTTTTTGTTTTTGGTGAATCATTTAAAAAGAAAAATCTTTTTATCTTCCCTCCTCTCTTCTCTCTCTTCTTTTCTTCCTCCCGATTGTTCATCTTCTTCCTTAGAAATTCGGAAATTCGTCGTTACTCTTCCTCTCCAGTCCTCCATTACTCTCTCATCTTTCTGAACTGTAATCGTGTTCGACTAGAAATGGGTAAGTTATTTCTTTGAAATACTTTACAATTTTCGAAGTTTTTTTCTTGAATTAATGAACAATAAAATATTATGTAGGTGTAAAAATGAATAATCGACTTAATGGTGTGTATTATTTATCATTTTTGAAAGAAAATCAGCCAACTCAAAAAATCCTTATTTTGAGGAAATGTATATGTATTGTATTGTATTGTTATCATTCAGTGAAAAGTCGTTTTTTATTGCTGTTGTTGTTCTTTTTTTTTGGCCATTTTGTTGATATGATTTTAGAAATATAGTGTTGTTCAGGCGTCCAAAATATATTTAGCGTATGTTGCCACATTTTAGTGATATGTTGGTCATCTGTTGCCACATAAGATTCAAATGTTGCAATAATCTGTACAGATGTGTCAACATATGATGCATCTGTTGCTACATAAGATGTATATATTGCGCAACAGCAGATACATATGTGGCAACATAATGTTAATTTATCGCAACAGACTATGCATCAGTTGCAACATACTGCTATTATTATTTTATAATGAATTGTAAAATCTCAATATTTTTTTATTTACCTTGTAGATGAAATGATACAAGAAGCTTCATCCATGACAACAACTCAATCTTCTAACATGAAATGCTCTTTTTGTCTATGCGAAGAATGTGAGCAGCAACATGATTATTTTATTAGTCGTGTTAAAAAACTCACTGATATTTTTAAGAAAATGTCTCATAATATTGATGTGCAAATATCCAAGAAGACTTCACATCCTTTGAAATGTAGGAGGTTGAAAAAATTTATTTCACAAACACTTTCTATGATTATTGAGAAGAAAAAAAAGGAGAAGAAGGCAAAGGAGGAGAAGGAAAAGGAGAAGAATGCAAAGGAGGAGAAGGAGAAGAAGGCAAAGGAGGAGAAGGAGAGGGAGAAGAAGGCAAATGAAGAGAAGGAGAAGGAGAAGAAGGCAAAACAGGAGAAGAAGAAGAAGGCAAAGGAGATGGAGATGGAGAAGGAGAAGGAGAAGAAGAAGAAGGCAAAGGAGATGGAGATGGAGAAGCAGAAGGAGATAGAGAAGGAGAAGGTGAAGCAGAAAGAAAAAGTGAACGCGAAAAAGAAAGGAAAGAAAATCGAAGTTGTCAGTTGTGATGTGAAGCGACAATATCCATTTGAAGGTTTTAACATTGACAGCGAGAGTCCAACTGAACTAATGTCATCCTTCTCGCAATGGATAAACGAGGGTCTTTACAAGCATCATGCAAAAAAATAAGTAAAGTAAGACCGTTCAACTATTATTAGAATTTCTTGTTGTTGTCCAATAAATAATGATTTATAATGATTACACAATTGCAGAGGAAACAATGAGGATCACTACTTAGTCAATTGCTCAAAACTTGAATTTGACCAACTTGATTTAGTAGTTGCATTTCCAATGAACAAGGACTGGTTCTACGTAATGTCTCAACCCAATAGGTGCTGGAATGATGAGGTAAATCCATGCCCACTTTTATATGTATTGTTTAGTACATGAATATATAAAATTAAATTGATACACTTGTTTGATGCATGTGTGCAGTATGTGGATGTCATATTCTACTATTTGCGTAAGAAGTCGAAGCAAAAGATTCAGTCTAAATATCAATATACCACCACTAGTTGTTTTTTCAAAACATACATTGACAATGCTAGTGAATATGAGGATAAAATTGGCATAATGAAAGGGTTTGGTATACCTTGTGGACTGCCTTGGCACTTGGCAGATGATGTTTATGTCCCTGTAAATAGTAATGGGGAATTTCATTGGGTCTTGGCAGTCGTTGCATTGAAAGAACGGTGCATAAAAGTGTATGATTCCATGTCCTTAAATAGGTCTAATAGAAAATTATCCTCCGAGATTCAAAAGATAGCTATAATGTTGCCAAAGTACCTTGAGTTGAGTGGATTTTTTGAGCAAAATGAGCGAACCAACTAGTCAGTTCTTAAATGTTACCAAGGAAATAACAAATCTCACCCATTCGAAGTCAGTCATGTTACTGGTATTGCCTAACAAGAAAGCAGTAGTCTGTAAGTATCACAATATTATTTTGTCTTACGACTATCGAAATGTGATGTTATTATATTTTATGATTGATGATATATCATGCAGAGATTGTGAAATTTTTGTTGCTGCATACGCTGAGTTTTTGAGTGATGGATTAGAAGTACCATCATGTGGAATTAGTGCTGACACCCTTCGCTTGAGATATGCTTCACTCATATGAAATTATGGGATTGTAAAGGCTCAAAATTATTACGTTAGTAACAATGAAGACCCAGAGATGCGTCGAACTAAAAAAAATCTAAGATCGATGAAAATGTTGTGTTTACAACTATTGATTAGATAGGTGGTTATGTATATCATATCATTGTGAATTACCTTTTTGTTGATAAGTTGTATAAAATAATTGGTGAAGTGTTAATTAAAATGTAATTTCTGTAGTAATAAACACGACAAAATTATATGTTGTAACAGTTCGTATATACGTAGCAACAGATAGTATATATGTAGCAACATATGTCACAGTTTGAATTGTCATAATTTTAAAAAAAAATAAACGGCTTTAATTTTCATTTTTCCTCTCTCCTCTCTTCTATAAATGTCGTTTCGTATTCCACAAGATTTATTTATTTATACTAATTTCTCTTCTATATATGTAATTTCTGTAATAATAAACACGACAAAATTATATGTTGCAACAGTTCGTATATATGTAGCAACAGATAGTATATATGTAGCAACATATGTCACAGTTTGAATTGTCAAAATTAAAAAAAAAACGGCTTTAATTTTCATTTTCCCTCTCTCCTCTCTTCTATAAATGTCGTTTCATAGTCCACAAGATTTATTTATTTCTTCTCTACTTTGCCAGTTCTTCTCCTTCTCTCTTTTCTCTTCTTCTCTTAGTCCTTCCTTCACAGATCATCTTCTACAGCAAGGCGGTGTTGTCCTCATAATTTCTACTTTATCGTTGATATATATCTTATCAGATAAGGTAACATTTAATTAGGGTTTGAAATGAATGTGCTTATCTGCTTATTGCTCTGTTTTGACTTGTGTTGTAGCTCATGTGTGTGTGGCTTTTAAATATTTTATTTTTGTGGTTGCAAATACAAATATAATGGCTTCTGTCAAAAGAAAACTTGATATTGATACATCTGACCAAACAAAGATCCAGAAGAAGGCTAGGTCTAAAATTTCTAGGAAGAGGAACGAAAATAATACATTTTTAGAAAATCTTGCAACTGAAGCAGTTTCTTCTTCTCAAGCAGAAGTAGAATTTTGTCAAAAGGAATATGAACAAAGACAAGTAGTGGAGGAAGAAGATGGAAAACAAGAAGAAGTTGAGGAATAAGGGAAAATAAATGAAGTTCAGGAAGAAGAAGGGGGAAAATACAGAAATAGTAGTTGTAACACAACAAGAAAAAATAAATGAAGTTCATGAAGAAGAACAAGAACTTCATAAGAGTTCAATGATGATGGGATTAAAATCATCAATGCAAACACTTTTCCTGTGCATCTGCAACCTGATGCTAATGGTGACAGCATCATTAGGTCAGTCCTGGGAAGACCTTTCGTCAAATTCAGGGATATCCTCAGGAGAAATCAATTGAAAGATTTTTTCAGAAATAACTATTTTGGTCATTTTTTTTATTTACCCATTGATCCACTTCCACGTTTTCAAATAACCATCGTGTATGAACTTCTGAAAAAAAGTTTCATTTTTGAAAATCTCAATAAGAAGGATGAGATTCTAATTAATTATTGTGGCATGCCAGTTTTCTTTGGCATAAGAGAGTTTGCCATAGTTACAAGGCTAAAATGTCATCCTCCTGTTGAGCCCATTTCTGAATACATTGTTAAAACAGAACCATAAAAAAAGAAAATATTTAAAGAAGTAGCAGAAGCAGGACAACAGTCATTGCCAACTGAGGAGCAGGACTTGATGTCCCTTGTTGGCAAAAGCTTTAAAAATTCTGACTTATTAAATTTGTTGGAACGGGAGGATACACCAAGGAAGCACAAGGAGTCATTGTGCTTACTTTGGTTTACACATAATATTCTTTTGCCGAAGGATCCGGGCAACAACTTTTAAAGTATGTCAATTTCTGTCAGGATACTGAAGCTTTCAAGAACTAACTGTGGGGTCATGAGAGCTTTCATCTAACTGTCGACTACATGTTGAGGCCTTTAGAAGAAAAGACCAGTAACTTGTTTGGGTTTCCATGGGCTTTCATGGTAAAGCTGAATGTTTTTAATCTTTTTATATTATATTAAGTAATAATTCAACATTTGATTATTGACAGGTTTTCCTTTTTTACAGGCCTGGGCATTTGAAGCCATTCCTTATTTGACCCACCAAGTAATTGCAGTAGAAGAGAGATCATCCCCAAGGATAATGAGATGGTTGATGGCAAGAACAAAAACTACCAAAGAAGGGCATATTCCAGATCTTTTTAACCCTCCTTTTGATACAGTAAGTTATTATTAGTATATTATAGGCATATGTTGCTACATTTGTGTCACATGTTGCTACAGATGATGCATCTGTTGCTAAATGTGCCACAAATATTACTACAGACGAGTCATGTGTTGCGACATGTGACACATGTTGCTACAGATGATTCATCTGTAGCAACATTTGTGACACATGTCGCAATAGACAATTCATCTGTAGCAATATTTGTGGCACATGTCGCAACACATGATTCATCTGTAGCAACATTTGTGTCACATGTTTCTACAGACGAGTCATGTGTTGCAACATGTGACACATTTATCTATAGCAACATTTGTGACACATGTTGCGATAGACAATTCATCTGTAGTAACAGATAATTCTTACTGATGACTCATTTTTACAATTTTAGGTTGTCCATCCATGTATTACCCCAACAGAAGAGGAATTGCAAATGCCATATCTAATAACTCTAGGGTTGGTTAAAACCATTTTTGATCCTGTTGTGGATAGAGTTAAAATGGTGTTGGCTGGAGCAACAACCATCAAAAGAGAGAGAGTTCCTAATGAAGTCATTAATGAATTAGTTGTTTTTGATGGTACTGATGATGATGATGGTGTTGGTGTTGGTGTTGATGATGGTGCTGGTATTGGTGTTGCTGCTGCTGCTGGTGTTGGTGCTGTTGCTGGTGCTGGTGCAGGACAACACGAAGGGGCTACCTCTTGTAGACGATGTTGTGGCTTTCTCTGTGAGAAGTGTAAGAAACATGATGAAGATTCTATCATGTATATACAAAAATTGAGTGAAGTTGTCAATGAATTAAAAAACAAGAGGGGTGTGAAGGGCATTGTATCAAAGAATGTGCGGCATGCATATACTCCAAAGGCCAAGCGGAGAAAAGAATCATTTGCCAAGGCAAAATTTGAAGAGGAAGATGTTTGGAGAAATTCCAAGGACCGTAATGGAGGAAGTGGTGACGGAGTATAAAAAGTTGAATATTTATAGGCGTTCCTCTGTAGCTGAAAAAGAAGCAGTAATTAAGGTGACTAGTGCAAAGGATATTCGAATGGAATAAGGCATGCATGTTTTTACTGGTCAAGATTTCAGGAACATGACAAGCCTAAACGTTTGGTGGGAAGACTGGGTAATCCTACTTTTTATATTATTAACTATTTCTTATGTCTTTTCAGTGACTACTCTTCCTAACTATTTAATATTATTTTTTATTTCAGTATATTGACGAAATCCTTAACCTCATGCGTCAGAGGCATTAGAAATACCCGGACTACTATGATCCCAGAGATAGAATCCTGGATCTCAACTTCTATATGAACTTCCTACATAGATATAATCAAATGAGCGATGAGGCAACAATCGCTGGTGGTAAAAGCATGAGTCAGTTACTGGATGACTTTGTATGGGATGATGATATGATTGACTATGTCAGGGGCATTAGGCCAACTCCTGGAGGCATGAATTGGATTGATGCAAAAAGGATTTTGACAGTCATGAACACGTCGGGTAACCATTTCATAACTCTCGAGATTCTCTTGCACGAGGGATTGATCAATATTTATGACTGCAACCTGGTGGTTACGGAACATGACAAGTTTTTCACACTCATACAACCTGTCTTCGAGTTGCTGCCTAAATTGCTGAAGCAGAGTGGAATAATGAATCATTTGCCAGAGAAGTTGCTCACTCAACCATGGGAATTTAACGGTCGAATAGAACCTATGGTACAAAATAAAAGTGGATCGACGTGCGGGTCATATTCCATTACATTCATTGAATATTTGATTAGTCGGACAGAATTGCATCCACCAGTTCACTCTTATGTGACAATCTAATTGAACGGATGCAATATATTTGGGCTTATGGGATAATATCTCAGAGCTTAAAGCCTTGACATTATGCTTGTAATTAAAGATTATGTTTAATTTATCAATTATGTTATTTTATTATATCTTAAAGACAATGTTTATTTTATCAATTTGTCTGTCACAATATTTGGCATATGTTGCTACAGTTGATTCGCCTGTAGCAATATTTATTGCATATGTTGCTACAGATGATTATATGTAGCAATATTTGATCCATATGTTGCTACAGATGATTATCTGTAGCAACATTTGAGTCATATGTTGCTACAGCTGATGTTTATATCGCAACATTCGTCCATCACAACATGTGGCATATGTTGCTACATATGATTATATGTAGCAACATTTGAGTCATATGTTGCTACAGATAATTATATGTAGCAATATTTGAGTCATATGTTTCTACAGATGATTTTAAGTAGCAATATTTGAGTCATATGTTGCTACAACTGATTATATGTAGCAATATTTGAGTCATATGTTTCTACAGATGATTTTATGTAGCAACATTTGAGTCATATGTTGCTACAGCTGATGCGTATATCGCAACATTCGTTCGTCACGACGTGTGGCATATGTTGCTACATATGATTATATGTAGCAACATTTGAGTCATATGTTGCTACACGTGATTATATGTAGCAACATTTGAGTCATATGTTGCTACAGATGATTATATGTAGCAACATTTGAGTCATATGTTGCTACAGCTGATGCGTATATCGCAACATTCATCCGTAATGATACATAATAATTTGTTGTTTGATTAGGAGTGCAAAAGTATGTCTATTTAGTTCCACAACTATGATAATTGTATTGATTGTACACAACTACATAATAATTTTGTATCCTCTGCAAAATTCTTCTTGGTAATGCTTAAAAATACAAGAAAAAAAATAAAGAACACCAACATTAGCTTCCAGATGCTACAACATTTGGTCTTTTTCTTCTCATTCATCCCTCATTCGGTACTTCTTTTGATATGACTTTCATCAGCAGTGTCCAACTCCTTAATTTTGTTCGCCAATCGGAGAATAACGAACTTGGATCGTATATCAACATCTTCACGATCCCTCCATCTAAATAAGTTGCATGAATTCTCCTAAAATACAAACCACAAAGAAATAAATTTTAATCAAAAAAGATAAAGAGATCTGAAATCTCCAAATATTTTAGAAATAAACATACATACACGATATCGTGGACAAGATCAAAATCTGCGACCTGGATTGTCTTTTGACCATGAAGTTTGCATTGAAAGTAGATCTCCATGTTTGCAATACATTTTAACATTCAACATAGTATCATTTTCATCATCACAAATTCGACTTAGTATAGCATTTGACATCATACCATGGGAGTACCGAAATTTGGTTTAACCAAAGGCTAATCAAATATAGAACAGTGTGACTGACAGAAAATCAAATAAGATAATTACATTTAATGTGAAGCGACAGGTCCTATAGGAGATAGGACATCCCAGGAGAGAGAGAGAGTGAAAAAAGGCGCCAAAACTGAAGCGGCAAAATGAAAAATTTGAAAACCCTATTCTTGAAATGAAAATGAAAACGTATTCTAGAATGGGTTGGACCTATTTAACTTTTTGTTAAACAGAATGAGCTTTGCCTATCATTGGGTCACTTTTAAAAAAGTCATTTGTTATAATTATATGTCACAACAGTTTCGTTATATGTTGCGAATTTAACAACAGAAACAACATATGTTGCTACAGATGAAAAATCAAGGAGACATTAATAGACGATTTGATCGATTTAGGAAAGGAAAAATGGAAATTTGAACCAAATTTTAGTGATTTAGAACATAAATAATCAATAATAATAAGATATAACATTTGGAACAACGATTTAGATAGGTGTTATATAACTATGACATGGATTTACTAGGACAATGTATGATGAACTAGTGAGATGATTGTCTTTATAAATATAATTGCTATAATCCAATGGAGAGTGTTGTTAACGACCATAATTTGTTACTTATACATGTTGTAGGACTATATAATGGTGTTACATATCAAATTCTGAGACAATTTAATTGAATTAATCTCCAAAAGAGTCATTTGTTATAATTATATGTTGCAACAGTTTAGTTCTATATTGCGAATTTAACAACAGAAACTGCATATGTTGCTACAAATGAAAAATCAAGGAGACACTAATAGACGATTTGATCGATTTAGGAAAGGAAAAATGGAAATTTGAACCAAATTTTAGTGATTTAGAACATAAATAATCAATAATAATAAGGTATAACATTTGGAACAACGATTTAGAAGGGTGTTATATAACTATGATATGGATTTACAAGGACAATGTATGATGAACTAGTAAGATGATTGTCTTTATAAATATAATTGCTATAATCCAATGGAGAGTGTTATTAACGACCATAATTTGTTACTTATACATGTTGTAGAACTATATATTGGTGTTACATATCGAATTACGTGACAATTTAATTGAATTAATCCCCAAAAGATTCATTTGTTATAATTATATGTTGCAACAGTTTAGTTATATGTTGCGAATTTAACAACAGAAACTGCATATGTTGCTACAGATGAAAAATCAAGGAGACACTAATAGACGATTTGATCGATTTAGGAAAGGAAAAATAGAAATTTGAACCAAATTTTAGTGATTTAGAACATAAATAATCAATAATAATAAAGTATAACATTTGGAACAACGATTTAGAAGGGTGTTATATAACTATGATATGGATTTACAAGGACAATGTATGATGAACTAGTGAGATGATTGTCTTTATAAATATAATTGCTATAATCCAATGGAGAGTGTTGTTAACGACCATAATTTGTTACTTATACATATTGTAGGACTATATATTGGTGTTACATATCGAATTACGTGACAATTTAATTGAATTAATCCCCAAAAGATTCATTTGTTATAATTATATGTCGCAACAGTTTCGTTATATGCTGCGAATTTAACAACAGAAACTGCATACGTTGCTACAAATGAAAAATCAAGGAGACACTAATAGACGATTTGATCGATTTAGGAAAGGAAAAATAGAAATTTGAACCAAATTTTAGTGATTTAGAACATAAATAATCAATAATAATAAAGTATAACATTTGGAACAACGATTTAGAAGGGTGTTATATAACTATGATATGGATTTACAAGGACAATGTATGATGAACTAGTGAGATGATTGTCTTTATAAATATAATTGCTATAATCCAATGGAGAGTGTTGTTAACGACCATAATTTGTTACTTATACATATTGTAGGACTATATATTGGTGTTACATATCGAATTGACAATTTAATTGAATTAATCTGACAATTTAATTGAATTAATCCCCAAAAGATTCATTTGTTATAATTATATGTCGCAACAGTTTCGTTATATGCTGCGAATTTAACAACAGAAACTGCATACGTTGCTACAAATGAAAAATCAAGGAGACACTAATAGACGATTTGATCGATTTAGGAAAGGAAAAATGGAAATTTGAACCAAATTTTAGTGATTTAGAACATAAATAATCAATAATAATAAGGTATAACATTTGGAACAATGATTTAGAAGGGTGTTATATAACTATGATATGGATTTACACGGACAATGTATGATGAACTAGTGAGATGATTGTCTTTATAAATATAATTGCTATAATCCAATGGAGAGTGTTGTTAACGACCATAATTTGTTACTTATACATGTTGTAGGACTATATATTGGTGTTACATATCGAATTACGTGACAATTTAATTGAATTAATCCCCAAAAGAGTCATTTGTTATAGTTATATGTTGCAACAGTTTAGTTATATGTTGCGAATTTAACAACAGAAACTGCATATGTTGCTACAGATGAAAAATCAAAAAGACACTAATAGACGATTCGATCGATTTAGGAAAGGAAAAATGGAAATTTGAACCAAAATTTAGTGATTAGAACATAAATAATCAATAATAATAAGGTATAACAATGGAGAGTGTTGTGTACGACCATAATTTGTTATATCATAATTCAAAAATAAGTACAAAATAAGTGGAGGCAACATTTTCACTATATGTAATATAATATGTTGCCACATATATAATTTCAAAATAAATACAAAAAACAATAAAATCAACATCGTCTTCAACACAGATTAAATTATTCCCACACAGTAGTATGCGGAAGAAATTTAACTAGATAATCTAGTTCTAAATCACAAATACACAATTCGCAACGGATATCGTCTTCATCGTCACTTCCTTTGGGCCAACCAATCTTGCGGGCATTTTGTTGGGGTTGATGCACAGTGCAACAAATGGGTCTTACACCCAAAATATTAGGTTCTTCCACCCACATTCAATTTAAAATGCACCGCAAATGGTGTCGACATCTTCTCACTATTACTGACATGTTTTTTTTCATGTTGGCAATGTACATCAAGCCTTCTCTCATGGAAGTACCGCCTTCAAAGATTGAAATTACGGCAAGCACATACTCTGCACCACGATGGCTAACTTCTGCTGCTTTTTTAACCATTCTCAGTGCAGTTGGATCATTACGATTGAAAAAATCAAACTATAAAAGAAACAACACATTAAGATTACAAAATAAATTGATGCAAGGTGAAAAAAAAACTAAAAACAGTAAAATTACCACGCCTTTTTTGGAGAAGTCTTCTAAGTTCTCCGATGCTATGCAAATATTCATGAAAGACCTGGCATATTGATTCCTCGTCCATGTAGGTTCAGTGGGAAAGCTGGCCAATGTAACCTTCTGATATACAGAAAGTTCATTACCAACTTCATTGAGGAACCTAGAACATAATTTAACACTAACTAAATCTTTTAGAGAGTAGGAAGCAACCCTTTCAACGATAAGAATTACTAGTTCAGTCGAGAGGAATTCGAAAAGGTTTTTCCTAGTTGAAACCATTTTTGAGAATGAAGAAGAAGAGAAGAAGAGAAGACAACTTTTGACTTATCTCTCCCTTCTTGTGTACTTATAAAGGCCAATAATTTTGAAATGTTGCAAGACATGACGTTTCAACAGAGTGAACTGAAGAGTCATAATTATTAAACAAAAGATATTATCTAATAGCACACTCCTACGTAATTATTATTTAAAAGTATATTGGGACAGATGATTATATGTAGCAACATTTGAGTCATATGTTGCTACAGCTGATTCGCCTGTAGCAACATTTGTTTCATATGTTGCCACATCTAATATATCTAAAAGCAGACTCCCACGTAATCATTATTTAAAAGTATATGTTGCTACAGATGATTATATGTTGCAGTCATATGTTGCTACATATGATTCGCCTGTAGCAACATTTGTTGCATATGTTGTCACATCTAATATATCTAAAAGCACACTCCCACGTAATCATTATTTAAAAGTATATGTTGCTATAGATGATTATATGTAGCAGTCATATATTGCTACAGATGATTCTCCTATAGCAACATTTATTGCATATGTTGCCACATATGATTATATGTAGCAACATTTGAGTCATATGTTGCTACAGATGATTATATGTAGCAACATTTGAGTCATATGTTGCTGCAGCTGATGCGTATATCGCAACATTCGTCCGTCACAATATGTGGCATATGTTGCTACAGCTGATTCGCATGTAGCAACATTTGTTGCATATGTTGCCACATCTAATATATCTAAAATCACACTCCCACGTAATCATTATTTAAAAGTATATGTTGCTACAGATGATTATATGTGCAGTCATATGTTGCTACAGATGATTCGCATGTAGCAATATTTGTTGCATATGTTGCCACATCTAATATATCTAAAAGTACACTCCCACGTAATCATTATTTAAAAGTATATGTTGCTACAGATGATTATATGTGCAATCATATGTTGTTACAGCTGATTCGCCTGTAGCAACATTTGTTGCATATGTTGCCACATTTAATATATCTAAAAGCACACTCCCACGTAATCATTATTTAAAAGTATATGTTGCTACAGATGATTATATGTTGCAGTCATATGTTGCTACAGATGATTTGCCTGTAGCAACATTTGTTGCATATGTTGCCACATATGATTATATGTAGCAACATTTGAGTAATATGTTGCTACAGATGATTATATATAGCAACATTTGTTGCATATGTTGCCACATGTAATATATCTTATAGCAACATTTGACATGTGTTGACACAGAAATAAAGAAGAGCAACAAATCACGCATTAGGGCATTTCTAGATAAGATTATATAATAATCCTCAAATAAGAAAGAACATTCATTAAAATTCAACAACACAACGCTTAACATTTCTTATGGGGCATTTCGATTTGGGCATGTAGTTTTTTTGTGGCCAAAGTCCTTACATACTGAACACTTATTTTTTCTTGCTGGAACTGATTCACCAACTCCATGCCGTCTCTTATATGTCCTTCTTTCGGGTTTACTTGGATTAACATATGGAGGAGGTATTTCTCTCTGTATGATATCCAAAGGGACAATCCAGGAATCTTCAGTTGGCACCGGGTGAATTTCCTGACAATATGCCATTATGTATTTTTCCACTGAATAATATGGAGAGGAGTACAGGTAAATCTGATTTCCAAAATCAGCACCATGTTGGCATCGAATCGCTGCCATGGCATGTGGACAAGGTATTTTGTCCAAATCAAAAATTCTACAAGTACAAGTTCTTCTTTGTAGATCTACAGTAGCAACATCTCCATGACTAGTGACACTGAACTTGTAGTTAGCGATTTGATGGGCTAACAACTTGTTGCCCGCGTTGACATACTCTGATATATCTTTTTCAATTGAAGGAACAAATCTATTTGCGGAGTGCACCAGTTCCATACGCCTCTGGTGAAATAACAATGCAAATCTTCTGTTTATTTCATCAAACAGAGCGACAATGGGAAATTCTCTTTCAACATCAAACATAGCATTCACCGATTCCGCGATGTTTGATGTTATAATATTATATCTATAACAACAGATAAAAATAAATAAAGCACATAAAGTAAAAATAAACTCAATTGAGATGGTACCTATTTCCCGGGCAAAATGCCCTACTCCATGTGTGAAATCCAATACGTTCAAGAGCTTCAGCGGCCTTTGGTACCAAATCTCTTATTTGATTGAAATGGTCATTGAACTCACATATATCGTACGCCTTTGCTGCTTTATAAAAATGGGACACTACCTTTGAATTGTGAAAGTTATTTCAAATATTTTCCCCGAGGTGTCTCATGCAACAACCATAATGAGATGCAGGGTAGATTCTTGAAATCATCTTTCTAATACTTGGATGCCTATCAGAGATAATGCACAACTCATCAGTATCATCTACAAAGCTTCTCATATTTTGAAAAAAATATTCATATGAGGCATCACATTCCTTGTCCACGACATAGAAAGCCACTGAAAATATATGATTCTCGGCATCTTGTGCCACCGCCGATTGCAGAACTCCTCCATACTTGCTCCTTAGAAATGTGCCATCAACGGCTATTACAAAAAAGTACTGGAACCTCCCATTTTCATCGAGCGACAATGCCGTCTTGCTTCATGGATTCACAACTTCAAGTATATACCGGTACGCATTAAGCACTGCGTACCCGTGCTCATGTGTTCCCCTAACATTTGCCTTAGCATGCTTCATGCCCTTATAAATCTTCCAATAGCTTACCTTACAACCCAATTCTGTGCGGAGTTGATTTGACATGTCTCTTGTGGATGGGCCTTTACCATTGGGAAACCTATTTTCAAGTACTTACCTATGACTTTTGTCGTGGCGTGAGGATTATGGCTTGTAAGATGCTCTGAACCACACGTATGGTACCTTTCATAGATTCTAATCGCAAATCTGTCACTACTTGTAAATTTCACAGCCCTCAGCCACCAATTGCAATCCGGATATGAACATTTAAAGGAAAACACATTACGAGAAATGATCACCTTTTTCAGTCTAAAATCTTTTTTCAAGCAAGCAATTTTCAATGAATTTGCCAGTTCTTGCTTGTTCTTGAATGTCATTCCCTTATAAAATCATGTTTCTTCATCTCTAACATTATTCACACGTGAAGTTTGAGAAGCACATGAATTGTTGCTGCCAACTATAGGTGTGGGAGAAAACTTTCTCTAAAGGTCCGGCCCTTCAGGTTGAGCTTCACCTTCACCTTCACCTTCACCATCACCTTCACCTTCACCTATTCCAATTTCACCATCGGGATTATTCATGTCCGCAGGATGAAATTCATCATTAAACATATCTTGTTGGCCTTGGTCTACATTATGATCCTCCTCGATAGGAGTTTCTTCCACGTAGACTCTTAATATTGGCGGTTTCTCTGTTCCTCCCAAATAAACACTCAAACTAGATTGGTCAGTTATAAAAGGTAAAACCTTCTCATTATAAAAAAATGGGAAATGTAACTCATGACAAGATCTTGCGGTTTACAATTGTATCCAGACTTTTGCACGACTAAATTGAAGAACTCATCATACAAAATGTTTCTTTCGACATACATCCCTACTGAACCGGCTCCTCGTTTTTTACTATCCTCCCAACGCCATATGAATCAATTTTTCTTCTTGACCCATTCACCACGACAATCAATCCCTACAAATAATGACATTGTACCTGAAGAAAATAATTAAAAAAAATAATTACTAACTATGAAGAATAAGCATATGTAGCAACATATGACTATTCTGTTGCGATATTTAAGTCATATGTTGCTACATATGACTGTTCTGTTGTGAAAAATAAATCACATATTGCTACATTTTTAGTTATATCATATGTATCAACATATGACTATTCTGTTGCGAGATGTAAGTCATATGTTGCTACATATGACTGTTCTGTTGTGAAAAATAAGTCACATGTTGCTACATATGACTATAATATGTTATAATAGTCAACTGTTGCAACATATATAACAATATGTTGGAAACGCAAATGCAAATTATTGAAAAAATTACAGGTACCAGATCAGATGATAATGAATTGATTTTAAATAACTATTAATTTTACTTACCAGAAATAATGGTGTATAACCCAATCGCTTATGCAGTAATTCCAATTGAACAAAACGAAATTTGGTCCACTAGTTACAAATTAGGTGAAAAACTGATTCAAGAAGAAGAAAGCACAAGCACTACCAGCGAAGACCCGCAATGTACAAAAATAATAATAAGAAGAAGAGGAAGATGAAGAGAGCAGGAAGAAAGGAAAGCAAGCAAGCAAAGACGAGAGCAGCAGAAGAAGAAGAGGACGAATACGACGGTTGGATGCGGGGGAAAGAAGCTTTTATTTCCTCTTTTGGCTCGATATTTCCCATCAAAATTGGTTAAATTAGGTTTGATATAGTCAATTTACCATTTTATCCCTCATTTAATTCCCACCAAAAGTTGGTTAAATTAGGTATTGTGAAATTACCCTTTAACCCTTCATTTAATTCAGTGGACCAAACTGTCAACTTATAAACTTGAGGGCAACTCCACAATCCTTAATCAATAATCACATAATTGTTACCTACACCCAATAATTAAGATTTATGTCCCCACCCTTTTATTTTGAAACTTTAATGTCACTTTTTTTTTAAAATCCCAGCTTACCCCACCAGACCAAGGGTGGACATGATAACAGTAGAGAGATAAAATAGAGGTAACAATAATGCCTCATTTCTCTCTTTCTTGCTGTTATCAGAGGAGTTTGGGGAAAAGGGGATCGCAGCCGTTGAGAGAATCGTACGGGTGATCATGGCCGTCGAATGGAGTTGTGAGTTGACAGGAGGCATGTGCTACCCATGAGATTTGTGAAATTGGTTGCAATTTTTTTATTTTTGATTTGATAAAAATATTAATCGAAATTGATTTAAAATAAATTTGATTCAATTTATTTTTGTATGATTTATCAATGAAAATAGCCAACACATTAGGAGCCATGGGTATAATATAAAATGAAGAAGGCTTAAGTCATCGATAGCCCCTTAAAGTTGTTCACATATTTTACTTAGACACATTAACTAGGGTTAATACCTATTGAACACTTTTATCTATTCAAATCTTATTTTTATTAGATATTTTTGATAATAAATAAAAAATATAAAATGTGTGTGATACACTCTCGATGACATGGCAAAATAGTTAATGAAAAGATGGCATGTGGCAGTTGGACCCCAGAAATTATGGAAGAATAATTTTAATATTAAAAAAATTAATTCTCATACGTTTTCAATCTTTTTATATACATAAAAACATTTGAATATAATTTTACCTGGCCCCACGGTACCCCCACCCCCTTTCTTCTTCATTTTCTTTCCAGCAACATTTCAATTCTTAAACCATTATATTCTTCTCAAACTACTTGTAGATTTAATTATTTTTTTTAAAAAAAATAACAATAATTTTCCGTACCTAATACATGAGAAAGATATAAAGTGAGACTCGTACAAGAGTGATGAAGAAGCGGAGTTTGTTAAAGAATAATTATTTCAAAATTGGTGTAAAAAAGAGAATTCAAGAGGACCCAAATTAATTTTATCAAATTCTTTGTGTTTATTTATTATAAGTTAAATGAATTTTAGTAATGTTTGTTTGGAGGTGGCCGGAAATGGAGCTGGCGGCTCAATTTAAAACTTCAATGTCCAATTTTTTTTCCTGGCAAAAATAATTAGTTGATTTCATTACTCCAATGTCCAAAAATCCTGTTGCTTCTAACTTTAGTAGATCCAATTATTTGATTTTAAAAAAAAATAGAAACTGTAAGTTTTAATTTTGAAAACATGTGAAGAAGAAGACTAAAATTAGGGGGAGGGGAAGGGGGTGGGGGCTTTTCCTTCTTTTTTTTTTTTTTTTTTGCATTCATTTTTATTTTAATTATTTGCAATTTCAACTGTAAGTTTTTTCGAAAAAACTAAATCAAAATATGATTTTAGATGCCTTCACGTGCCAAAAGAAGGTGAAAAACACTTTTTTTGCCATATCAGTATTTTGTGTTTAATAGGTAATTTTTTGAACAATTTAGATGTTCAATAGGTACCGGTCCTAGTTTAAGTGTCTAAATGAAATATGCGGCAACTTTAAGGGGCTGTCGATGACTTAAGCCAATGAAGAATCTCGACTCATTTAATGTTTACCACTTTAATATATCTAAATTATTTTTCTCTAGCTCAAAATCTTGTGGCAAGAATTTATCCAACTGTGATTTCCTATGTGAATTTTGCTAACTTCTTTATGCTTCATAAATTATTATTTAGTTTTTATTATTTTTTTATAAAAAAATTATCATAATCACCTTTAGAGTTTGTCAAAAAGGACCGGTCCAGCCCCACCCGATCCAAGTCTCACGGGTTAAAGAATTTGAAAGGCTATTGCGGGTTATCCCTTCATTTAGAAGGCCCTGAAAATGCTTAACCCGACCCAACCCCAGAAGGGCCGAGCGCTGAGGCGGCTGACCTTCTTTTTTTTCGTTTCAAATTAAAAATTCTATGACATCAACAAAATGAGAAGATTTTCAAATTAAATATGACAAACAATGGCATTGTTTTGATAACACTAGCAAAAAGTCTAGTGTAATTAGCATGTATCTAAGATACTAGATATGTAAGATATATGTATTTGATGTGATGCATCTCAGATACGCAAGCGAGATAAAAGAGTGGCAAGCGAGATAAGATGGAAACGAAGGCACATAATTTGTCTATGTATTCTAAATACATGCGAATCCACTTGGGTATAGTGTACACTAATTTTGACCAAAATCTGGATGTGAACTTGTGGATCCTCATGCGATAAACCAATGAACTGTCCATTTGTGTCAATAGTTGCACTATGCTCTGCTTCAATTCAAATCTTTCACTAGCTTCAGGTTTCTGAATGCATGAAGTAACACTGGTGGTAATTGGGATTGCCACGTCTCTCACTTTCATCTCAGTCATCACTACAGGTTCTTCTCAATCAACTCTTGCTGTAAGAGTTACGGGTTCACTAGCAACAAGAGGGAATGGGTAAGTGAGTCGTCTTTGCCTTCTTCGGTAATGAACAAATATTCTTTCCGGTAGTGATTGAATTTATAATCTAATCATCATATCATATATCATATATTATTATAAGTGAGAAGCTCCTAAGTTAAAAGTTGAAATACCATTCTACCCTTATTTTATTCCTAAACTATATTAAATATGAATATATAATTAATTTAATAATAAATAATAATTTTATTTAAATTCATGCATCTAGACACAATGGTTCAAATTCTTTGGAATATTAATATATTAGTGTAATCAAATGTATTGAATTATTAGTAAAAACGATCAATATTTTGTCTCCCCCATGTCTAAGATCACTAACTTCTGAAAATTAATGTAAATAACTCTTCACCTTTTCATCTCATCTTATAAATCTTTAGCTATATATATGTATCATGGAAAAGTATTTTTTCTTTACCAATTGCCTCATGTTGATGTGAATCATTAGACAAATTTCAGATACTTTTTTTGTTTTGAGAGATTACTATTTGTTTTGATCCTAATTAGAATGATATTTTGTATCATGGTTTTATCTTGGGAAACTTACATAAATATACTATGATAAAAAAATATTTACCATTTATAGCAATAATATTTTTTTTTCACTTGATCACTTTTAATTCATTTATAATACAAGTTTAATTCATATTACAAAGAACAATTTTTATTCACATATAATACAAATTTTAATGATAAATAATTCATTTATCACACATTTTAATACACTTATAATTCAATGTGTCAAATTTTTACCAAACAAAGATAATATACTTTAAAAACAATTATAATTTATATAATTCATATATATTGCATACATAATTCACTTTTAATACATATTGCAGATTTAACATAGTATTGCTATAAATGGTAATAAATAAAAAGTATTGCTAAAATCAGTAATTATTTATTAAAATGTACCAATTCATGTAATTTTTCCTTTTATAGTTTTAGATGACTTTTTTTTTCAATTGTTTATAAATATCTGAAATTTCACAGACACACACACCATTCATAAGGAGTGAAGCACTTGGATCATTATTAAGGCGTTTGAATTTTGATTGGTTACGGAAGAAGGTATCATCAAGAACTCTACTCCTTATGTATTTATTTTTACTATATATATATATATATATATATATATATATATATATATATATATATATATATATTGTTATAGTTAACGTCTTAAGAAGGATATGAATGTTGTATTTGTTCTTATCTATTTTATTTTTTATATTCTTTACCGATTTATACGTCTTTAATTTAAGCTTCTATGAAATTATGAATGTTATAAGTCTATTTTTATTAGCGCTGAAATTTCTATTTTATGACTTTTATATACGTTTTAAAATGTACTTTATAATATTTTCTTTCTTTTATCCTTTCTTACTGATATGGTTTCTTTAAGTAGCTACATAGTTGTGTACTTACTGATATGAGAGCGTAATGTGAGATTATTAAGGATAAGTCATATAGATATATTCATATATTAGAGGCTATAGTATCGTAATCTTGCTTGATGGTCAATGCACTACTCGATTATTATGAAATTTATTTAACGAATAAAATATAAATTGGTAAAACTAATAAATTTTATTTCAACCATTTTCTATATGATAGTTCAACTTTATAATAATTGTATGGGACAAACGTGCAACGCATGTTACCATGAACTATTATTTAATTAAAAGCCTAACTAAACTGATTCAATTCAAAAAGGGTTTGAACAATGATTAGGTAAAGTCCACAGTTGTAGCTCACATCAGGAATCATGCATATTATCTTGTTAAATGGATATTAATCAACTATCGAATCAATGATCACAGGATTAAATATATGATTATGGTCTCCCGACCTCTAATCGCCTACAATAATTGGCATCCTAACTACATCGTTGAGCGGGATAGGCTGGACCAATTAACGATATTACGATTTCATCCTGTCTAAGAATCAAGCACGGTTTTTAGGTATATCTCTATCCTAGATACAATTAACTCCAGATCTTAAGAAAAAATCATGCTCCTTTTGCCCCACGCTCTATCCTCTTATTCCTCTCCGGGTTCAATTCAGACAATATATTTATTTTAGTGGTGATCAAGCACGAAATATGAAAACAAGAACAAAAGATTAATTCATATGATAGTTAATTTCAATCCATAAAACTTCAATAATATACAATCATCTAGTAACTAGCCCTAGAATTAGGGAAATTAGCTACTCATATCAAGAATCTCGATTATGCAATGTTTAAATAACATAAAGAGATTAAGAGAAAAGAGTTTATGAATGAACCTTAAAAACAGATGAAAAAGCTTCCAAAGTCGTCATTCTTCAAAACACAAAAAATGAATAATAATAAAATAAAATATGAGTCTAATTATATTTAAGTCGAAATGATCAAAACTGACAATCCAGGGCGCGGCACAGACTTGATTTAAAAATCCACTTTGTGGAAATCTTCTCTTCTCCATGACACAAGCATAACACGGACCATTCTGTCTCAAATTATATTTTGCGAAGAAAAATAAAAATCTCTCTCCGTTGCGGAGAAGATGCAGACTATTATGTCTCAACTTATAGTTCACCAACAAATACTGAGATCCCTCTCCTCGATGCAGAGAGGATACGGTCGTGCCTTGTTACTCATTTTTCGTTCTCCTCTCTTGCTGCTTTTTTACTTGGATCCTTTCGTGCTTCCCAATGCCCGATTTCAATGCTCGTTCCTTCATTTAATCTCACCTACACAACTAATCATGTTGGTTAGTATAACTGGATTTAAATGACTCGACACTACTATCAATTAATAAAGAATGATTCCGAACTTGGTCAAAATGCGGATGTTATTTGGTTCTTAGGCATATAAATACGCCTAAGATCAAGGACGATGGACCGTCCTGCACGACAGTCAATGGTGGTAAGAAAGGTGGATCCTTGGCCTGTGGACCACGGACCCCAACCACGGACCATGGTCTGACCAAAGGTCCGTTGGTGAGGCCGTGGTTCTGGGCCTTCAGACCATTTCCAGGCAGGCCATCCACGGGCCGTACCTAGGGTCCGTGGTCCCTTCCATGGACCGTGGGTGGCCCTCGTGGTGCCATCTGAAATTTTTCTGCAGTCAGCCATAATGACCTATTTCGAATACGGGATGTTGTTGGGTGGTCTTGGGCCTTCTCAACCCAAAAGCTAGCTCAAAGGTTGAGGCTTTCCCTCACACTTATAAATTGACCACCAGCCCCTTCCACTTCCGATGTGGGATAACCCAACAATCTCCCCCTTCACACATCGGGCCTTGGGCTGGAGAGAGCGACAATCCAGTTTCTCCTGGTGGGCTGAGACTTGTTGACAACCTTGGCTCTGATACCAGTTTGTTGGGAAAACGCGAACAAGCACAAAAATATATATGGTAAAAGTAATGGAAATAAAATGGGAAAATAACGACACCAAGAATTTTACGTGGAAACCCTTCTGAATAAGGGAAAAAAACACGGGCCAAGAGGAGCAACTGATATTACTATAGTAAGGAATTTTACACTGTGTAGTCACGAATACAATACTCAAAGTGACTACTACACACTCAAAAGGAACAACACTCTTTTGGTTTTCGTCTTACTAAAATATCGCTCACACTCTATTTTTTCTTCACAGACTATTTTCTTGTATAGTCTATGGAATACCTCACTTTGCTCTCAAAATGGTTTTTCTCTCTAACTTGGTGTGTTCTACAAATGAGCAAGAATGCTCTATTTATAGAAGGATAAAACCATGCCTATGTCACTAATGACATAGGTAAATATAGCAAAGTCAAAAATGGGTTGCAAATCTTACCAATTTGCCAACTACCAAGTCTTAATTTTCAACTCTTATCACTATTCCTTTTTAACAATTACTTGTACCAATTGAATAGCTAAAGTTGACCAAAAATGGGATGGATTCAACAGATGTTACACTAACTCACCCTTAATTGGTGTTTCTTATGATGTTCCGTTGTTCTGTTTTGTTTTTTGCAGCCAAGATGCGGCTAGTGAACTATTGTAATCGACTCTTCAGGCTCAACTTGTGTTTCACCCTCAACCAGTACTTGGTTGATCACGGGATTCGAGTTCTCATTAGCTCCACCCTCCAGAACTTATGTCATCTGAACATAATTATGTTCAAGAAATGTGCTTTTTAGTTCATTGCTTGGTTAAACTTGAGTTCTGCATCAGGGGAAATAGGTTTATGTTCAGCTAGAGTACTTTGCTTGAATTGATTCTGTTGATTTTCTTGTCCACCATGAGTCCATATTTTCAGCTGAATCTCTGCCTTGTTATATATGGTTAATCTTATGAATCTATTGTTTTTTATTCTCATTGAAAGGTTTATGACACACGAAAGGAAGTGTTGTCACTTTGAACATCTCCATCCTCACATTTCCTGTAACGTTGCATTGCATATGCGAAGATATAATTTAGTATATTTTTATTTAGATTTGTTATTCTAGCTGCCTAAATTTTAGTAGCTTTAGGTAAAAATTTAGCTAAAACAAGTATTGTTTGGGAGATTTTACTTTGTTTTTAGCATTGCTATTTGATAGAGTTAGGATATTTTGCCAGACTCTCACTGCTTCAGATGCCAACACTTATGGTGGTTTTTCTGCCCCTCGCCTGCAGCAAAAGATTGTTATCCTCCCTTTGTACGTAAAAAATTCTTTAAGATATCTTCAACTGTTATTTCATAGTATATGTGTGTATTTAGATAGTCCTCACTGTTCTCGTCGTCATCTAATTTTCTGTTGGTAAGCTTAAATTTTAAACCAACTCATTGGGATGTAACACGTCTTCCTCGCAAAACCACAGGGCTCTACGCAAGGTTGCTTGTATCGATACCAACATTTCTTGCAATTGGCTGATTTTATACATATTGATCAACAGGGTTAAAGCAAATGTGTTTTGGTATATGGTCAAATGAATGAACCTCCTGGTGCTCATGCTCGCGTTGGGCTCACTGAACTGACCATTGTTCGAACACTTCCGAGACAGTGAAGGGCAAGATGTGCTCCTTTTCATCGATAAAATATTTTTCGCTTCACTCAAGTGAGCTGTCTTTTCAAATACCTTAAGTAGTATATTTTACCTTTTCAATTGCTTAACTTTGTGAAATGATTTCTGATTCTCTTAACTCTTTTGCTGGGACCTGCTCTAGGACGTTTCTGAGGTGTCTGCTTTGCTTGGTCGTATATCCTCTGTTTACTATTTCTCTGTTACTCAAAACTTGTTGTATGGAGTGCTTCCATCAGATAGATATAGGCCTTGCTCTTCCAAATCTTGAGGTGTTTGCTGGTGCTGTGAATGATTTCACCAGAACAATTCCTGTTTCATTATCAAATACATCAAACTTGGTGTACTTGAATTGTCCCAAAATAAGCTCACCGGAATGTCCCTACGTGTTTAGGACAATTGAAAGAGTTGTACAGGATCAACTTTATATAGTCTTTGAAGAAACACAAGTGGGGACTTGAGGCAATCGGTAACCTCTCAACATTTTGATTGTTGGTTCTCTTCCTACAGAACTAGAAAATCTTGTTAATTTGACCCTTGTATCACTGGATAAAAACTACTTGAGAGGTAATGTTCCTGAGTCTTTAGGTAAGCTTCGACGCCTGCAAGGACTGACTTTGAATGGAAACAAGCATCTTCTATTGGTAACTTAAAACATCTTTGTCTACAATTTGAGTATGGAGACTCCTTATCGTGTGATGGTCCTATATAATCGATTTATCGATCCAATCTATATTGACACCCTCCTCCGCTAGTTAATGGATATGGTTAGAGAAAAGAAACTTTAAGCAGTTCCTTATACACTAATCCTCATGTTTCTTTAACAAATTCATTACAAGTGTTACTTAAGGCAAATTCGAGTTTAAGTTATATTCACACTGTCAAGTAACCTTCATCTATTGTTGCAAGCATACCAATAAATAATTTCTTGGTGACTTGGCATCAATCAAAAAGTTCTTAAGACTGATAAGAAGATTAAAGCAGAAAAAAAACATCAGAAACATTTACCAACAAGAAAGACCAGATATACCTCAACTGCTTCTTTGTCTGGAAAGGTAGAAGTGCAATAACAAGTTTTGACACTTTCCAGATTCTTAGTTTAAATCACGTCTCATCTTGAGCCGTACAGTAAATTATACTAACTTGTACAACAGGATTACAATGAAAACTACACCATACAAATGGGAGACCCCTTAAGTCCTATTACAGCTAGATCCAAACGCAAAATACAACATACAATTGGGAGATGGACCAATTAGACGAAAGATAAACAAGCCAGGTTACGAGGCATGAAATTTGAATTTCTGACCCTTGAGAAGATCGAGAATCAGAATTAGTCCTCTTCTTTTAAACCATTACAACAATCAGTACTCCAGCGATCCAAGAGATGGCATTCCAGAAATAAGATCTCGATCATCAGCATTAGTGCTGCTCATCCTTTCAACCGCTCCACGGTTCAGGGATTCAGCCTCTTCCTTTCCCAGCTTCTGCACATCTTCGGGTGAAAGGATTTTTATATACCAGACGTTATTGACAAACGCCCTGAAAATACAATGCCAGGTAAATAAAGAGAAGATTATAATGTTATAATAGGACTAAAGAAAAGCCTACCACAGGGCTGAATAGATATAAATCATGTGAAGGTAATGCTAAACAAGAAAAAGCAACCCTATAAATCAAAAAGTTGTGACACAAGGAACAAGTTTTAAAAGCATGTGGTCTTCCTTCTGTCATAGTGGAAATTTAAGAAAAAGTTATATATTAAGTCTTCCCGCAATTGGACACTTACTCCCATGGATCGTCTCCAAGGAGAAGGATATCATTCTCCCTGTCAACAAATACAAGCTGCCAGCCTGATCTTTGAGGGTCTTCAAGGAACCCCTCAATACCGAACATCTGCCCCAATTCCCGTCGCAGCTCATGATAGCTGTGGAACTGGGTGATATCCAGTGACCTCCCAACACATCCCGATTTGTAAACCTGCATAGACAAAAAACTATACTCACATGATTGTCAGATGCACTAAATGCCAATGAAATATTTGACCTTAAACAGCAGAACTAGCACCTTGACAAATGTATGGGTTGCATTTGGTGGATCAATTTGTCCTGCATTGTGCAACAACTCAGAAGAGTCTTGCACATAACCATATAGAGAATTCTGATATCCAGAAGCCCCAAGTGGCATTAAGGACATATCAGCACATGTAGTAGTAACATTAGACACTGTGGTCGGAAGGAGATGCCCTGAAGAATCAACATTAGCACCAAAAAGCGCTTGATTCTGGGAATCCAAGCTACAATTTCCCCTAGGATTGGAAGTATCTTTCCCGTAAGTTGGGAGTGGTGATGAGTTGGAGCACGTATTTAGTTGTGACTCGGTAAATTTTGACATCCAGGACTGTTGAGGCGGTTGCTCTATGATCACGGACTGACCAGTTCTGTTGATATTCAATGAATTACTACTTCCTTCAGAACACAACGAACCAAGCATATTTTGCACGCCTGAAGGGGCAACAGATGCTGAAAACTTAGAGTTCAAATCTGCAAAATCTGCTTTCAAAAATGGAGAGGTAACATTTGATGGTTGCCTCTGCTGGAGCTGGTCGTGCGTGAGTTGGAATGCTTCTTGGTAAGTGTGTTGGTGAGCCTGTTCCTCTGACTGATTATTGGATTGATGCTGGGATTGCCTTTGAAGGTTCTCTGACAGCATTTGGGTTTGAGCAGGCAGCATATGCTGATGAACTGCTTGCTGCATTATTTGCTGCTGATGCTGCTGATGCAAAATGGAATTCTCAGTACTTGCATGTTGGAGATATTGGACAGGCTGCTGAAACTGCATTAATTGCTGTTTCAGCAAATCTCCACTCCCAAAACTTTGCAAGCCAGTAGCCAGCATAGCTTGATAGTGCTGATTGATATCATTTGGGATAATTGTTGAATCGACTCTCTGTTGCATCCAAGGAAGCATGCCAAAAGACTGAAGATTCATGGAATGAGGTCCTAGCTCACCAGTATTCCCTCTTAACCATGCCATTCGATTAATAGCTTCATTGTTACTATCTGCAAAAGCAAAGGAGAAAAATGACTAGTATAGCTTCTGGAACTAGAATTGGCTGCTATCTGAACAATGATACTGCTTAAACTCGTGTTTATTCCTTCTATCATGGCTATCTGGGTGGGGAAGAGAGGATGAAGAACTCCTGGGGTTTAACAGACACGGGATTGTTTGGTTCAAAAACAGGTTATCCTGGGATTATAACTATAAATAATGTCCTATATGGGATAAATAATCCCATGATTGTGACGATAAATATATCCAGGTTTTAGGTAATCCCCTCAACCAAACGCAAACACAGGCTTAGTCCCAAATTTAATAGGGATAACCAATTATTCCCTCCACAAACAAACGGACCCTAAAACTACATAGGCCATTACTCTTTCTTTTTCTTTATTTCCTGATAAGTTGTACTACAAACTTCACAATTTTACCACAATAGAGAAAATATATGTTTTACAGCTTCAATTCTCTTATTACATGACCATTCAGCATGCCATACCCTGATAAGATGAGGTTCCTGGATAGAAAGGCCTCTTTAGCCTTAGAGGAAAAAGAGATGGATACATCGGAAAAGTAGTCAAAGGCTCAATCTCCCATAATGAGACCCTTGGTTGCCTCTCTCCTGCAGTTGACTCATCCCAACCAACCTATAATTTCAAGAAATTTGTTGTGTAAATATGAAGTGTTAGCAACAAAAGCAAACATTTTTCACCATACAAACAGTATATGATTGTAGATCTGTAATTTCCTTGCTGTAGATTATAATTTTCATACAACTAATTGAAAGACTAAAATTAGAAGGATTAAAGCACTTGTAATATCTGATTTCTACATAATCTATGTGAAGTTATGCTGCAGATACCTGACATGGGTGTGACTGCTGGGACATGGACGATAAATGCATTTACCAACATATATGAGTATATCTTTTGATTAATTGAAGTAATTAACTGAACTAATAAAATATTTTTAATAAACACCTAATATTTTATTCATAAGCTCGTATAATAGAAAGCTTTCTCATACTCCGTATAACATATATAAATAAATATGACATGAACCCAAAATCAAGCCAAATACCCAATCAATCTATATTGGTCAAACATCTAAAGCCGCTGTGGATTCCAACCACACTCAATTGTGTGGGATCTCCACGGGTGCATCAAGGATTTTGAAGGGTCTTAGCAACATACACATGAAGTGTGAGTCAAGTATATTCAATGCAGTAATGCACGAAACCTTGTAGTGCAAATTAACATTCACATATATGTCAGATAGACGTGGGGGGAGGAAGAACTTGACACGATACAGAAAGTTTGATGTTGCAGTATGGAAGTCGACCATCAGATGATAGTTAGACACCAAACAATTTTCTTTTTTGAGGACTAGTACTGTAATTTAGACACCAAACTATTAAAATTTCAAGTTATGTGAATAGCTGATAAATTGTAAGCTTTTGATCCTTTAGTTAATGCGAGACAAGCACGAGCAGCAGAAAATTAATTAAAGATATTTAACCTGGATATAAGCAAAGGCATATATCACAAGGCTGTGAGAAGTGATTTGGCAGTAGAAAATTAGTCGTTAACCACGGGTAACATTTGAAGAAATAATATTAAGGGCATTAGTATGATGATT
The DNA here is from genome assembly GCA_016801875.1 of Solanum sitiens. NCBI lineage: Eukaryota > Viridiplantae > Streptophyta > Magnoliopsida > Solanales > Solanaceae > Solanum > Solanum sitiens. Next base: position 275,374 of record JABWTJ010000600.1, read on the forward strand.
CAGAGGTGGTATCTGTTTGCAAGCAAACACATGAGAGAGAGAGGAGGGCAGTTCAAAGTAGTAGTCTTACAGGAATATTGTAAGCAATGCAATAAAAAAAGAACTTGGTTCTGAGTACAAGAAAATGAAGATCTCAGTCCTCACAAATCCAAGCATAAGCAGGAGAAATAAGTGGACAAAACTTGTGCTATATATTGGTGAAGACTGGGATTTTGTCCAAAAATACTCAACTTGATAACATGAAAGTTGTAGAAACTAAAAAGGTAGAAAAGAAATAGAAAAGATTTTCTATCAGAAAGATGAAGATAGAAGTAAGACCATCAAGCCAACCACTCAATGGCATGATCAGGATCCAACCCGCACGATGTGTGGGGTCAACTTGAAAACCACACCACCCCCGAACCCCAAACGATGCAAAAGGAAAAAAGCGTAAGGTAAAATAAAAATAGACCATTTACCTTGACAGACCGCCAGTGAGAGTTTGCCCAGCGAACTGGATCTAAGTCACCAATCCCAGTAATTGTGCCCATGTATCTGAAAAATGATAGAACCACCTATAAGAAAAAAAGAGTTATGTATTGTAATGACAGACCACTTACTTAGCTGATGTTTTATGTTTAAGGATTTGAATGAAGATGTTGACCATCTTCTTTTTCATTGCCGATTTGTTTTGAGGTTATGGTGGGATATCCTTACTTGTTTCGGAGTGTAATGGGTGATGCCAAGTACAGTGAAAGAGATGATGTTTAGTTGGAATTGCGGCAGACGGAGATGAAGGCACAAGGCTTGGAATATTTCTCCATTAGCACTTATGTGGATACTATGGAGAGAGAAACGTCAGAGCTTTTGAAAAGATGGAGATGAATTATTTACCGCTAAGAGTAGCCTCTTATCCCTTATTTTCCTTTTGCTGCACCCATGAGATCCCTTTAGAAGATTGGGAGATTTTTTTGGTAACCATTTCCTCTTGTAAGTTTTCTACTTTTTGGTATACCTCTTGTACTGCAGGGGCTTTTGTTTATACCCACATATCCATAAAATCTTATCGGTTTTACCAACAAAAAAAAGAGTTATCTAACAAGTATAGAGGCTAAGGATTTCAACGACACCCACAAAGGTAGGGCACCAACTTATTAGCAATGAAAATTTTAGTTTAATTGGTAATAAATTTGGTTTATTTACCAAAAGTAACCACCAACTTCATTAATCCCGAAAGAAAGAATGCAACTATGTTTTCGCCAATACCAGACAAGAATGATATACAACTCTATGGCCAATGGAAAGCCATAGGGGTAATAATCCTGCACCGTCAACCCAATTCATCATTTCTACATAATTAGACTTAATTCTCCAAATATAATTCATGATGAAACAAAACATAGGAGAAGATGCATATTTAAAAGCAACTAATCTGCATTTAAGTTTAAAGCAGGTGCCCGATACATCAATAAGAAACAAAAAGCCTACTTATATAGCACTTCAGACAGAATATATACGAGGAAATCTAACATCAAGAAATAAAAGGAAATCTATCTACTTAAGATCAAACAACTTCATCCCGTACCTTCGAACACTTGATTCTTCAGTTTCAAATAGCATCCGAAAGCGCATTCCAACAGAAACGCGAGTGTGATATACAGCTTTGATGTATTTTGGAAGAGGTATAACAAATTCGGATGGGCTAGCCCTAACGCAATAAGCACGTCAGTAAATGAAAGCAAAAAAGGTAATAGATATGAATGAAAACACAAGGGAGTAGTACTGTTACGTACTACCTTGGATTAAAAAAGACATTGAAACAGCTATTAGTAGCAGCAGCATGAGCAGCAGCAGCAAGTAATCCAATGTGCATGCTATCACTAGATAGGACTGATGATGGCATCACAGTCTGTGGTCGAACTGCACGTCGAATTCCCAGAAGGAGCTGATTTTTCTCATTCCTGCACAGAACCGACTATCTCAAGAAAAAGCCTGGAGGAAAATGTCATGCTGGATGCAATAATATGAGAAAAATGTACAGGTGTGTCAACAGAGGAGGTTAAACAGTACCAAATGAAAAGAACAGAATCTCCAGCAACAAGCCTTTTGGCGCTAACGAACACACTCCAGCCAGTGGTAAGAAGATGCCGCTTAGGCTGTCCTGCAGGCAAAAGGAGAAAATATGAACAGATGATAGCATACTTGGTACACATTTATCAGTTACACACCTCATTACACTGTTCCTTCCACATCCAACCAGTAATCATCCTTCTATCTAACAAATTATCAAAACGAATTTTAGAAAGAAAGAAGGCCAAATACATACACAACCCCTTAACTTGTCTCTATATTTCATTTGGTCACTCAAACTCAATCGTTTCATTTCAACCCTCTAACTCCAATTTTCATGTACCATTTTTTAACACAAAATGCTTACTGGACAGATTGGTGAAATTACTCACCTTTTAAAGCGCGTGAGAGATCCTTTTTACCGTTAATATTCGGCATTCCATTCGTTTAACAACTTTCTCCCCTATTTATTTCCTCTATCATCTCTTCAACCACATTTTTTCCTTCTATCTATTTTAGTCATCCATTCGTTTTCTTCATAAACCTTCTTTTTTATTTGACTCTCTCTGTGCTTAAGATAATATTATTTTTATTTATTTATATAATTCATTTCGTCTATGTAAAATTAAAAATGTCAACTATATTCTACAATCTACGTTATAAAGGATAAAATATAATGTTTAAATAATAAGTAAAAAGCTAGATTGAGGAGAACGATATGATGTCAAAATTTAGAATTATAATTACCAAAATGCTATCAAATATTTTGTTGATGCCACATAAACTGAAAAGGACGGATACATTCATAGTAACATAAATTCGATGTTTATATTAACCTGTGTCACTAATTGATCTGAGCAATAAATTGTGTAATCAATTGAATATAGCTTTTTCATATTTGTCTACCACACGCTACACACTTATATTGGGTAAAATTAAAATATTTAAATGGTACGTGAAAAATGGAGTTTTGGTCCTGCTCAAACTTACACTTCAAGTATACAGTTTTGATCAAACTTGCACTTCAAGTATACAGTTTTGATCAAACTTACACTTCAAGCATACAGTTTTGGTCCTGCTCAACTTGTACTCTTTAGACCCTAGGGTCTGTCTCCAAACCTCCATGTTAGTGTTAACTCCGTTGTGAATCTTGTCAGTCAATACTACATCGTCTGCAAATAACATACACCATGACACTTCACCTTGGATATGCCGCGCCAATTCATCATTAAGGCAAAAATAAATGGACTAAGAGCCGATCCCTGGTGCAACCCCATCATGATTGGAAGTGCTCTGAGTCTCCTCCCATTGTCATTACATGAGTCTTAGCTTCATCTTACATGTCCTTAATAACCCTAGTGTAAGCCACAAGAACATCTCTAGCCTCTAAGCATCTCCTAAGACCTCCCCAGGCACTTTGCTGTATGTCTTTTCTAGGTCAATGAGCACCATGTGTAAATCCCTCCTACTTCCTCTCCCAATACTGTTCCAACAGTCTCCTCACGACATGAATCCAAATTGGTTCTCAAAAATAGTCACACCCTTCCTCATTTCAACTCCACCACTCTCTCCCAAACTTCCGTAGTGTGGCTCAACAACTTGATCCCCTTATAATTGTTGCAATTTTCAATATCACCCTTGTTCTTATACAATGGAATCATCATACTCCACCTCCATTCTTCAAGCATTTTTGTTGTCTTAGAAATGACATTAAGCAACTCAATCAACCTCTCCAAAACCACCTAACCTATGTTCTTTCAAATTTCACTGGTATCTCATCCGGTCTATTCCCCCTACTCTTGCACAACTTATGAATAACTCATTTCAACTCCACCACTCTCTCCCAAACTTCCGTAGTGTGGCTCAACAACTTGATCCCCTTATAATTGTTGCAATTTTCAATATCACCCTTGTTCTTATACAATGGAATCATCATACTCCACCTCCATTCTTCAAGCATTTTTGTTGTCTTAGAAATGACATTAAGCAACTCAATCAACCTCTCCAAAACCACCTAGCCTATGTTCTTTCAAATTTCACTGGTATCTCATCCGGTCTATTCCCCCTACTCTTGCACAACTTATGAATAATTAAATAATTAAATCAGAAGCAGAAATGAACACTGGTATGTTGTTGTGAAGCAGAAATGAACATAAACTTAAAGACTTTTTTTTTTATATAACAGAGAAATCCGTCCGTCTGTGACCCACCCTTTGGACCAATCACAGCCTTCTAAACTCGGTGGATAATGGGCCCGCCCCTCTACCTTTCTCCACTTAAATACCGGGCTTTGCTTTGCGTGGTGTGGGGCTTGAACCTACGATCTAAACCACAAATCCTCCACCTTTTGCCACTCGAGCTAAGCCTTGGGGGCACGGAAACTTAGATTCTTCACTGTAATTTTCTTTCTAGATAAAGTATATTTAGAACTGTAGTATTCTTTTGCCACCAATATAACCTGGGAGTTGAACTCCTTAACCTTCTTGCAACACTGAAATGTGTAAACAAAAGATTAAGGGAGAAAGGGACTAAGCTAGAGTACTTATCCTGCTTTCATACTCCATCCACCAATATATTTAGAACTGTAGTATTCTTTTGCCACCAATATAACCTGGGAGTTGAACTCCTTAACCTTCTTGCAACACTGAAATGTGTAAACAAAAGATTAAGGGAGAAAGGGACTAAGCTAGAGTACTTATCCTGCTTCCATACTCCATCCACCATCACCCTAGGCCGTGTATCCACCACCTATATATTTTAGTGCAATTTCATACTATTATTAGATGTTGTCCCCTCCTTAACCTTTTTGCAACACTGAAATCTGTAAAAAAATGATTTAGGGATAGAGGGACGAAGTAATATACTTACCCTGATTCCATACTCCATCCACCACCACCCCTATGCTATCCATCCATCACCATTCCTACCCTATCTATCCACCACCATTCACCTTTTTTATTTATTTAGTGCAATTCCATACTACTTTATTTCTGTCACTTAATCCATCCATCACCACTCTTACCCTATCTATGCACCACCTTTCGCTTTTTTTATTTTTTTAGTGCAATTCCATACTACTTTATTTCTGTCACTTAATTTACTTTTTTGTGAGTTATAGTGGACAACATATCTGATTGAAGAATCACCGAATCAAAATTTAAATGTGAAGTTACAAGAAATTTAAATTTTCAGGAGTTGTGAAAGTAATATAAAATAATGTCATCAACGAATGATGTTAAACATTTCGGCACATCCTAAAATAGAGAGAAAATCATACAACATGATAGAGGAAGTGATATCCGATTCCTTAATCTCTTTCACATCACTAACAAAACAACTATATTGTTGCCTAATACCACCCCTAAATGATCATCCAAACCCTAGGTGTACTTCAATTTTTAGAAATCTTGATAAAGAAAAATTGGCAAGTACTAACCGGATTATAGATAGACAAAGAAGCATCAAGATTAAAAAGAATCTTGGGGATTAAAGAGCAAAAAGGAGGAGGCTATAAATTCTCTTCATTTATTTTTCAAACATTCTGAGTCCTTTTTCTCGGCATTGTTCCCCACTCAAATGAATAATAAGATGCACACACATGGACATATGACACTGACACAAAACATTTTTTTAATAATATAACAGGATAGGCATGTATGAACTGGGAAACAACAGTACAATCCTACACAAAATAACAAATTGGATGATTTAATTGGAAATTGCAACAAAGTCAGAGACGAAGCACAAGCCCAATTCATGACAGTGTCTAACATTTGCTCCATGATTTAAAACACCCACCGGCTTTAAGATTACAGCTAAAGATACTCTAAACAGTGTAAAGTTACAGAGAGCAATAAGGAAAGAGCATCTAGAGCTTGCCTCGGAAAATATGCCTGAACTTCCATTCAACATCATGCAGATCCCTTGCAATTAGTTCTTGGGCAGGTGGTGTCTGCGAGAAATCCTGAGTGCCAGTAGAAAAGACAAACAATATCAGGTTTAGCACTAGAGACAAGTCAAAATGACAACCATGGCATCAGTAATCACCAGAGGAGGAAAAACTTTCTCTGCGGCACGTCGAGGGACAGAAAAGCCACCATGTGTGCTAGTATCACTTGCAGTCAGCGTCTTACAAAAATAGTTAGTAGGCTGCTTGCTAGGGATTCCAAACTCAACAGGAAGATATGTATCTTTTTGTTCTTCCTGAAATCCAACACAGTATTTTTGAGACCCCATTCACAAGTAGCTGATGCAAAAAAGGCAATATTATTAAGAATCATTTATAGCAACACTCGGGTGTACCGGTGTCAAGGGCTGCAAAGTCATTTGTGCATATACTTCGTCTGTTTCAACATCTGCCTGAAATTCGACAAGTTATCAATAACCTATGCGCCTAATACAACTTGCATAGCAAAACATAGATTGTAACAGATGAAACCCACATGCATTGTGACATTGTGGAGTTGACAGATCAACTGCGGCGACAAATTTGGGTAATTGGGTATATGTGCATCAACTTCTTTATTAGTTGTTGCAGCTACCTGTCACTCCATTCCAGTAAGGGACCATCAGTCATTTAACTAAAATAATAGATTGTATCACTGCTTTGTGTGATAACGAATGAAATGTGATTGAAGGAGAAAGACCTGTTCACTATGACCCTGAGGAAAGTAAACAACACGACTTCCGACAGTTGGTAGGCACACCAGAGGACCAGCACAGGCATGCCATAGCTCTGAGTTCAAACACTTTTTCTCTCCTTTCAGAATAAAAAATCCATCAGCAATAATTTAATTGGCCTTAATTACAGATACTTTTAAGATTATCTCATTAACTAACCAACAAATATAGAAATCAACATATATTCCTTTTATCTTATTAGAACAAAAACAAAGTGCAACACAAACATACCGACAGTGATATACAAAAAGACAAAATCCCCCAAAGAGAAGACAGCAAGGGGAAGAAAAAGTATAAAGAAGTAGAAGATACCTCCTTCATGAGCCTGCTGACCCATTCCTGATGTTGAAAGCTTCATATATATTTATTTATTTATATAAAAAAACCACTTCCCTTAAAAAAATTATAGCACTACACTCTACACCCTTTTCTGTAATAATCCACTCAATTACACAAAACCCTCAATTCCAACTCCAAAAATCAACTGAAACCCTATCTTCAAGATACCCCACTTTTTCCCCATTATGAATATGATCCCCCCTTACAATCTCCACATGCATTAACCAAAAAAGTCCTTTCAGCTACTCTTTCTCCAATACTTCCATTAAATTGTGATTTCCTCAATTCAATAAGTTGATAGAATCTAAGCTGAGCTCAACTTCAGCTTTTTCTGATATCACTATCAGTTTTGAAGAGAGAGAGAGAAAGGGTGTGCTGTTAGTCTCTTTATACCCCACCCGACCAAGGTCGACCTGATAACAGTAGAGAGAGAGAGAGAGAGAGAGAGAAAAGAGAGTTAATAGTAATGCCTCATTTTCTCTCTTTCTTGCTGTTATCAGAGGAGTCTGATGAAGGTTTGGGAGAAAGGAGATCACAGCCGTTGAGAGAATCGTACGGTTGATCGTGGCCGTCGAATAGAGTTGTGATTTGACAGGAGGCATGTGCTACCCATCCTTCAGTAGTCATTGTCAGAGTACGGAGCTTCAAATATAATATTCAAATTGAAAGGGGGAGAAGAGAAGCAAATCTAACTCCTAATTAATAAAATAAAATTAAAAACCAATAATAATATCTAATATATCCCATGAAATAACTTATAACTCCGGAAATGGTAGAATGTAGGCAAACATTATTATTATCTTCCAAAGTTAAAAAGTTTAATTTCGAAAATCCTTTGATTTAAATAGATAACAAAAAAATAGTGTAAAATCTATAAGAAAGAAATAATAAAAATCGCTAAATTATTTACATTTTAGATTCGATGCGTACAAAGTATTCAGATGTTGGGGTTCTAAAAAAAAATACTCCCTTGGTCTCCCTTAGAATTTCTTGTTTTACTTATTATAATCTCAATTAATTACTTTTAAAAAAGTAAAACCTTTTGAAAATTTTAAACTTTTAATTCATCTACTTCATAATTAATAGACGTAAAATAGTAAACTAACTATGTCAGTCATTGTTTTCTTAATAGGTGTGTCAATTCAAAAGTGAAAAAGTAATTAAGGACATAAAAAGTAACAAAATAGTGTGATAAACAACCCTCACCTTACACGCAAGCTATAACAATATTAATACTAGTAATAGTTCAATTTATGATTAGTAGAATTATCTACGAATAAGTAATAACTATTAGAGTACAACTAGTCCTATGCAATAACCTTTGCAAGGCAAGATAACACTCTACCTCTGCTGATCTTCTACTCTAATACACGATCTCTACTTTTTTTTATTTGGATTTATGTCCTCGTAATATAAAGTTGTTTCATATCTTATCTAATCACCCTTATCCCAAATATATTTTTTCGCTTACATCTACTTTTTCGCATACCCTACAACCAATCTCTCACACCTTTTCACTAGGGCGTCAACACACCTCTTCATAGTCTCAAATTATCTCAGCACCACTTCCCTCGTCATATCTATCACAAAAGCTTAAATATATTTAATTTGCATTATAAAAAAAGTACTATAAAAATGATGCAGTATTTTATTGGTGATATTCAATAATTTAATTTTGAAATTTCAAATTTGAATTTCAGATATTTTTAAAAATATGATAAAGCTATTTTAAAACACTAACTCTTGAATTTATGATGATGAAATACAATTCTAAATATTCATGACTAAGCTTTTATGTATTAGTACGAATAAAAAAATTTGAATGCTCCATTTGGTAAGAGCACTTTTCTGCCATACTGGAACTGTACTTTTACCTGAAATAAATTAATTCCCCCCGCCTTCAAAGCCAGGGTGGGGTGGTTAAATTAAATTATTGAAATATGAATTTTAAAAATGTGGACCTAGGTAAATATTTTTTTTCTTATTATATAGTAATAAATAAAAAAAATATAAATTTTTTTTAATTTTTGGTGGGGTTAAGGCATGGTGAAATGGTCCATTCCCCTTACTCCTTGCTAGTCCTTTTGACTATAAGAGGGGACCATAACCAAATTCTTCTTTGTTTATTTATATTTATTATTTTTTCTCATGATAGATGATAGATACTATGATGCTGTTTTGAAAAGGATTTTGGCATGATTAAGCATATGAGTATGTCTTTATCAGGATGTCTAACAATTCCTTTTCTATTTTTAGGTATTGATTAGATGTTATTTAAATGCTAATTAATTAATTAGTTAGTTGATGACTTTGTTGTTCTTTTTGCCACACACTAATTGGTCCCCCCACTAACAATTCCAAGAATGCAAAACTTGTTTAAATCCATTCATTAACTAGATGACAACAATAGCAATATTAGTATAATTTCACATGTCAAGATTGATAACGATATAGTCCGTATGCAGTTTTATTCTTATCTTGTGAAGATAAAGAAGTTATTTCTATTACAGTGCTAATCAATTAGTTAGACTTAATATCGACCATGTCAGTAGATTATGTGATAACGAACTGTTGGTTACGTTGGTTTGTCTGTTAGACAATTATTATTCATTATAGCTTAATTGGATTATTATTCATAAAGTTGATTAGTCGAACTGAAAGTTACCCAAGTATACCGTCAGTCCATCACCGCTCACCGACGTAGAATGAATATGTTATATCTTTGTTCATGCACTTGATAGCTCATTGGGGTTCAAAACTAGTGATGTAGTTTTAGGGGTGAAATGATTATTAACTCTGGAAGATATCAAGATGAATTTTAGAAATTAAAGCTCACTAAGTAGTTTTAGTATAAGGGGAAAAACATCTACCGACGTAGAATGAATATGTTATATCTTTGTTCATGCACTTGATAGCTCATTGGGGTTCAAAACTAGTGATGTAGTTTTAGGGGTGAAATGATTATTAACTCTGAAAGATATCAAGATGAATTTTAGAAATTAAAGCTCACTAAGTAGTTTTAGTATAAGGGGAAAAACATTTCCTCAAGATAGCAAACATATAAAATCAGAACTATAAAATTTGGGAAGTAGGCTAAAATGTCAGGCAACAAATTTCAATTATGTATGATTCAAGTAGTGTCATATAATTGTAACAAAAAATAACAACATTCAATTGGAGTTAAAGGTGAACTTTAAGAAGGGTCCTAGACTCCAAGTCTATTGCAAGCATACAACATTTTATTTAAGGAAACTCAACAATTGGATCTATTTAAGACAATCTTTGATTATAGAATAGTGTTGCATAATAATACTAAATCTATAAATAAAACACCTTAGAAATATCCTTCAAGAAGATCATTATTAAAAGTTTTGGTTCAATAGATTTAGATAAGGAAGTAGTACAACTTAGTTGTAGTCCATTTGCTTCTCTAGTGGTGTTGGTGGGCAAAAAGGATGATTTAGGAAGGTTGTGTATAGATTACGAAAAATTGTACAAACAAACTATCAAGAACAAGTTCCATATTCTAGTTGTTGGAAGACCTATTAGAAGAGTTGGGGATCTATAATATTTTCTAAAATTGATATTAGATCTGGCTATATAACACTTCAAAATTTTAAAAGTCTAGATCACGTTATGGGAGTTTAGAAATTTTCGTTTGTAAATTTTTTGAATTTTACAAGCAATACTATTTATGAACCGTAGACAAAATCACGAACCGTAGTGACGCTTGTAGTCCAACTTCAGAAGTAGGAATTTTAGCCTGAGTTTTACGAGATAGGACTACAATTCGTAAATCTTTTTATGGATTGTAGATTGATTTGTACATCAAAGTCTTGAAATTTAGATTTTAGCTTGACTCTTACGAATCATATTTATGGCTCGTAGATGGAACTATAGGTCGTAGATAAGTCTCATAAATCAAACTTCATAAACTTAGTATTAATTTGATTTCCACGAGAGGTATCTATGATTCATAGATGGAACTACGAATCGTAAATGACTCGTGAAACCTATCGAAGTCAGGTTTCTTTCAGAATCGTAAATGACTCGTGACAGAAGTTATGCTTTTGACGCATTGGTAATGAGTGTCCATTTCAACGAAGAGTTTGAACCCCAAATAGCACAGTATTTTTTTATTTTATGACAATCACACACCATTAATTTTGGACACCGTTAATAAAATTTCTGGCTCCGTCACTCTTCCTCACCAGAGTTTCCGTGCATCTCTCCTTCAGATGTTTGAAATGACAGTCTGCACGATCTAGTAATTTATTAACTTAACTTTTCGCTTATGTATGAAACATGTTGCCTAACATGTTCAAGCAAAGAAGTAAGGACAATAAGTAAAAACACAATATTTTTATGTGGAAAACACTCTGCTCAAAAGGTGAAAAAAATCACGACTTGTACCCCTACAGGATTTCAATCTCACTAAATCACCGAGCATCCAAAGAAAATCGATTACAAGCCTATGAAACCTAAGGAATTACGAACTATAATCCCAAAATTTAGCATAAACCTCCCAAGGTATGTGTTTACTCTTCGAGTTATCACAATCCAAAGACAACACACCTAGTTCAATCTATAACTAAGTGAAGTAAGATTACATCAAGACTTAATAACAAAGAAAAACTCCTAACAATTAACTCTGAAAGGGCCAGGCTCTTCGATGTATTCTTTTTATGTGTTCCTTCAGTTCGTTGGTAGCACTTGCGAAGTCAATTTTTCAATTGCGCGTTCTTTCTCTGTAAGTGCACAAGTATTCTGCATGACTTCACCTCTATTTAAGCACAATTCTTCATAGAGTTATTGTTCACTTCAAACTCGTTATTGACTTGAATTCTCTTAATTTAGAGTTCTACTTCAAATAAGACTCCTTCTTCAATTCAAACTATTTGCTTCTTTAGATTCCTTCTTCAAATCAAATTGATTGATTCCTTTGTATTGTAGTTGAACTCTAATTCTTCAATTAACAGTAATTTGAAGATTGTGCATCAAGTTAGGCTCCTTCTTGAATTAAAATTATTTACCTTTTTAGATTCCGTTAAATCAAACTTATTGATTCTTTTTCTTCAATTCATCACTAGTTTGATTCCTTGCATTTTATCATGAAATTAACATTATCCATTTCTTTATTGCTACACTATTGTCTTTATTTATTTGAAAGTTTTCTCAAATTCAACAGTATACCTTTGGACCATGTTGACAAACGTGTTTCACCTTTTTTTATCGATCATTAAAATTACATAAATTCCAACATGAACCATGTAAGTATCAAACCCCTCATCTTGTCCACCATAAAGTCACTTTCACTTGATCCCGAACTTAATGACAAATTTAATAATTCAAGGAAAAAGACATCAGTACATATTTTATCATAGTACAGTTTTGCTAATCTCGTTCATTGATCTAACAGATCTCAATTCATACTCTCACCTAGACTAATAATAGGACATTATTCAAATTTAGATGATTAAAAGTTCTTAACTTAATCACATTTTTGTCCCAATTTATTGTGGTGATATAATTTGATTGAGACTTTAGAAAATAACAAAAGTTTAGGGTGTGTTTGGTATGAATGAAAATATTTTCTTAAGAATGTTTTTCGATTTTATTATTTGGGTTGGTAAATGTTTTTTATAACATTTTTCAAATCAACTATTTTCCTCAAATTTAAGGAAAAATACTTTCCTTCAAAAATTAAGAAAAACATTATTCAAAATACTACTTCATGCTTCAATATATTTTTTTACCCTACCACATACCCTAAACCCGACCCTCCCCATCCAAAATAAAATAATTTTTTTAAATTTTTCATATTTTTAAATTTTAAATATACTTTTACCTTTAGCCTTAAACCTCAAGCCCCTACCCAAAACCATCCCCACTCAAATAAAAAAAAAAAATTTAAAAATAAATCCGAGAAATACGAGCCCTAACCTCGCCCCCCCCTCCCACCAACCCACAAAAAAATGATTTGAAAAAATATTTCAAATTTTTAAAATTCAATTTTTTACTCTACCACATACCCCTCCCCCCGTCAATCATTTTTTTAAAAAATATCGTTTTTGAAAGATATTTCAAATTTAAACTTTTTTCATTTTTTACGTCACCCCCAAACCCCATAATTGCTGTACCTCACAAGCCACATTAATTGGTTGACCAACACTATCTCGACCTTGAACTACCAGAGCGTTATAAATATTTGACATCTTGCCCGGGGGAAAGGCTACATCTAGTACCGAATCGATGATTTGGACGACACGCCCCGGATTTTTTTTTCAAGCGTGGAAACCCCAGAACCAGAAGTAGTAGGATTGAAAGCCCTGCGCGTTCTACATCTGGAAGATCTGCGAATCCCTCCTGCTTATGTTAAAACTTTCCAAGGTCCGCCTCATGGGATCCAAGTTGAAAGAGATAAATTGAACAAGTATGGTCGTCCCCAATTTCTATTCTAATAGAGGGGTAGGTATTTGTTGTTGAGAACTCCAAAATCGAAAAGGAATTAAAAACCAAAACACCTGTCAAAACTTTATTTAAAGAATAATATTTTAAATTTAATTTTTTTTCATATCCCCACGCACCCCACCTGGGCCACCCCTATCAAAAAAATATAAATTTTAGAAAAGTATTTTAGATTTTTTTTTTAAAAAACCTCTACCACTCCCCGCCCCCCCCCCACCCCCAAACCCCAACCCAGGCCACCCCGTCAATTTTTCTTTTTTTACATTTCAATTCTTTTAAAAAAAAAGAAACATTTTTTTTGCCACTCCAACCTAGACCAACCCTCGTCAGTTTTTTTTTTTTTAATAAAAAAAAGTTAATTTTGAAAAAATATTTCAAATTCTAAAAAATGTCATTTTTTATGCCACCCAACCCCTACCCCATCCTTTCAGCCACCCCGTCAATATTTTTTTTTTTTGAAAAATGTTGTTTTTGAAAACTATTTTCCTGGGTCAAAAGTATGGGTCAGGTCCTGGGTCAATTCTCACGGCTGCATTATGGAACAGTTATCAGGGTCTTGTTCTAGTACTGGTGATAGTGTCGTGTCTAAGATCAATTATCAAGGTTGATTTTTGAATCATAAATTATTTTTCTAAAGAGATTTTCTAGTCTCAATACAAAAATAAAAGATATTTTTATTCACCAACCAAAGATTAAAAAATACTTTCTACAAAACTTTTTTACTCACTAATCAAACGTGAGAAAATAAATTAGAAATCCACTTATTTTTAAAAGACATTTGTAGATTCGTACAAACACACCCCTAACCAAAGATATGTGGTGGTGAAAGTCCTAACATGCTAAAATTAATAATTAATTTTCAAAAAGAAAAAAAAGATCATTCTTACTTAGATAATTAAAATAACAAATATCTTACATAAAATATTGTAGCTACTAATTTCTTTTTCTTTTTTTCGTACATGCTTTTGAAAGGGGGACGATGAAAAAGGATTATGATTTAAAAATATATAATATATATAAAGAAGAAAATTAAAGAAAATTATCTCTATTTTATGGACCAACCTATGACCCAAAAAGGGTAGTTTGACACTCTTTTTCATATACACCACTAAAATAAATGCATGTCCTCTTAACATTCAAATAATTGATCATTAGATTTTTTGTGTTTCATCAATCATCAAGTACATAGATTCTATTGAATGAAAACAAAGGTTAGAAACTATTCCTACAATAATATAATATCTTCACTTCAAATCTAGATAATTTCAAAATAATTACTATACAAATTTTCACATTTCATTTTTTTTTTCTATTTAAACTCATTTTACAATAGTTATAGTATAACAATTCGTCTTAATTGATTATATTTATATTGGTTGTCAATTTACCACAATATTTTTGCTTTATTAAAGATGTACGTAAATAAATTTACATCAATAAAATTGTTAAAACTCGGCAAAAAATATTAAAGATAAAAAGAACTATTTCTCGTCCTAGGAATCAACATGTATAAAAGAGTTCTCTTTTTGTCGGTTGGAATTTTTTCAGTACTAAAACAACACTTTTGTTAGACAAATCTTCAAGAAAAAAGAAGAATTAATGAGTTTTTATGTGTAATCATGCTTTTACTTTTTTTATTTGTCTTTTCCCCAAAAACTACATAATTAAACGTCACTAAAGTAATTTTAAAAAAAATTGGCTAGTGACACTTTTAGTACTATATTTATTAAGTAGGCAAACCTGAAACAGTAACACTAAATTAGAATCTAATTATACTAGGAGCCTAACAAGCCTCACCTCTTTTTACCGAACAAAATCATTTTAGGTTAATAATGTAAAGTTTGTTATAATTAATAATCCAAGTACTTTTATGTATTTAGAATTTAGTCCAGAATATTCGAATCGATTTTATATATAGTATAATAAGTTTTTTTTTTTAATTTCGTGTCTGGAATCTATATTGAAGGTTCGATTAAATTTGGATCGCACACTGAATTTGACGCTTCTAATAAAAAAAAATTCCATATCTAAAATTTAAACCCAAAACCTTAATTAAGTGTGAAACACTTTTACCAGTGAATTATATTCTATGTTAGTGTATAGTAAGTTGTTGATTGTAGTTCTTTTATGGTATGGTGTGCCATGCTTATTTGACTAGGAATTTTACTTGTATAATACATACATAGTTATGCATAAGCAAACATGCAGATATTATTTATGTTTTTAATTTATAATTTCTGCCTTTCAATTATCATAGAGTATTTAAATTAGGGAAAAGAGTCAAAAATATCCTTTAATTTTGATTGTTTAAATTTATCCTTATCGTTAAAATAAAGTTAATTTTATCCCTCGCTGTTAAAATAAAGTTAATTTTATCCCTCGCTGTTAAAATAAAGTTAATTTTACCCATCGCCGTTAAAATAAAGTTAATTTTACCCCTCTTGTCACTAATTTCACCAAATTTATCCCTCATTAGATGGATTGACCCAAATTGACCCGAATTTTAAAATAAAACATATTCCTTATTTTAATCCATTAACACGATCATTTAAAATAACCCGATCCCATTTTCCCAAATCTCTTATACCATTTACCCATTCTCCCAAATCTCATTAAATATGTCAAAGAGGTAAATTCAGGTCAATTTGGATCAATCCGTCTAATGAGAGATAAATTTAGTGAAATTAGTAACAAGAGGAGTAAAATTAACTTTATTTTAACGACGAGGGGTAAAATTAACTTTATTTTAACGGCGAGGGTAAATTTAAACAATAAATCAAAGTTGAAGGATATTTTTGACCCTTTTCCCTTTAAACTATATATTCTGTTTATTACACTTTATTTAATATTATCTTATTATAAATTTATCACAAAAGGTATAATTCTGTAATTCTCATATAAATTATTTTATGCACGAACACTATGTTGTGTTTGGATGCGCTTCTGACCTTAAAATGACTTCTCCAAAGTAAAAACGAAAATTGAATCGTGTATGAAATTATAAATTTCAAAATATAATCATTTAAATGTTTTGTAACATTTGATAATATCAGTTTCAAAATAATTATAGATTTATTTTTTCAGTTTCATGAGTTTGGAAGTAGTATTTATAGATTTTTAAATTTTTTTTTTTTAATTTTTTATATGATGTTAAATATTTATGTTGGAGTCAGATTATTTTAAACTTATGCTCCATAGAGCTCCATTTGAACACTATGCTCCCTACTATAGAACTTTTTTTTATATTAAATTTATTAAAAACCTTTAATTAAAAAATGAATAACTTTATTAGTTTATGACAGTATTTATAGAGTTTGACACCCAAAATTATTATATACACTCTTATTGAAAATAGATTTTAGAAGTCAATAATTGTACCACGTAGAGTGACAGCCACCATTCCTTTGTGACAATAACAAATATATATAAACTTGACATGACTTTACTTTTATTTTGAGCCTAGAATTTATATTTATTCTTAAACTTGGTATTAATTATCATGTAATAAATTAATTGTGTGCTCTCTTACATTACTTTGGATGATAGAAAAGATCTAGCTAGCTAACCCCTAAATAATCAATTAATTATATTCCTATTGTCTAAGTAAAGAAAAATCACATTTTACATACCTTGCTAGAATTGTCATAGAAGAATAAAATAACAGACATGATGTATAATTATATACCATTTAACTTGGTCTCATTTTAAATTTATATCATATTAATAATTAAACGAGTCCCTATATGTTGTTGTTGTAGTATGCAATATTAATGTGTGTATGGTAGAGAGTAGGTGAGCAGTAGTGATGGAGATAGTGAAATTCCACCCAAAAATGCAAACTTTTTAATATATATATATGGTTTGAATTTCTTAACTGGACTTTAGTTTTTGTTTTTTTTTGGTTTCCCACCCGATGAATGAAGTCGTCTATATTGGAGCTCCGACTAAATTCGAATCGCGCATGGTAGGGCCCATTCGAGGGTGGCGCTCTCAACAGGATTTTCTCTATATCCAGGGCTCGAACCCGAGACCTCTGGTTAAGGATGAATCACTCCCACTAGTGCACCACAATCCATGTTGGTGGACTTTAGGTTATTGTTGCAGCTAGAATATTGGAGTCCGGAGTCTAAAGGGTGAAAAATATTAACAAAAATTCTAATTTTCCTTAACTCCGGTGGACAAAATCGCTACTTTCCAGCGATTTTACCGTTTTGATTAAAAAAAAATTATATATCATTTTTAATTTTTTTTTAATTTTTTTATCCTTTAGGCTTCGGACTCTAGAATATTGTATTGGTTAATTGGTACCAAAGGACTAGTGAGAGGAAAATGACATTCAATTTTTCTACTTCAATAAATAAAATCATCTGTCTTTTTTCTTCTTTTTATTATTATTTTTAGATGACATTTAAAATACTTATTACTATACTTGTCTAACATTCAAGGTACGTACACGTGCACTCTTGATGTGTATATATATATGAATGTGTCAGGGTGTACCTTGGTCTAGCTTCATGATGTTGATATGAGTTTGAGAGAGAATTCAAAAGTATGATACATAAATCGTCCGTTAATTTGACTTTAGCTGATAATTATGTATTTTTATTTTGAGTGTATATGAATAAATATTTAAATTTATATAAAGTTGAGTAAGTAAACGCATACACGCCACTTGACTTCCTACATAGTGTACTACGTGCATTTGCGTAGCAATTTTACATTCTACATAAAGCTTTACGTGTATTGCGTGTATTTTGTCACATGAACGTGTATGTATATTTGTTCAGTTTTACACAAATTCAAGTATCTTCTTATATATACCTAAAATTGGAGGGCATAATTATTAGTTGTAGTCAAGTTAAAGTGTATATTTATGTATTATATTGAATTCACAATGTAAGACTCGTTTTATTATTTTTTTTTTCTATTATTTGAATCTCATTATTGTTTGTCCATAAATTCAATTTCTTAGTTGAAATTGTATTTTAATTTGAGAAAAAAACATCTATAAAGTGTTTTTCAGCTTAGTTGTCACTTTTGAAATTGACAATAGTGGATTTGTTACTACACCTAAGATATTACATCTAAGATAACTGTATTTATTTTCTGTACGTAATATATTTTTAAAGGTATTTCACGTTTTTTAACATGTATTTTAAATTATTGAGAATTTTATTGATATAATTGATAATTTATCGTTCTAACAGTTTTTTTTTCCAGATTGATTCAGCTAAATGAATTTAAAAAAAATAATACTAGACCACATTAACTTTAACCGTCTTCTTTGTTAACACAAAGATTTATTGAATGTTTGGCCAAATTTTTGGCAAGTCTATTTCCTCTTCTCCAAAAGAGTGCTTTATGGGAGATTTGAAGTGTGTGGCTAAATTTAAAAGTATTTTTAAATAGTAACATAAAGCAATTTTTATTGTGAGAATAAGTTATGAATATCTGTTTTCCCAAAAAAGCAAAAGTAGTAGATATTTTATTTTCAAGATAAAGTTATCCTTATAAATAGGGTTGTTCGTGATTATGGTTAAAAAAATAAATCGAATCGTAATTCGAATCAAATCAATTAAAAAAACCTATATTTGGTTTGATTTGGTTAGGTTTGATTTTTAAATTTTGAAAATCGATACTATTTGATTTGGTTTTGATTTTACTAAAAAACAACTGTAAAAATAACCAAATTGAACTGATAAATTAGATATATAAATTTTATAATTATTTATATATTATTTATAAATAAATATAAATATTTTGTTAAATTTTAAATAACTTAAGTCTTTAACTTTACAATTTTTTCAAGGGCAACTTTCACATATAGCAAACAAAAAAATTATATTTGTATGTTATAACAAAGTTTGCATATTTGCGCTCCATAGCAAACATATAAATGTATAATTTGCTATACATATACAATTGTATAATTCGCTAGCCTATTTCGCTGCAATTGTATATTTTGCTGGCCTATTTATCTTCAATTGTATAATTCGCTGGCCTATCTCGCTGTAATATTTGTATAAATTTTGCATTTGTATACAATTGTATTGAAGTAAAATGTTTGTATATTGTATAATTATATGTGTATAGGAAAAAAATATATATTTTTGCATGTGTATATACAATTTTCTCTTACTTTATACAAAATAGAAACACAAGTTAATTGTATAAGTATATGTTCTTTTTGTTGTGCTTTTCAATTGTATATGTATATATGTGTAATATGTATATAATAATAAAAATTTGTATTAGTTGAATTTATTTATGTAGAAAAAAATTCATGATTTTTTTTTATATACGGCTATATGCCTGAAGCAGAGGCCATTTAATTATATACGCTTATTTCTACATCCCTTTTAGTTCTGTAAAAGCGAAGAAGCAGTACATTTTGCTCGGAGAAGTTGCTATAGCAAATTATATGAAACAATAGCTGCGAATTGGAAATAAAGTAAACTATAGTCATAATATTTAATTTGAATTAATAGTTTGCTATTATATACAATTTTCCCTTTTTTCAAGCCTAACATTTAAATTTTAGCCCAATTACAATTCTAAGTCTAATTTCATCCAAATTTATTACCTACCATACCTTTCATAAGATAATTAGACACTTTCTTTTAATTTAATAACTTTGTTCGTGTAATGATAACTCTAGTATTGCTTAATTGCTTAATTGAACCAATAATAGTTTTTTCCGTGGATTGCTCATGTACTAAATGCTTTTTTTTTTTTATCAAGATACATATGTCCTCAAAATATTATTACTTTCAAATCAAAAAAACCATAAAAACTGAACCAAATCGAACCAAACCGTCAATAACCAAATCGATGTTTGTTTTTTTTCATTTGGTTTGGTTTGATTTTAGAAATTTAAAAAATCGACTAGATTGGTTTGATTTTGATTTTAATCAAAAATCGATTCAAACCGAACCACGAACACCCCTACTTATAAACAATTGTATTTATTTAAAATAATATTTATCATTAATTTAATTAATCATACTTATTCACCTATTAGCCTTCTGATAAATATGGCGCACTTTTGATCGATTTATCCAGTCTACATATATAATATATTTTCTAGTATGGATTGATAAAGCCTTTATAAAGTGATGTTAATTAAATGATTTTCAATCATATCATTAAATATAAAATAAATATTAGAGTTGATCCCATAATATTATAAAAATTGTACACTAATAAAATCAAAATAGAAAAATATACTTAAATAGACACGATGATAAAAACATGTCTACTTCAGCCTCAGTTTTTCTCATGTAATACTTCCTCATCTCACAATACTTGTCCACTATACTAAAAAAGTAGATGTCCAACCAATACTAATCTACTTTGTGAAATCTATGGATAAGTTTACACTTGGTTCATAATTTACCCTTATCATTAATTATAGTCATTTCCTTATTCTATTTTTCAAGATATTGTATTTATTATATTCAAATGGTGATATAGTAAAATTATCCTTCTATTTATAATTTCTTAAGGGGTGTGCCAAATCAATAATGAACGATTATTATTGGACAGAGGGGGTAAAATATAAGAGAATACACATAGTATTTAATAGAGTAGTATTGATGTAGGATATAGTGGAGTAAAATATTGCGTTATTTATAAACATCATCATCATCATCATCATTATCTAGAAATGTGATGAAATTACTCCAATGAGATTGTTGTAATTGATAATGTTATGTCTCAAAAACAAAAAAAGATGGCTTGTGATTGGCATGATTTTGATGTTTGGTGAGGTTAAGGTTTAATTTGGACATGGTATGAAAAATAGGAATGATGATTGCAATGGTGTCGGATTTTTTGACGACTTCACCAAAACGACTCAATTCTCTTTCAAGTTTTATGTCTCACACTACACTTTTCATTTCCTTTGTGCCTCATACAATAATTGACTCATTTCTAAAGCCTTTCCATGCTTTTTTATTTTTAATTTTCAGCAATTTCGATTTACATATTACTCGTACTTTGAAAAATTATTTAACGTATTAGAATTATGTCATTTTAAAGTATATATATACACTTATACGTGTATCTGTTATTTAAAAACTCTAGCAATCACTATTCACACTTACATACACATACATTTATCCAATTACAATTAGATATGATATGAGTGTAGTTTTCAGCTAGGATGGAATATTCTATGCGTACAAATACATATATTTTGTTATGTTTTGAATTATAGCAAAATCTTGTTATTTTTAAACGTTTTTTTGTTTGGCAAAAATGGGCGTTGATAATATTATTGATGAAATTTTATCTATTATTTTACTTCCTCAATTCTAAATTAACAATGACTTAAAGATCAAAAAAATATATCTCCTTATAATTGTCACTTTAGGAATTCAAGATTAAAATTAGTAACTGTTTCCACTTTTCAATTATTATATCTCAATATTAAAGAAGTAGTTTTTTTTTAAATATTTCTCTTTTTTTTTAAAAAAAAAAAATAACTTAGTAAATTATATTATATATTTATAACGTGCCTTATTTTCTATATTCTCCTCCTATTTTGAAAATTTGTTGAACTTCCATATGTTCACACGTCTCTGTTTCTCTATGAGATATCATTCTCCTTGTAAGTTGTAACTATTGTTATTGTTTCACTATTATTGTTGCTATATGATGACTATTAAATCAAAGAGAAAAATTTAAAAAGTTTGTTTACAAGAATAATTGAAGTTGATTTCTTTAACCAAAAAAAAAAAAGTTGATTTCTTTTTCTCTATGTTTCAATTTAAAAAACTTAACAAACCTAAAGATTTCACTTATAGCTTGCACACACACCCAACAAGTCCTTTCTAAATAATTTAGGGCTTCATTATCCAAACATCATTAGATCCCAAAAAGAAGTGTCCATTTGCACGTCTTAGGGCCCAATGATAAGTTATAGGCATAAATGAAGCTCTACCACCATTACAAATTGTTTCATTTTGATAACTACTTTCAATCATCAAAATTAATCTTAACAAAACACAAAGAAGGCCTAAATAATTATTGGAATAATTTCAAATATATATAATGAAATAATTAGTTTACGAAATAAATATAATCATATCGTTATTTACATATGCCGAGATGTGAGGTGTATGTTGACAAACACTCTAGAAAAGTCAAAATAAAAAGTCCATAATGAAGAATCTCAAAAGATAGCCAAGAGTCATAGAAAGTATACATTAACCGAACATTACCGACACTCAAAAAGCTAAATATAGCTTGCATATATGCATATATATATGAGTTATACACTAACAATACATAATGATGTACTCAAAAAGTAAAATATAGATTAACTATTTATGAAGTATACACTGAGTATTCAATTTCGATCAACTCAAATTCTCCTCTAAATAGTCCCAAATTTTAGATATGAAATTCTCACGATGTTTTGAATTTTTGGATATATAATTTGCTTAAAACTGAAAGAATAACTATCTTGAATAGATACATTAACCAAGTACATTGTTGCGGAAGCCGAATATATAGAGAGTGATAGAATCACAACTGCTATATCTGAAGGTAGCTAATAAATAGTAAAGAGACAACAATAAAAGGAACACCAGAAATTAACGAGGTTCGGCAAACTTTTGTTTTCTTTTGCCTAGTCCTCGGACACAACCAACCAATATTTATTTCACTCCAAAAGAGTACAAGTGAAATACTACAAGAGAGAAAGAAGAACAAATGCCTTAGGAGATGAGAAGGCAAGTGAGAGGTGTGTTTTACAAATGAATTAGGAGCTACCTATTTATAGGAGTGAATTCTTCCTATTGATGTCATCCATGACATCACAATATGTCAAAATGTCAAGATTTACCTTGTGAAACCAATTTATTGTTCACCTAAATTTCACCTACAAAAGGTGCTATCTTTGACTTTTCTACCAATGAAGAATTATCATCCTAACTACCATATCTTCTCATTAATCCATTTTTGAATCTTGTCAAATTTAACAAATCTCCACCTTGGCAAGATTCTCCATTTTCAACTTTCTCTCAACAACAATTTTGATTGTGTCTTCAACCATAATCTTCAATGTTCAACAATGTTGATCAAGTTCAAACAATATTGAAACTTGACCGCAGTCACCACTTTTGTCAACATATCGGCAGAATTTTCCGTAGTATAAATTTTCTGCATTATGACTCCACCATCTTCTATGATGTCTCGTATGAAATGATATCGGACGTTAATGTGCTTCGTCCTTGCATGATAAACTTGGTTCTTTGCTAATTGAATGGCACTCTGACTATCACAAAATATTGTGATTCCTTCTTGTCCAATACCAAGCTCTCTAAGCAATCCTTGAAGCCAAATTGCTTCCTTCGCAGCCTCTGTAATTGCCATGTAATCTGCCTCAGTGGTAGACAAAGCAACTGTTGACTGCAAAGTACACTTCCAACTAACTGGTGCATTTGCAATAGTGAAAACATAACCAGTAATTGATCTTCGTTTGTCCAAATCACCTGCATAATCTGAGTCACAATATCCAACAAGATATTGACTATCTTTCTGCTCGAAAACTAAACCAACATCTACAGTATTATGAATATACCGTAGAATCTATTTTACAGCCTGCCAATGATCCTTTCCAAGATTGTGCATGTAGCTGCTTACAACTCCAACAACGTGTGAAATATCTGGCCTTGTGCAAACCCTTGCATACATCAAGCTACCAATAGCATTCGCGTATGGTACTATTGACATATATTCTCGTTCAACTTCATTCTTAGGTGACATAGCATCACTAAGTTTAAAATGAGGAGCAAGCGGAGTGCTAATCGACTTCGTTTTTTCATTCATACCGAATCGATTTAGTACTCTCTTCAAATATTCTTTCTGAGATAAATAGAGTTTCTTTGAATGTCTATCTCTTTTTATCTCCATGCCAAGAATCTTCTTTGCCTCACCCAAATTCTTCATCTCAAACTCCTTTCTTAGTTGAATCTTTAGCTTCTCAATTTCCTCTTGACTTTTAGAAGCTATCAACATATCATCAACATATAGGAGAAGATATATAAAGGAATTATCTTCAAGCTTGCGCAAATACACACAATGATCGTATTTGGTTCTTATGTACCTTTGCTGCAACATAAACTTGTCAAATCGTTTGTACCATTGTCTAAAAGATTGTTTCAATCCGTACAATGATTTTTCAAGTTTGCACACCATATTTTCTTTTCCATCAACTTTGAATCCTTCTGGCTGAGTCATATAGATTTCCTCTTCCACGTCTCCATGTAAAAAGGCAGTTTTTACATCCAACTGAACTAGTTCCAAATTCAACTGTGCTACCAAAGCCAATAAAACTCTAATGGAGGAGTGTTTCACAACTGGAGAAAATACCTCATTATAATCAATTCCCTCCTTTTGAGCATATCCTTTGGCCACCAATCTTGCTTTGTAGCGAACATCTTCTTGGTTAGGAAATCCCTCTTTCTTTGCAAATACCCATTTGCACCCAATTGCTTTCTTGCCCTCTGGGAGATCGGCCAATCTCCATGTATGATTCTGATGAAGAGATTGCATTTCTTCATCCATGGCATTCCTCCACTTATCTTCTTGTGAACTTTGGACTGCGTCTTTATAAGTGGTAGAAATGTCATCGGCTGCAATTGAGTTAGCACAAGCCACCATATCTGTGAGTCGAGCAGGTTTTCTTATTGTCCTTTTTGGCTTGCTCGTTGCTATTGATTCAAGTTGTGGTTGAGGTTCTTGAGATGGAACCTCCTCTTCGACTGGCTCTCCTTCAAGAGGAAAATCTTCTATTGTTTTCTCGTTTGATCCCTGTGTTGGGAAAATTATCTTTCCCTCAAACTCCACCTGCTTTGAAGCACCATCAATTTGTTTGGCTTCTTCAAGTCTTACCTTATTTGTCAAAGCAGATTCATCAAAGGTAACATCCCTGCTGAAAATAACTTTTCTTGTCTCTGGACACCATAAACGGTATTATTTGACTCCAGAAGTAATTCCCATAAATAAAGCTTTCTTTGCTCTTGGGTCCAATTTTGACTCTCTTACATGATAATATGCAATTGAGCCAAACACATATAAAGAACCATAATCTTCAGCAGGTTTTCCATACCATTTTTCAAATGGTGTCTTCCCACCAATAGCAGCAGATGGTAGACGATTAATGAGGTGGCATGCATATGTTATTGCCTCAGCCCAAAATTATTTGCCCAGGCCAGCATTGGACAACATACACCGAACTTTATCCAGTAAAGTTCGGTTCATGCGTTCTGCCACTCCATTCTATTGTGGTGTATTTCTGACGGTGAAATGTCTGACGATGCCATTTTCCTCACAAATTTTCTGAAAAAGATCATTTTTGTATTTGCCACCATTGTCTGTGCGAAGACAGTTGATCTTTCTGCCACTTTGAGTTTCTATCATCGCCTTCCATTTGAGAAAAATTCCCAATACTTCATCTTTTGTTTTCATCGTATACACCCACAATCTTCGAGAAAAGTCATCAACAAAGGTTACAAAATAGTATTTCCCACCTAATGAAGGTGTTTTGGAAGCACCCCAAACATCCGAATGAACATAATCCAAAATACTTTTAGTATTATGGATAGCTGTTCCAAATTTAACCCTTGTTTGCTTTCCCTTGATACAATGCTCACAAAACTCCAAGTTGCAAGTTTTTACTCCTTTTAGCAATCCTTGATCTGATAAAGTTTTCAAGGATTTCCCCCCAGCATGTCCCAAGCACATATGCCACAGCTTGGTCATTTCTGCCTCCTTCTCGTCATTGGATGTTGTTGCCGCTGTCCCAATAACTGTACTACCTTGATAGTGGTACATGTTATTATTTCTTCGAATTGCCTTCATTACCACCAGTGCACCAGAGCATATTCTCATCACGCCATTATCTGCAATGACTTTGAACCCCTTTGATTCTAGGGCTCCTACAGAAATGAGATTTTTCTTCAAATCTGGTACATATCGAACATCTGTTAATGTTCTACTTAATCCATCATGGTTCCTTAATCGGATTGAACCAACACCATATGCGGTAAGAGGATTATTGTTTGCAGTGTGAATAACTCCATATTCTCCTTCTTGTAAATTAATAAACCAGTCCCGATTGGGACACATATGATAACTACAAGCTGAGTCCATCAACCATACATCAGATGATTTGGATGGATCTGTTGTAACTAGTGAGTAATCGGAGTCATCACAATCAGCCACATTTGAATTCATGACAGCCTTCCCATTATTTGGTTTGGCTTTGCTATTCAACTTTGGGCAGTCTTTCTTCCAATGCCCTTTTTCTCGGCAAAAGGCACATTCATCTTTGCTGAGTCTGGATCTTGACTTGGATCTCCCTTTCTTCGTTCTCATATGATTTTGAGAACGACCTCTCGCAACCAGTGCTTCTGCTTCTCCGCCTTTTTATTTTTCTCTCTTTCTTTGTTCATAACTGTATAAGGCAGAACAAACTTCTTTTAGAGATACTTCATCATTCCCATGCAGTAGAGTCGTTTCAAGATGCTCGAACTCTTCGGGAAGTGAACTTAACAACATTAAGGCCATATCTTCATCCGTAAAAGTCACGTCCATATTTCGCAAATCTGTCGCCAACTTATTAAAGCTGGTGATATGATCATTCATTGTGCTACCAGGAATATAAGTGAAGCGTAACAGTCTTCTTTTCATGTAAAGTTTATTTTGACTGTTTTTCTTCAAGAATTTCTCCTCCAATGAATTCCATAATTTATTTGCAGATGTTTCCTTCGTGTATGGATACTTTTGTTCTCTTGCAAGGTAAGATCGAATGGTACCGCAAGCAACACGGTTGATAATCTTCCAATCTTCTTCTCCTACACCGTCTGGTTTCTTTTCTTCAATGGCAATATCTAGCCCTTGTTGAAAAAGAACATCAAGGACCTCGCCTTGCCACATTCCGAAATGTCCTGACCCGTCAAAAATTTCAACTGCAAATTTCGCATTTGACACAATTCTTGTCATAAGCGAAGATGCCAATGATGACGTATTATTGACACTTGATGTGGACTCATTATTTTTCTTGTCTCCCATTTTACTACAAATACTATTTACTAGCTAACAATGCAAAGACCAAAGTAAATCTTTTTCTGATGTGGAAGTTCAGACTATGCTGCAACCACAGAGCATACTCAGATAATACCTTGGCTCTGATACCAATTGTTGCGGAAGCCGAATATATAGAGAGTGATAGAATCACAACTGCTATATCTGAAGGTAGCTAATAAATAGTAAATGAGACAACAATAAAAGGAACACCAGAAATTAACGAGGTTCGGCAAACTTTTGTTTTCTTTTGCCTAGTCCTCGGACACAACCAACCAATATTTATTTCACTCCAAAAGAGTACAAGTGAAATACTACAAGAGAGAAAGAAGAACAAATGCCTTAGGAGATGAGAAGGCAAGTGAGAGGTGTGTTTTACAAATGAATTAGGAGCTACCTATTTATAGGAGTGAATTCTTCCTATTGATGTCATCCATGACATCACAATATGTCAAAATGTCAAGATTTACCTTGTGAAACCAATTTATTGTTCACCTAAATTTCACCTACACAAGGTGCTATCTTTGACTTTTCTACCAATGAAGAATTATCATCCTAACTACCATATCTTCTCATTAATCCATTTTTGAATCTTGTCAAATTTAACATACATGAGGTATTTATAATATGTAAATATAATACAAAAGACTAAACTATCCTTCTAGCTATACATATATATTTATCATTCCCGCTCAAGCGATGCTGGGTCTCGACAAATGTTGAACTTGTCACGCAAGAATGAAAATTGAGCATAGGGAAGAGACTTCGTCAGTAAATCTGCAAGTTGATCCGCACTTGGCACGTAGCGAACCTGTAGAACACAAGAAGCAACCTTCTCACGAACAAAGTGAATGTCAATTTCAATGTGTTTTGTGCGAGCATGATGAACAGGATTGTGAGCCAAGTATATACTACTGATGTTATCACAGTAGATTGTTGAAGGAGAGGATAGCTGAATATGGACATCACCAAGAAGAGAGAGCAACCAAGATATCTCAGCAGTACCATGAGCAACAGAACGATATTCTGCCTCAGCACTCGAGCGCGATACAACACTTTGCTTCTTAGAAGACCAAGAAATAAGATTATTACCAAGAAAAATGCAATATGCTGAAGTAGACCTGCGGGTGGTAGGACAACCTGCCCAATCTGCATCAGTATAACAAGTTAATGAACCAATTGAGCCGCCTGGAATGAAAACCATGATTTATGGAACCACGCAGGTAACGTAGAATACGTTTCACAGCAGTAAAATGAATGTCCAAGGGAGAATGCATGAACTGAGCAACCTAACTAACAGAGAAGGCAATGTCAGGATGAGTAAAAGTTAAGTATTGAAGTCCACCAACAAAACTACGATATAATGACGGGTCAGAAAATGGAAGAGATGTATCAGAAGCAATAAGAGATTTTGGAGAAAAAGGAGTATTAACTGGTTTAGATGAGAAAAGACCTGCACGATTAAGAAGATCATGAATGTATTTGGATTGGTTAAGAAAATAACCACCCTTACATGTAGAGACAGAGATTCCAAGAAAAAAATTGACTAGATCGAGGTCTCTCATGGAGAATTCGGACATCAGAGTCTTGATTGTAGACTTCAATAAAGAACTTGAAGATGAAGTGATAAGAATATCATCCTCGTATAGAAGAAGAATGATTATGTCTGAACCAGATTTGTAAATAAAGAGAGAATTATCAGAAAAACTATTTTTAAAACCATGTTTGACAAGAAAGGAGGTAAAGCGATGAAACCATGCCCGTGGAGCTTGCTTTAAGCCATAAAGGGCTTTGTTCAATCGACAAACATGATGTGGAAATTGCGGATGAACAAAACCAGTAGGTTGTTTCATATATACCAGTTCATTGAGAGTGCCATGTAAAAAGGCATTCTTAACATCCAATTGATGAATTACCCAACCTTTAGACGCCGCTAAAGCAAAAACAGTTCGAATGGTGACTGGTTTCACCACAGGACTAAACGTTTGATCGTAGTCTAATCCATTTTTCTGATTATAACCTTGAGCAACCAGACGAGATTTATAACGGTCAAGCGAGCCATCTGATTTTTGTTTCACTTTATAAACCCATCGGCAACCGATGACATTCACATTAGTAGAGGGCAACACTAGTTCCCAGGTGTTGTTGGCGATGAGTGAGTTCTATTCATCTGCCACTGCCCTTCTCCAGTTTGGATTTTTATTGGCCTCAGAAAATGAATTGGGTTCAGGAGGAATAGAAGGTTGAGATGAAATACAAGATATGTGAGAAAATAAAGAAGGAATAATTTTAGGTTTGAGCTTTCCAGATTGTGCTCGAGTGATCATCGGATGAACTTTAGAATCAAGAGACAACACGTTTTGTGTTTGAGATACAGAGGGAACTGTCTGTGGATAGAGTCCTTGTAAATTAGGAGAAGTAGTTCTTGGAGATAGAGAAGATTGAGTCCTAGATGGAGAAGGACTAAGAGCAGGCAGCAATGATAATACTACATTGTTAGGATAAGTACTAGATGTACGTTTTGGAGGAGGTGAGAAAGACGAGGAATGTGTACGGAGGGGACTAAAGTGTTCCAGATTAGGAGAAGTATGAGAATTGAAAACTCTATTTGGAGATAAAGTAGGAGAACTATGTGGAGACGTGAGGGAAGGAAACAATAGTGATGATGGACTTTTAAAGGAAGAGAAGGAAGTGTTTGGAGATATACACGTAGAACTGAAGGACGGATATGGAAAAGAATCCTCTTGAAAAATAACATGACGGGAAATAAAAGCTTTATTTTCTAAAGGATCAAAGCACCTAAAACCTTTATAATTTGCAGGATAACCAAGAAAAATGCAATGTTTAGATCGAGGACTCAACTTATGTGGTACATAATCACGTAGATTAGGAAAACAAGAACAACCAAATACACGTAAATGATGATACGAGGGTTGTTTACCAAAAAGAAATTCATAAGGAGTTTTAAACTTGAGCTTGGAAGAAGGTAGAATGTTTAAGAGATGAACTGCAGTATTAAGGGCTTCAACCCAAAATTGATATGGAAGAAAAGATTGAAAAAGTAAAGACCGAAGCATATTTAGTATAGTGCGATGCATTCGTTCGGCTTTACCATTTTGTTGGTGAGTATGAGGGCATGAGATACGAAGACAAACACCATTTGAATTTAAAAACTCACGAAAAGAAGAGAGTTTGACGTATTCGGCAGCTCCATCACATTGTAGTGATTTAATTTTGACTGAAAATTGAGTTAAAACATAAGAGTAGAAGTTTTTGAACATAAGGAATGCTTCTGATTTGCGTCGAATTGGAAACACCCCAGTAAAAGAGGGAACCGGGGAGGTCCAAATATCACTGTGAATCAATTCAAATGAAGACGTAGAAGAAGATATAGATTCCTTAAATGGTAGTTTTGTGTGCTTGCCAAGTTGACATGCATTACAAAGAAAATTAAAACGCTTCGCAAAAGAGCATTGCAAACTATTATTTTTAACTAGACTAGAAAGAACACCTATACTAGGGTGGCCTAGACGACGATGCCATAGAGTTGGAGAAGCACGGGAAGCAGCAAAAGCATGATGAGCAGCAACAGCAGGAGTTGATGGAGAGAAAGAGTAAAGGGGACCCGATATATTGCACCTGAGAAGTATTCTCTTCGTCTGGAAGTCCTTAATGGAAAAACCAAAAGCATCAAAGTCAATTGAATATTTATTATCAGAAGTAAATTTACGAACACTTAATAAATTGCAAGAAAGAGTTGGAACAACTAAAACATTTTTTAGAGAGAAAGTGGACGAATGAGTAGAGAATGTATTATTACCAGTATATGAGATGGGGAGTTGATTACCATTACCTACCATAACACGATCATTACCATTATAAGGCTGAACAGAAGAGAGATGCGAAGGATTAAGTGTCATGTGTGAAGAGTCTCTAGTGTCAACATACCAAGGAGTATGACCTGTCGGATTATAAGAATGTTCAGAGGAGAAAGATTCAAGATCAGTAAAGAGTGCTTTAGAACCAAGCGATGGACAATCTCTTGCAGTATGAGTAGGTTGAAAACATAATTGACATTGAAAAAGAGAATGTGCTACTGGATAACTAGGATAGAAAGGAGAAGTGCTAGTGTGCGGAGCTGGTCCTAGAATGGAAGAAGTGTTTGGACGTGGAGAAGATTGGAGAGGAGCAGTGGAATAATTCCTATGGTAGCCGTTGTTGTTGTTATTGCGACCTCTACCACGACCATCATTGGCATATCGACCACCATTAGAATTTCTTCCACGTCCACGTCCTTGAGAAGATGAATTATGTTTAGCTACTAAAGCAGTAGAAGAATCTGATGCGGCAGAGAAAAGACCATTTAATTGAGTCTCATGAAGAAATAAAAGAGATCTGGTCTCAAGAAAAGAAGGAAGTGGAATTCTGGTGGAGATTGAAGTGCTAACAGAGAGGTATTCGGAAGGTAGGCCAGAAAGAACTTGGAGAACAAGATCTGAATGAGAGATAGGAGTACCAATTGATATCAAGTCATCGGCAATTGATTTGAGGCGGTGCACATAATCAGAGATAGAAAGAGAACCTTTCTTAAGATTATGGAATTGAACCTTAAGTTGGAGAGTGTGGGAACTAGCATGATCACGGAAAAGACGTTCAATCTGTAGCCACGCCTCACGAGCAGTAAGACTACTGTTAGGACGAATAATAGCCTGAAGTATCTCTTGAGAGATTGTGGCCTGTATCCATGACAAAACAATGGAGTCAAGTTGGACCCACTATTGAAAAACAGGATTAATAGTTGATGTTCCGTTCTCCAGGGTAAGAGTAGGTTCTGGACATGGATGACTTCCATCGATGAAGCCATAGACACCATGTCTTTTAAACACGGGAAGAAATAATTCTCTCCAAAGCATGTAGTTTGTATAATCAAGAGTGGTAGGGATCAAATATTTGATGTTGGAAACAGAAACAACGGAATTTGGAATAGGAGGAGCAACGGAAATAGTAGCCATGGAAGTGGCAGACGAGGTTTGAGTACCGAGCGAGGTAGATGAAACCATGATGATACGTAGAAGAAGAGTTAGAGAGCACCTAGGTATCTGATACCATGAAAGAATAACTATCTTGAATAGATACATTAACCAAG
This sequence comes from Solanum sitiens, assembly GCA_016801875.1. Taxonomy (NCBI): domain Eukaryota; kingdom Viridiplantae; phylum Streptophyta; class Magnoliopsida; order Solanales; family Solanaceae; genus Solanum; species Solanum sitiens. The sequence continues at coordinate 308,150 of JABWTJ010000600.1, forward strand.
TACATGAGGTATTTATAATATGTAAATATAATACAAAAGACTAAACTATCCTTCTAGCTATACATATATATTTATCAAAAACAAATTACACTGAAAGATCTTTTGGTGTAACTATCCCATCACATTGTATCTCATAGTAGTGACTTGTTTTAAAAAAATAATATTACTCTCAATCAGCTAAATAATATCCTTCCAGTTAGAGATACTCTTGATATATATATCTACTAGAATTAGCCTGTTTGAATTGGGCTTATTTAGGTGCTTCAAACCAAAACAAATATTAAGCACTTTGAAAGGATTTGAGTAACTTAAAAAGGTACTCATAAACACATAGTTTTAAGCTAAAAATGTAAAAATAAGCTAAAAATCATAAGTTAGAATTTCTAGTGAAAACTACCTATATATATACACAAATTTCACCAAACTGTGAATGCATTACATATGTATTGAAGCTTTCTAAAATCAGCATGTCTCTTAGGAGCAAGGAAAACACATATTATCCATGACAGCCTATTAATAGTTTTTCTTTCCAACTAAGTCATTTCAATAAAAGCTAGAGAATTACATGTTTTAAGGAGAATAAAATGAAGTTTTGATGATTAATAAATGAGTAACTAAACATAAAATTGTGCAGAAAATAGGTCCCTCACGTGTCTCAACAAAGGACTAGTAGTTTTCATAACAAATACTGCAAGTGTAAGAAATCAATCTCTATTTAGATTTACAAAAATAATTGCTATCAGGAGCACGTGCATCATAAGCAGTGAAGGAATCAAGTCCTTTACGGTGGACTTACTGTTGATCACATTGGCGGATTCAGAATTTTCATTTAGGGAATTTGAAAAATAAAAGTATAAACGTGTAAATAAGCCAACAATTTTTTTTTTTCAAGGAATATGACTCTTGATTTCGTTTGGATTTAAAATCACACTTTTAGCATGTTTTATTTTTTCTAAAAAAACTTAAAAACGGAACTGGAATTAAAAAAAGTAATTTAAAAATGAAAGTAAAAAGTAAAATGCTAGCTAGGGGATTCAAACCCTGAACGTCAGGCATAGTTTCAAAGGAACTTACCACTAGGCGATCTAATTTTCCTTTTCATTGAGGGGGTTCAAAATATATATATTCACATAAATATAGAAATTTTACCATATATACAGTATAACTTTTTAGCGAGGGGGTTCGGGTGAACCCTCTGACTTACCTGTGGGTCCGCCCTGGTTGATCAAGCCAAGGTAGATTCCAAGCGCAAAGAGATCTCTAAGTTGTACATATATAGTATGTTCAACTCCTTAAGATGAAGGCTATATCGTATGAATTCTTCTATTATTAATGCAACATTGCATTGATAATGTACTTGCATAAAAACACTTAGTAGATTTCCATAAATATAATGATATTGTGTAAAGCATCATTTGCCTCATATAAAAACAACTCAAGGGAACACAAAGATAACATTTTCCATCAAGATAATGAGGGGTAAAAGGTCTTGCCCAAATTTTGAGATTGTTACAACAATTTTGATCACAATTTGTATTGGATATATTTCAAATCTTTTTCTCCATTAATTACAATATACTTTGCAAACATATTTTAATTAGTTTATGGTTTCAATGTTTAGATATATTATTTCAAATATAATCTTGTAACCATTTGTAAATATTTTATTTTGTATTCAGATTGAAAGTTATAACTATACTATTGTGGATTATTTCAGATAGAATGTTGACAATCTTCTTTGTAAATATTTTATTTTGCATTCAAATTTATTGTAGCCTTTAATTTTATAAATTTAACATATTGAATGTTGATTGAATGTATTTCGTACTCATGTGTATTTTACATTTTTTTTTTATAGATTCTTATTCATTTAACATTTTTATGTTCTAGCCTATCACACACATAAGTAAAAATAAATTCAATCTATCTTTAATCATTGTGTAATTATAAGAAAAAAGAAAAAAAAAGTCGAAGGAACCAACTAAAATCAAAATAAGAAACCCAACTCTATATTTATTAAATTTGATTTATAAATTTAATAAGTTGATATCATTAATTTAGTTATTTTCAATGAAAATTCAATTCAACTCTTTTTGTATTTTTTATTCAATTCGACTCGACTTAATTATCTTGATACTGAAGAAATTAGAATAAATTGATACATATACAAGAGAACAATTGATGTAAATATAAAGAGTTAGATAGTTAGTCGTTTATCATGTTAGTTAGAAGTTGTAATTAGCATCTTAGCTTACATGTGATAGGTAGTTAGTTAGACTTTTATCACATTATACTATGATGTAACAACCCATGTGGGTTAATTATTTCATGGCCAAATCTATGGTGGCCCTTAAACTTGGCATCAATTTTCACTTTAACCCTTTAAATATGCTTTATTTATTTAAAACACCTCACGTGGAGGTTTGTTGTGTCATTTTGACACTTTTTTAATATTCTGATAATTAGCTTAAGTGTGTGTATCCAAACACCTCCTACGTGGATAAATGAATGAATCAACATGTGACATGTGAAATTTCTTTTATTTTTCTTTAAAAAACTCACTTTTAATTTTTTTTTTCCTTCAGAATATCTAACCCCATTCCCCACCCACACATTTTCTGCTTCTTCTTCGTATACCTTTTTGTTCTTTCTTTGAGTTCTCTCGTTTCAAATCCAGTAAAATACATGTATTCTTCTTGTGCTATACAAAATTTTGATCCATTGTGTTGGTTTCTTTTATTCCTCCTTTCTTGAAAATAAAAATGCATCTTGAAAGAAAAATAATAGTATTATTTAAATGGTAAAGATGCAGACGGATGAATAAATTGGGGATTTAGTTATGGATGCTATGGGAAAATGTTGTTCAAGGAGAGTAATGGTGTGTTCCTTCAATTTTCGATGTTAATGACCTAGAAAATTAGGGTAATTCTAATAAAACTAAAAATTAAGAGAACTTCTCATTATTTTTAGGGCAAAAATTGTTATTAAGTTGTAGTAGCAGACACCATTAATGTAGCAGAGCTTGAAATTTGTGTGATTTGATTTTAAAAAGAAAAAAGAGTATCACAAATTCTTAGAAAATGGTGATGTTCTTCAAATTTTCTGGTGAGGTTGCTAAAGAAATTGACCCTTTTGTTGAAGGAATTGAATTATAATGTAACATAACAAAATTTTGTAGATGTTTTCAAAAAAGTTGTTTGGTAATGGAAGTGGAGAAGTTCCAGGAAAAGAAGAGTGAGGAAGAAGAAGAGAAAAAGTGTTTCATGCGCATAAAATTATTGTAACACATGTATTGCTTAGTCAATGAAAAGTGTTAAAGTGACGCAACGAAATACTACATGAGATGTCTAAAATGAAAATCGTCTACTTAAAGTGTCTAAGTAAAATTTGGTGCCAATTTTAGGGGGCTACCGATGGATTTGACCTTAATTCAATACACACAATTATAGTTTTCTCTCTAAAGTGACGAATCTTCATCTTCTGTGCATAGATTAGGTCACAAATTTTATTAATTCAACATGGTATGAGAGCTTGAACTCATGATTATGACTTAGATCTTTCCTAATATGTGTAGACTTGTGTAATTTTTTTTTTTTTTTGTTGATTTGATTTCTAACAATGTATAAAACTGACATTTATCATAACCATTAGGAGTGTATAGATCAAACCGTAAAGTCAAAACGAACCGATGAAGCAAGTCAAATCGAGAAAAAAACCTGACTTATGATTTGGTTTGATTGGTTTGGCGTTGAGAAAGAAAAATCGACCATTCTTGATTTGGTTTGATATTAATGAAAAAAGTCAAACCGAATCCAACCCAAATCGATATAAATACATATATAATTTTTACTTTTTATACATAAAAATATTTATATAATCTATTATATAAATATTTTAAAATTAGTTTTATTAATTTTCATATGTACAAATCAGATATATATTCATATTTGGCTTATAATCTGTAAGTTATGATATTTATTTGTCCATTAATTGGTGAAATGATTCAAGCCCAGTACAAACCTAAAAGTTAAACCCTAGAAACTAGTCATATTCGCACTTTCCACTTTCCAATCTTTTCACTTTTCAGAGAGCTGCTCAATCTTCCTCTTCTCATTCTTCTCATTCATACGCTCGTCGCTCGTCTATTTGGTGATAGTCAGGTATGTTTTCCTTTTTCCTTTCTATTGCAAATGTAAATTTATAAATGAAAATTGTCACTTACAATGGCTGCTGCTATCACAAGTCTTAATTTTTTTTTGTCTTTCGCTTTCTTAGATGGAGACTACGGCTGGAACTAATGTAGAAATGATTATCGACAGTCCTCCGATTGTATCAATACCTCAAAAGAAAGGTAAAAACACTCTTCATCTCCGCACTCGTCCAAAGGCAAAAAAGAACAACTCCGATAGATTTCAATCCTAGAAATGATAATATAGAGAGAGAAATATCACATGTTTGGGATCACTTTGCTAAATTCAATGCTAAAGGAGGTAAACGAAGAGCAAAATGTAACTATTTTGTAAAACACTTTGCTGCTGAGACAAAAACAAATAGAATTTTTATATTGTGTTCACATTTAAATGACAAATGTCTCAAATATCCCTTTAGATTTGTTGATAGAAGGCAAACAACCTTGAAATTTGTACCAATCAAAGTAGGGGGACAAGAAAATGGAACAAGTTCTATTAAAAAGGTTGTGTACAGTGTGGAGGATACCATGAGGGCCATCATCAAATTTGTTATCATTGATGAACAAACATTTAAAGTTGTTGAAGGGAAAGGTTTTAAAAAATTGATGGCCAAAGCTTTGCGTAATTTTGAATTACCTTCACGGATAACTGTGGCTAATCATTGCTTGAAGATCTATCAAGAAGAGAAAAAGAAGCTTAAAAAACTTGTCAAGAATCAACATATATGTATTACTAGTGATACATGGACATCACTTCAAAATTTGACTTATATGGTTGTGACTTCTCATTAATTAGATGATGATGAATGAAACTTACAGAAAAATATTCTTAATTTTTTCCAAACTCTGGATCACAAGGGCGAGACTATAGATAAAGGTATTGAAGCATGTTTGTTATAAAATTGAAAACTTGTTTACAGTGACTCTTGATAATGTATTTGCCAATGATGCTGCCATTAAGCATATGAAGGCGCATATTGATGATTATAAGGGTCATATTGAGAAATGAATTTTTACATGTTAGATGTAATGTTCATAATTTGAACATAAAAAAGGTTAGATGAACAAATTGAGTCAATTTCTCGCACAACGAATAAAGTGAAATATGTCAAGTCTTCTACTTCTAGGTTTGCCTCTTTCAATTCATATGTTGAGAAGACTAAGCTAGACACTCATGGTCTCTTAAGTCTTGATGTTAAAACTAGGTTTTCATCGGAATTCTACATATACGATGTTAGAAATTGCTATAAATTTTAAAAAGGCCTTTGCAAGAATGTACGTGGATGATCATAACTATCGAAAGTATTGTTTTCAAAGTGAATTGAAAGGACATCCAACTACAAATGATTGACAATTTGTGAAAGGTTTTATAATTTTTCTTAAAATCTTCTACCAGTCTACTTAAAAAATTTCAGGGAACTTATATGTTAATTCTAATCTATTTTTTCATGAATTTTTTAATGTTCGAAGTTCTATACTGAAATACTCTTGTAGTGAAGATTTTATTTTGATGGACATGGCAGGAAGGACAAAGGTTAAGTTTGATAAATATCGAGGGAATATTGTGAAACCTGAAAATTTGAACATGTTATCGTTCATTGTTATTGTGTTGGATCATAGGTATAAGATGCAATATGTCAATTTTATTCTTAGCAAAACGTATGGCTCCTTACTGGGTAAATTAAAGGCAGTTAATGTGGAAGGTGTCTTGTAACGTTTGTATAATCACTATCATTATTTTCCAACTGAAATTTTTACAGATAACATTGGAGGTGACACTAACATGATGGGTGAAGTTGATGATATATTGCATTATCAATGGGAGAAACATTTAGAAGATGAGGAAAATATTGGAAAAAAATCTGAGCTTGATCAGTATTTGGTGGATAATGTAGAGAAGCCAAAAGATCTTAATATCTTGACTTGGTCGAAAGCTTCATTGAATAGATATCCAACTATTTCAAAAATGGCAAGGGATGTTCTTTCTATTCTCGTGTCCACTGTTGCATCTGACTCAAATCTAACTCAACTTTCAGTACAAGTGATTGTATTCTTGATTTACATTAGAGTTCTTTATCACCAAAGACTATAGAAACTCTTATTTGCATTCGACAATGAATACAATCACCTTCTAAAAGATGGAAGGTTCAAGATTATTTGGAGGAAGTTCAAAAAATTGAAGAAGTTGAAAAAGGTATTTACTAATTTAATACTTAATTCTCCATTTCTGCTATTAATTTTCTACTCTGAAAATAACTTTATGCTAGTTGTTAACTAACAAAGTTGAGTTGACAAGTGATTCAATATCTAATTACTCATTTATGTGCTAACAAATTTTTTCCTTTCAGAATGTCCATGTGCTCCTTTGAGTATCGATTAGTTTAATGAAATAAACTTTTGCAATTCTTTTGATATATAGGTATTTCCGTTCCCTTTATTGAAATAGCATTTTACAGTTCTTTATTACCTAACAAAGTTAATTTTACAAGTCTAGTTAATTGTTCACGTATTGATAATTTTCTTTCTTACAAAATGTATGTCTAGATGATTGTAACACCCCATACAATTTCTGGATTAAGACTCAAACCGTTCTTTGTTGTGAGATTTTTACCAAGGAAATTAAAAATTTATTAAGTATTAAGTTCAGATCACTAGATATAGCACCTTGAGTTCTAAAAAGAACTAAATTGGAAAGTGCGAAATCTGAAATTTTGCAAGTATAGGTCAACTTCACATGATCATAACTCTCAGCACATAATGATTTAAATGTGCTACAAGATAACTTAGGAAATATATTTGAATTATTTTTTCAACGCCACGGAGTTTGCTAAGTTTTGAGTTCGGATGAGTGAGATATGACCTTTTGAGTTAGGTTGTCCAGTTAAGGAAAATTAGCCGAAAATAGTGAGGGATATTTTTGTATTTTTCTTATCCAAAAAAATTTAATTCCTTTTTAGTAAGATTTTAAGGGTCTAATCCTATTAGGTTCAATTTTATAATCCTAATATATGCCTAGGTTTTAGTTGAAAGTTCAAGAAGAGAAAAGAAGAGAAAATAGTCGCCAAGAACCTAGTTCTTTGAGGTCTAGTTTTCATAGTGTTGGGTTTGTTCACCCACACGCCAATTATGTTATTTTCAGCGTAATTTCATTCTTAAAGTTGAAATATTAGAGTTCTTAATGAGTTCTTGATAAGGTTCTTGAAGTTTCATTAAGTTTTGATGTAAGATTCTACTTAGGTCAATTTTAAATGACCATATCTCTTAGAATATAAAGAGTTACGTTAGTCATAACCTATCCAATTAAAGTTAATTGAATCTACTTTCCAATACCACCAATTTCGCGTTAATCCGATTCCTAAGCAAAAAGTTATGACTATTTAGTAACCTATACAGTGCTGTTACGAATTAGTCGACGAGAAAATATGGAAAATGTCATTTTTGTTTTTTTACCTCCAACAAAATCATAAACGAATTTCTTGACTAACAAAAAGCTCAAAACAATCAGATTTTCATCTTCACTCATGAAAATCATAATTTTTGGTCATAGAGATTTCAAGAAACTAATTCAACAATCTCAAGAAAGGTTTTCTTGATTGTTTACCTTCAAGCTAATGTTTCAAGGCTTCTAAACAAGTTCTTCTTTAAGACTCTTCAAGATTTTTCAAGATTCTTTAAGAATCTTGTTCTTCTAGGTATGTAATTGTTGGACTAGTTCGTCCTCGCGCCCTACATCTACTTTCAGATCAATAAAAGAATAATATAGGATTCTACCCCAAGATTTGAGTATTGTTGATATAAGTTGATTTTGAGTTCTTGAGTTAATGTTTCTTTTAAAAGTTCTATTGCTAATTATCAAATTTTTATATTGTTATTGATATCCTTCATATTATATACCATAACTCTTGAGTTCATAATTCACATTCAAGAGAGAGTTAAATAGTAGAGTTCAAGAAAGCCTTTGAGTTCAATTGTGAATCCTTTGATATCAAATATTGATTTGAACTAAGTTTTGAGGAAGTAAGTAAGAGAATGAGAAGAGTTGTATACATGAGTTCCATGTGGTTATGTAGACCTTCAAGTCGAGTCGTTCATGCTCATAACTTCCGCATGAACTCCATCAGTTAAGTACCTTTGAGAGGAGTAGCATCTTCAAGTTCTAAGTCTTGAGTAATAAGTTTCTAACATATTTCTAGTCATGGGACTATAACATGTTACCCATGAAGTCCTTGAGTTGAGCTGTTCATGCCCAAATTCCGCATGAACCCTATATGTCGAGCAGTCTTGACACGAGGAGTATCTTCGAGTCTTTGAGTTGAGTTGTTTATGCTCATAATTCCGCATGAACCCTCTGAGTCCAACATTCTTGAAGTGAGTACTATTATTGAATTTCTCGAGTTCCATGTATTAAGTCATATCTATGGTTATTGAAAACCTTGCATTGAGTGTTCACGTTCATAATTCAGCATGAACCTTATTTTAAGAAGTCTTTTACAAATGTTTTAACTTTGTTTGAAGACTTGAGCTTTGAGTTGAGTAAAGAGTAAAAAGTAAAGAGTAAAGTTGAAGTTCATTTCTACAAAAGTATATGGGGACTAAGTATTCCCCAAGAGATTGAAAATATTTTCACATTTAAATAAGAACGGAAACTGAGATTTCCAAAGATCCTTTGGGCTAGTTTTCAGAAAAGAGTAATGGCTTTCTAAATAAAGCAAGAAGGGAAACTGAGATTTCCAAGATAGACTTTAAGCTAAGTTTTTGAGCACTAATCTCAAATCACAGAAGAAGTATGTTTTTAAAACATAAGAGCTAGTATATTTTGGGAGTAATATTGAGCAACGAATTGGGGACGAGCACAAGTTCATATTACTCACGTCTCCATAAAACCATGTAGCCGCATTGGTAGAAAAGGGTCATACTTTTTAGATGAGTCATTTTAACAATAGACTAGTGAATACCCTAAGTTAAGTTAGGTCCTATACTGATGGCAAGGCATAAGATGGTCCTTGGCAGCGTTATTAATTGTATTTTCATATACATTTCAGAGTTATGTTGTATCCTTGTTATATACACAGAGTTGACATCATGTTTTTAAATAACTTTCTTTATATTGCATTTGTTTTAAACTGTTTTATATTGAAATGAGTTCAGTTAAGTTCAAGAGTTGAGTACCTTAAGTTGAGTATCTTGAGTAGATCTGTGATTCATTGAGTCAAGTATCTAATCTTTGAAGTTGAGTATCTAATCTTTGAAGTTGAGTATCTTATCCTTGTGTATTTTTGAGTTGAGTAAGTTAGTAGTTTTGAGTATCCTTGAGTATTCCTTGAGTTGAGTAAGTTGAAAAGAGGTAAGTATGATTCCATTTTTATCAAGTTCAAGCTTATGTTATGCTTTAGAATTCCTTTTACTTGCTCGTACATTCCACATTGAGTCATTTGGCCTGAATCTTTTGATGATGCAGACAAAGATACTCAAGATCATCAACAAGAGCTTTGTTGATACATCCGAGAGTTCGAGTTAGCTATGGTAAACCTCCTCGCTTTCGGAGGATTTCATTTACTTTTAGTTTAGTCAGTATGTCGTGAGTCTTGTCCCGACTTCCATCAGTTAGAGACTTATGGATAGTTAGTATTGTTGAGAAGTCTGTATCATTTATTTGGTTAAATGTTTTAAATACTTAAGTTGCCTATTTTGGGGCGAGTTGAATATGTTTTATTATTCAGAGTTTTCTTTTAATTTAAAGATTTGTATTTCAGTTTCATGAATTTTTATTCAGTTTTTAAGATTTATATGCTTGAGTTAGTCTTCCGCTTGTAGTCATCCAGGATGAGGGTTCGCTTGGGATCATGATGGTTCTTGAGTGCCAGCTTGGGTGTACGTAGATTCGGGTTGTGATAATGATGTCTTGAGTATATATTAGTTTGGATGAAGAAAATCTGCAGTTGCATCATCGTCACGACCTGAGTCTACACCCTGTATCTGGTCGACACTCAAGACCCATTGCTGATCCCCAAGCGAACCCTCATCCTAACTGACTACAAGTGAAAGACTAACTTAAGCATGTAAAATCTTAAAACTAAAATAAAAGTTCACAAAACTTAAATACAGCTTTAAGTCCAAAGAAAACTCAGTATAATAAAATATATACAACTCGCCATAAAAGACACTTTAGTCTTTAAAACATTTAACAAAATAAATGAAGACTTCTAAAACTCTATTGTCTATCTATGAAGCTTCTAAATGAGAATGATGGAAGTCGGGACAAGACGCACGACCTCCTAACAACTTAAAATAAATGGAATCCTCCGGAAGAAAGGAGACTCACCATAACTAACTCGAACTCTCGGATGTATCAACGAAGCTCCTGTTGAAAATCCTGAATACCTGGATCTGCATCATGAGAAGATTCAGGCCAAATGGCTCAGTACGTGGAATGTGAGCATGTAAGGGGAATTCTAAAGTATAACGTAAACTTGAACTTGATAAAATGGAAACATACTTACCTCTTGTCAAACGTACTCAACTCAAGGAATACTCAAGGACACTCAAAACTACTAACTTACTCAACTCAAAAGTACTCAAGGATAAGATACTCAACTCAGAGATTAGATACTCAACTTCATAGATTAGATACTCAACTTCAATTATATATTACTCGACTTGAAATACTCAACTCATGAATACTTAACTGAACTCATTTCATTATAAAGCAGTTTAAAACAAGTGCAATATAAAGAAAAAGGAAAACTGTTTGAAACATGATGTCAACTCATAATCATAATATCATTAAAAAACATATCATGCTCCCTCTCAAAGTGTACCTGTGCAATGCATAAATGAAGTCTCATACCCCCATCCACACTAAGCAGAACCCCTTAATGAACCATGCAATTTATACTGTAGGAGTTTCTCTAACCGAGAACCATCACTTAATAGCTATAATGATGGTACAACTTTATTAGGCCCACGCTTCCCGGTCATCCTACACCTTGCCGGAGTATAGGACCTGAACTACTAAGTGGATCCACTAGTCTATTATGTAAAGAGTTCATCTAAAAAGTATGACCCTTTTCTATCCATGATGGCTACATGGTTTATGGAGATTTGAGTTAATATGAACTCGCATTCCCATATCGGTGCTCAATACTACTCCCAAAAATATACTTAGCTCATATGTTTTAAAAACAACTTCTTCTGTGATTTGAGATTAGTGCTAAAAAACTTAGCTCAAAGGCTATCTTGGAAATCTCAGTTTTCTCTCTTGTTTTATTAAAAAGCGGTTATTCTTTTCTGAAAACTAGCCCGAAGGCTCTTTGGAAATCTCAGTTTTCGTTCTTATTTAAATGTGAAGAAATATTTAAAAATTCTTGGGAATACTTAGTTCCCACATATTTCTTTGAAGAAAAGAACTTCAAATCTGAACTCTTTGCTTAACTTTGAAACTGAAGTCTTAAAACAAGTTAAAACGTTAGTGAAAGACTTTTGGAAACTTTATAAACTTCTCTTTGACTTGCTCCTTAACTTCTAGACTTGACTCTTAATTTTCCTTGAATTGAAGTATGGATTCAAGATTCATGATCTCATGTTAATGGATGATTTAATGAGGTTCAACTTGGAGGGTTCATGCGGAATTATGAGCATGAACTACTCAACTCAAAGACTCAAAGACACTTCTTATCTCAAGATTGTTCGACTTGTAAGGTTCATGCAGAATTATGGGCCTGAACAATTCAACTCAAGGACTTCATGGGTAACATGTTATAGTCTCATGATTATAAACTCAAATGTGTTAGAAACTTATTACTCAAGACTTAAACTTGAAGATGCTACTCCTCTCACAGATACTCAATTTGTGGAGTCAATGCGGAATTTATGGGCATGAAAGACTCGACTCGAAGGTCTACATACTACATGTAACTCATGTATATGACTCTTATCATTCTCTTATTTACTTTCTCAAAACTTAGTTCAAATCTATAGTTAATCTCAGATGATTCACAATTGAACTCAAAGGCTTTCTTGAACTCTACTTTTAACTCTCTCTTGAATGTGAATTATGAATTCAAGAGTTATAGTCCATGCTAAGAAAGATATCATGATGACAAGGTAGACTCATGAACATTTTTTCCTCATCCTCTTACTCACTTACTTGAACCTTGAAACAAATTATTAGAAGTTGAAGAAGACTCCTCAAAGGGCTCAAAGGAACTTTCTTAGAATGTTCGAATGAATTCTCAAAACTTAACTCTACCTTGAATGTGATTTATGAATTCAAGATTGTGATTTGAGGTAGGAAAGATCTCGTGATGTTTAGGAGTATTTTTAGATAGCTAAACATGAGAAAAGGTCACGAAATCACCGTCTTGGAACAAGTCCGCGATGCGGAGATGTTCTAAATAATTACTCACAAAATCAAATTTTGAGACAGAGGAGTCCGCGTTCTAACCGCGACACGGAGAAAGCTTTTGTACACAGGGGGAGCAAGTCTGCGGTGCGGACTTGCATGCCAGATCACGCTAGACTTTTTCCTTCTTCCTTTTCTAAATTTAATTCGTCTAAATTCAACTCTATTGCTCATTCTCTCTTTAGATTCAGATACCCCACACATGTACACTAGAATCTAACTCTAACAACTCAGTAAATTGACACAATAACCTCAAGAACTTCTCAATTTCAGCCCAATTCAAGAACGAAAGCAAATTTAAGAATACATATCAAGAACAAAGCTTTAACTTTTAGAACGAATGTAAAACTGATATTAACATGATTGGCGTGTGGGTGAACAAGCACAACCCTATGGAAGCTTACATACCTGAAAGAATTATCTTCTTGAAGCAACTTGAAGGAAAACCTTGAAAGATGAAACCTAGCCTTAGCGTTTCTTGATTTTTTCGAGCGTAGAATGTTTGGAGTGGATAAGAGGATTTTGATTTAAGAAAACTAATTTTCTACACGTTTAGGGCAATTTAGATGACCTTCTAAAGGTTATTATGAATAAAATACCCCTAAAGAAATAATTAAAACGAGTTGGGATTCGGAATTATATTTCACCGGGTAGTGAAGTTCGTATTGGCTCCACGTCCTGGAGCCATCGCGGAGCTGCTGGCATGTTTGCGCGATATTAGTATATCAGACATAACTTTTTACTCAGAGCTCGGAATTAAGCAAACTCGGTGGTGTTGGAAAGAGGACTAGAAGGGATTTAAGTTAATATCTTAAGGATCTCCTAAAGTCATTTTGTACTAAAAGTTATGACTATTTGAAGTTGACCCAAAACTTAAGAAAGCTTAGGAATAACTTGAATGCTTTTCTCTTTGGTTATTCTTGGAACATAAGGTGCTACATCTAATGACCTTAACACTCAAGAAATTTTAAATTCCTTACAAAAATCTCACTCGCTACGAAGAACGGTTCGAGTCTTAGTTAAAAAAATTTCTGGGGTGTTACAATCATGGTGGTTGAAGATTATTGGAGTAGCTTTGCAGTTCATTAGTTGGGTTTTTAAGAGGATACTTTACAAACATAATGTGAAGTGTTATGTTTTTAATTTTCAATGTTAAGTAGACTTTTTTTTATTAACTATTTGCTCCTACTGATCATATGAGGATCTTGATAATCAAAACTTAAAGAAATCAGATTGAAATGAAATGGTTATTGGGCAGTTGTCAGAATGCTGGGTTATTGAGTAGTTGTCAGGTGGCAATTCTCTTCGTATCTTCTTCTACCTCGATGTGTTGTCTTCTGATGTTATAAAATCCTCATTCCGTGGTTGTTTGCTTTAGTTTGCTGTTGGGTTTATGATGTAGCGTGATGGGTATTGTTTTTTTGATCGTTTTTAGTCATTTTCTTGAGTCAGCATATATCGGGTTAAAAACTTTGAAGATTCGTGATTTGTTGGCATTTTTATGCTACTTTCTTGAGGTTTTTTGCTTTGTTGCTCCCTTTCTCGGGTCTGCTGCTTGATTCTGTGATTGAGTCTAGTCGAAGCTTGTGGGTTTGCAGTTGGTGTTGGTATTTCTTGGCTAATCTTTTGTGTTCTGTTCGTTGTTCCCCTTCTTGAATCTGGTACCTGATGTTTGTTGAGTCTGTGCTATTTCATTTGCGTTGTGATTCATGTGTTGCTTTTAAGTTTGATACTGTTTAAAGTTGCCATTTACTGGTCTAGGCTTCCAAGTTCAACTAATATGGCTAAGCATTTATAGTGTATCCGAATTCTTATTCCAATAGTTTAGTTTTATCTATCTATCGAATATCTTTGTAGTCTTATGGCCTAATGTGGTTTTCTTAAATCAAATTTTGCCTTCATGTCTAAAATTTAGTCAAAAATGCTTACATTTGCCAATCGAGTTGGTTTGAAATCTGGGTTTTTTCTTGTATTAATATCTAAGTCTTAGTTTATGTTGAAGTTTGATCTTTGAGATCGTTTGAACTGAGACCTTTTTGGTGTTGATCTCTCATGGTATGACTTGCTGAACATTTATTCCCCTATGTTAATTCCCTGTAATACCTTTAATTTATCAAGTCATATTTATACCAGACTAACAAAATCCTCACAAACATTAGAAGTAATCATCCATTTTATCTTCATCCTTCAAACACTACTGGAGCTTCTATAATCTTGATACGATTAACAGGGTCAGAGAATTACTCGCTATGGAGCTGTGCGATGCAAATTCAGTTGTTAGGAAAGAACAAGCTAGGATTGGTCGACGGTAATTTGAGTATGGACAAATTTGATTAGAAACTTAGTCATCAATGGAATCATTGCAATGCAATTGTAGGGGGATGGATTATGAGCTCAGTAGCATATGAGTTACTTACAGGAATACTATATGCTAAAGATGCCAAAGCAGTCTGGGAAGATCTCAGAGAGCGTTTTGACAAGGTCAATGTATCACAAGTCTAAGAGCTACACAAGGAAATAACAACAATTACGCAAGGTTCAAACACATGGAGAGCTAGAAGCTGATGCAATTTCTGATGGGACTTAGTGAATCCTATGATCAGGCGAGGAGCCAAATTCTCATGACTAGCCCTACACCTAGTATCAACAAATCTTACTCCATGGAAAAGCCCACGCACTATGGCCAACATATCCATGGTAGGACAGGGAACTGAAGTGACTGCACTTCTAGTTGGTAAATGAGATGGTTATAAAAAACTACAAAGGAATTGGGAGATACAATGTGACTTTTGTCATTTGAAGGGACACACCAAGCCCAACTGTTATCGTCTTAGGGCATCTCCAATCCAAACACCAAGTTTTATACCAAATTTGGTGTCAACACTATTTTTTGTATAATCAACTTCAACTCACAACACCAAAAAAGAATTCTTTTTTCCTCTCTTCATTATTATATTATTATTTCTTATTTTATTTATATTTTCTTATTTCATAAAACAAATTCTTTCTAAAGCATTAACCATGTATAATTTATATTATTTCCTTTTATAATCGTTTAATATAAAATTATTATGTTTTGTTGTACTTTTTAAAATTACTATGTATTTTATATTTCAATTTTGATGTATGTCAATTACTACTTTGTTGAATGTTTATTATTTTCGGTTATTTTTAAGTATATTTTATTATTTGTTAAGAATTCATATGTTTGCATTTTTAATTTTTTGTGAAGGTTAATTGTAGTTTATATCCAATTATAATTTATAGTAGAATTAAAATAAATTTAATTTTTTTATAAAAATCATATATAGAAAAATTAATTTATAAAAAGCTAAAGTTTACATCTAAAATTAATATTATAAAATATTACATAAAAATAATTAAATATACAAGAGATTTAATTAAAACATACAATTTATAATGTTTAATCAAAAGTTTGTATAATGAAATAATATTGTAATATTTAAAAAGTGAATTGGTGTGATGAATTGATGTAAAATTAGGTGTTGGATTGCATATGACTCCTAATCATTTCAAAAATAAGAAGAAATCAGGACAAGAGAACACAACATATAATGTTCAAGAAGATAGGGATGCAGGGATGACATGAAATGGATCCAATAATGGGAATATGCAAAGAGCACCACAACTTAACAATGGATAATATGACCAGATAGTAAACATGTTGGATGAAGAAAGATCTCATGTCAATATGGCAAATATGATCCATTCTTTTATGGCTAATATAGAGCAAGAGAAATGGATAATTGATAAGGGGCATCCAATTACATGACTGCAGGTTTGAATAACTTGTCTGATGTTAGGGTTATTAAAATGGCCTCAGGTCCAAATAGGGGACTCATAATTTCTTGGAAGTCGAAGAAACAGACCACAATGTCTAGGAGTTCCGCATAAGCATAATTGGGAAGTGAAGTAGTTGATGTAGTATGGTTGACAACTCTGATGAAAGAATTGGGGGCTGGCATTGAGATGTCTGTTGAAGTTTATACTGATAGTAAAACTACATTGCAGATTGCTTCAAATTCTGTATTTCATGAGAGGAAAAAATATATGAAATTGATTTCCATTTTATTAGGCAAATTGTTTTAAGAAGGGTTGATAAAGACTGAATATGCACTAAGGATCAGACAAACAGACATACTAACAAAAGGACTTTCAAGAGCACAACATGAATACTTAGTTGGCAAGTTGGGGATGCTCAACATTTTCGCACCTGCCAGCTTGAGCGGGAGTGAAGAAATGAGAATAGGTTGATACATATATAAGAGGACATTGATATAAATATAAAGAGCTAGTTAGTTAGTTGTTTATCATGTTAGTTAGAAGTTGTTATTACATCTTAGCTGACACGTGATAGGTAGTTAGTTAGAATTTCAGTTAAACACCTCAGTTGAACTTTGTTCATTTTAAATACCTTATGTACGGCTGCATATTATCATTTAGACACTTTTTGCTGATTCAACATAGTGTTATTGTGCAATTTGAATTTTAAGCGCGTTTGAGAAGCTTTTTTGGTGAATTTTTCTTTACTCCTTTTTCCTCCTCACTCTTTTTCATAGACCACCCCTCATCACCACACAAATTTTGAGAAAACATTTAATTTTTGCTGGGCTTGTACACTAAGTTTTTTCTTCTTCCTTGAAAATTAATTTTTTTTTTATCCATCAACACTAATACAAAATACACAATCATTTTATTTTTTTCCACTTCTTTTGCACTATATTCGCTAGAGGAGAAATGAATAATGGAATTTAATTTATAATTATCGAATCCTCTCCGACTACAATGGAGATGAATATTTTTAAAAAAGTAATTTCTTATATTTGTAACTCCTCCTACATATATAATGAATTCTCGAAAGTACATAATAGAAAAGAAAAAAAAGGAGGAGGAAATGAATTAGGTTAGTTGGAGATTATATATAGATAATGGAGGAGAAGAGAATTATTTATTTTTTTCAAAAAATTGGAATGAAATTGCTAAAAAGAAAAGGATAATAACAAAGCACAAAATAAGAAGATGAAGAACAAAATTATTGAGAACGAAAATGTTGGGAGATTATCATGTTCTTGGTAGAGTTTAGGAAGAAGAAGATGAAGAAAGGGAGTCTAGGGGCATGAGATTACAGATTTGTGGGGGAAAAAAGGAATTAAAAGTGATGTTTTTTTTTAAAGTCCATTTGTCACATAAAGATTTATCTATTTTTTCAGCAAACACATTTGTCAACACACGCTTAAGTTGAATATCGGAATATAAAAAAGTGTCAGAAAAACCTAATTAAAATATTTAAGTGAAATTTCATGACAACTTTAAGGAGTCACCGATAAATACACCCCTAGTTAACTTAATACACACAATTACAATTTTCTCTCAAGAGTGATGAATCTTCATCTTCTCTACAAAGATTATGTCATTATCAATAATTCAATAGATAGATGTATTCAAGTATATTTTGACATTAAATGCATTTGCTGAGTTGAATAAATTTATTACTCTCTAAAAATAAAATTTAAATGATATGACATGACATACCAATTAGGTGACAAGAACACTTTTGGATGTCAAAATTTGTACGAGTATTTGGGTCTTTACAGAGGGTAAGACAAAAAGAAAAGACCAATTACCCACTTTTAATTAGGAGTGTGCAAAAATCGAATCGATCGATAAATCAAATCGAAAAAAATATTATTGGGTTATAAGATTTTTAATAGGTTTATAAAAAAAAAAATTATTGAGTTATTGATTCAGTATCGATTTTTACTATTGGGTTATTGGGTAAATCGATAACCTAATAAGACGATAATAATTTATTATTTTACCATTCCTAATTATTAAATATTAATAATTTAATATATAATTAGACACTATAACTACATCAAATTATTAGTACTTTACCAACTTTACAGTAGATCGCTTTACTAGTTTTTACTGTTTATCAAAACCTAAAGATTAAAGTAAAGGTTCACAATTTTAACTGTTTGATTTTAGTTTTAGTTTTAATTTTATTCTTGTTGGACTATTTTATTTTAGTTTTAATTTGTAATTGTAGATTGTAGCATGTGTAAGTTTGTAAAGGTCCGTAATAGTATTAGCATAAAAAAATTCATACTATATTTTCTCTTATTGATGCAATTTCTTATTATCTTTCCCGTTTCACTATACAAGCAATTAGAAAAGTAAGAAGATATAATATTTTACGGATATTTTTTTATTGGGTAAACCCAAAATCAAATCGATAACGATAAAAAATTGATTGGAAATCGATAAAGAATATCTTATTGATTTTTTATTGATTTAGCAAAAAATCGAAAACTGATAAATCGAACCGATAATATATAAAATTAAACCGACCCGACCGATGCACACTCCTACTTTCAATAGTAATTGTCTAGTACTTATCAATTCATGCGATTCACTTTGCTTTTAAGTCGATTAAAAAAACACATTTCTATTTTAAGTAACAATTTAATTATAAAATGTCAATTTTACTTTTAATGAAATGAGACAGAGGAAGTATTAATTTTACACACTTTTAAAAAAACTATAAATAGAAAATATTATTATATTACTTTTTGGATATGATAAATTCAATATCTTGAAAAATATAAATAAGAAATACGTTCACTTAACTTTTTATAGTTATTCCTAATTATTTGTCCATTTTGACGAATCAAGAAAGGATAATTTTTTTACATATTATACCCTCAATTGAGTACTTCGAAAATCTTAAATTTTAATTTATCAATTTTATAATTAATAGGGATAAAATAATAAATTTATTATGTCAATAATTATTTTCTGTGTTATTTTAAAAGTGAATAAATAATTAGAGATAGAGAGAGTAATTGTAATTATTGGTAAGGATATTGATTAATTTTATAATTTGGACGAGTATAGAGAAGATGAAGGGTGGGCCTACAAGAGTGGAGGTGTGAGACGGCAAATCTCTAAATTCGTCAACGGATTCTTCAATTTTTTTCCAACTTAACAACTGCATAAACCCAGTTCCTTGAGGATGAGATGATGGAGAATGGCGGACGTATTAGTTCAGCTGCATTTCGATGTTTGGTTAGGAGAAAGCGAGTTGATGCTGCAACCCAAACACTTGCAACTCACCAATTGGCCAGAAAACTCTCCCTTTTTGACCTTGTAGCTATTGGTAATTCTCCTTTCTCTTTATTAGCTAAGCTTTTCTGCTTCATGCACTCAAATTTTCTTCATTCATGCCCTTTTCTTAGAGTTAAAACTAAACATCATAGCATCCTGTGTATAGTGTTTCTTAAACTTTTTGTTAGTTTATATAAATTGACAAAAATAATAAACAATTCGTTTTTTGTTACAATCCTTGCGCCTGAGTTAAATTGGGCAGCCGATTGTGGGGAAGAAAATCCCTCAACTTTCTAGGACGAAAAGAGAAATAGAAATCTGGGGATTGGGATTGGGATGGATATTCCATGGGTAAGATAATCCCATCATTTTAATATATTTCATGAGATTGTTATCCCTTATCCCACCAACCAAACTCGGGTTAAAATAATCCTTGCATTTATCCCATGGGATTGCTTTCTCATCCCATATACCAAACGAGAGAAATAATTGAATAACTGTGCAACTAAAACTGGCAACTGCTTAAAGCAGTACTACTTCCTTTTTCCAAATTTTGGTCATGAGGTATACCAAGAAAATTAAGTGAGAACTAGCATGAGGTAAAGGGATTAAAAAGCCCAAAAATTTCAGCTAAAAACATGAAGGTAAAAACTACTGCAGAGCAATGTAGATGAAACCATACTTTAGTAACAAAATTAAAAAAATCTTTACCAATTACTCTTTTCTTTTCCGGCGAGTGAACCCGTGGAGAAACTGTGTTTTTTCCTCAAATCATTTTTGGTGATTGACCAAAACTTAATTTAGGTTCATAAATATGGAAAGAAAAGTTTATTTATGGTTCGAATGGGTGGAATGCGGATAGGAAGAATGTTGAGGAGCAGGAAAGGCTGAAAGCTTTGGTGTGGATTTGCAGCTTACTTCATGAAGCATTGGAACAAGGCAGAACATCTTTGATAGGTGGAAGACAAGGGACCAATTTTTCACATTTTTTGCTCTCATGATTTTCTTCTTCAGTGAATTACTTCATAATATGTTTCAGATGTACGTATGTAACCATTGCATCATTTACAACTCAACTTGGGAAAATAGAATCTTAAGAGATCCTATATAAATTGGAAATAGAGAATTTAGCTGGATTATGAGCTAACACATTCCATGTTCGAGGAATATATACAATTTTGATTTCTTCAAAAGAATTCATCCATTGCCATGTATCCTCACAAACGCTATCTATTTCCCAAGATACTATCATCTTCTCTTGTAACATTTCTTGCAAATTCTTTGCATCTGATAGTATTGAACCTTTGACCAATCATTTTGTCGTGCTCTTTCCAAAGCCTCTTGAATTGCTAGTGCTTTTGCATTATGACCTTCCCTACAAGTTGAATAGGGGTGCCAAAGGCATGAAACAAATAACCACACATACCTGTAGTTACCATATCAATGCTTGACTTTTCCTTTTGTAAACCTGCATCAGTGAAAACAACAGTCGCATCCTATGCCATAGTAATTGTTGCATCTTAAATCCTAATCCTATTAGCTTTACAAGTCAAACCTGCCAAAGGTTGCAAAGCATCGTCATATTCATGTAAACCTAATAAAGCCTTTATTAACTATGCCAATAGGTTCATAATTGTCACCGATAAAACATAATGAATTTCTCGCTTTCCATATTTTCCATAAAAGAGAAGTGCTCAATTTTAGTAGCTCTATGAAATTTTGGATACTAGCATGTATTTCAAAAAAATCATTTCACCATAAAGCAAAATTCCCAATATTTTCTAAAGCAGGCCAGTTGATAGGAGAAAACTTCCACTCTAACTGAGGTTTCAGACAACTAAAAACCATATGGTCAATTGTATCTGTTGCTAGTTACAGTCCCTGCAAACATCACAGCTATTGTTTAATCTCTTAGAAATATTTGCATTAACCGGTAAGACATTAAGAATGCATTTTCTAAGGAAATGTTTATACTTGTTTTTGAGTTTCAGTGACCACAAAAAGTTCCAGAAAGATTTTGGAGAAGATTGACAACTGACTTGAGGCCTTTCAGTTTGAGTGTCAGTACTATTAGCTATATCTTGTGCTAGATGAAAACCAAAACTTACCACGTACTTAAGTTACCAGTTTTTTTTTTTTTTTTTTTTTTTTAAACCTTACCTCGTACTTGTTCTTTTGATTGCTAGAGCTACAGTTTTGATTGTTATTCTGTCACTTTCCAAAATACCCCCTAGACGTGATAGGCATCCAACACACCCCACTGTGGCTAGGCGAACCCAATTTTCATACCTTAACCATGAATTTGTAGCATTTAATAAATTAAATAAGTACCCAAACAATATGATATTAATCGCGAACAATTAGTATCTCTAAAATATAAATTTAAAGCTCTCGCCCAAATTCCACACTAGACCATGGAGCATCTAAGAGACTTATAGAAGACCCAGGTGTGAAACCTTAAAAGAAAATACGTCAACAACATAATGATATAGACTCTTTTGGTAGCATCCACGAAAAATGTGACAGCCCACCTCAATAAATTGATCAACTCCAGTGAACTCATCAGCTATTAGCTTCGTCATCGCCAATAGTATCTGCGGGACATGCAGGTAAAAGTGAGTCATACGTGAATATAACCTAGGTAGATCCCTTGACCTGCCCCTTTGATTACTCCTAGAACAAGTGTTAGAAAATACAAAGCGCAAAAATAATATGCACATGAATTATATCATAATGTAATCCTCAATAAGTCCAAAGAAATGTTGAACAGGTACATTACATACCCCAAACACAATCTACACTTGAGACTAGTCATAAACGACAGTGAAGGAAATTAACACAACACCCTGACAGTCCACGGCGACATATATATACCTCAAAAGTTTACTATGACAACATGTATGGCCCCCTAACTTATTACACCAGCATGTGTATGCCCCTAACATATTATGGCAGCATGTGCATGCACCTAACATATTACAGCAAAAAATGAACGATATCAACGCACCACGCAACACGAGGCCGCACCGCACCACACCACACCACAATTCACTTATTTAATACTTAATAGTATTTTTCACAAAATAATACGTCTGTGGCTAGTCAAAGACCATCAATTCTATCAAGCACAAGCTTGTCCCAACACATGGACCAGGCAGACAAACCACATTTTAAAAATTGGTTTTGAAAAATCTGCAAGTCGTCTTTCACATTTTGCAGTATTTGAAGTCTTTCCAGGGAAAGGTTTACTTTTTCCAGATATGGTCACCTCCAAATAGAAGCCTTTGCAGACGTGGATAGGGGTGGATCTCTAGATGACAGAAGATCTATATCCGGTTACTATACACTCTTAGGAGAGGAACTGGTCACTTGGAGAAGCAAGAAGTTAAGTGTAGTTGCTAGATCAAGCGCAGAGGCAGAATATAGAGTTACGACCCAGGATGTTTGTGAACTTGTGACTACAAAAGCTACTGAGGAATCAAGGTTATTTGAAATAGGGATCTTTTCCTTGTATTGTGACAATACGGCTGCAATCAGTATGACTCATAATCCAGTCCATCATGACCAAGCAAAACACGTTGAAATTGATTGACTCTTCATCAAAAGAAAAGTTACAAGTGGTGTGTTGAATTTGTTTTATGTGTCATCAGAAAAGCAACTAGATGATAAGTTTACCAAATGCCTTTTAACAAACAGACTTTCAATACACTAGTTTGCAGGTGGACACGTGTAACATCTTTGCAACAACTTGAGGGGAGTGTGGATTGACTGATTTCCTAGCTTAACTATAGGAGTACCGGTTGTAATTGATTATGTAATATTTTTTTTTCTTCTTTAGTTGTAGTACTTCTTGTATAAGTATCCATTCTCATGCGATGTAAATTCATCAAGAAATACAAATAAACTTTCTCTTCTTCTGGATCTTTAGTTTCACTTTGTGGATCTTCTTCTGTCTGACACCTTGAACTTTAGCTGAAATAATCGAGTGGTCAAGTAAATTTCATGTGTGTTTCTGACAACGTAAATTCTAATTGCTAGTTTTTCATTATTCAGGGGATAGAGGACTGCATTAACTTTTGCTTTTAAAGTAAAGTTAGACAGCTAATACTTAGTTCTTATACCTTCTCTTATTTTTTCCTTGATATACTGTCATTTGGACAGTGAGCGTTGATTTTTAAACATCACTGATCTTTGATTTGTTAACCTTACTTCTGTCAGGCGTTGGAGCAACCATAGGTGCTGGAGTCTATATTCTTGTTGGAACAGTTGCCAGAGAGCACACTGGACCGTCTCTCACTGTTTCCTTTTTTATTGGTGGATTAGCGGCTGCTCTTTCTGCATTTTGTTACGCAGAGCTTGCGTGTCGCTGCCCATCTGCTGGAAGTGCATATCATTACTCATATGTCTGCATTGGAGAAGGGTAAAGAGGAAATTACTTGTCATGTCAAATCTATGCATATTGTTACTCAACATCTTGAGTGCTGGAAATGTTTTAAAATGAAAATCATCGCAAAGACAATTTATTCGGAGTCTGTTGTATGGTCAATCCTGAAAATCAATTTTTATGGTTTTTCTCCATAAGAGGATATTTTCAGTCTGTAACCACTAGAAATTGTTACTCTACTCAGGGTCGCATGGCTAATTGGTTGGGCTTTGATACTCGAATACACTCTTGGTGGTGCAGCTGTCGCTCGTGGCGTAGCGCCCAACTTGGTGGGGTAGAATGTCTTTATTAATTTTTTCTTTTTGTATAAACTGGGTCTTTCTGCTTTCACTCTTATGATTAGTAATTACTTTTCTCTTCTCTTATTTATTTGATTAGTTTGTTTTTTATCTGAACCGTTTTTATTATTTCTTTAAGGGAACATTTGGTTGGTGAACAAGTTAAACTGGGATTATAATGCGATGATTAAATAATGACAGGATTATTTAATGGATGCACTTTTATTGGTATATGTTTGGTTCATTGGATTAAAAATGGGATATTATTGGATATAGTGTTAAACACGTGTTTGGTGAAAAAATATAGTTCATTGGACTAAAAATAGGATAGAGGTTGCACAAGTCAAATTCAAACAAAAGTAATTTTCCAATTTCATGTTAATTTGAGACATAAATTAATATCCTTAGACGTAGAGATATCTCGATAGCATCGACTGTTAAGTAGTGTGTGATCATCTCATCTAAAAGTTTAAACTGTTAGAGAAAACACGTACTTAATTATGTCTTCAACATGCCTCCTTAAATATAGGCTTGATTCTTCTTTCATGGGTCGAACACGTGAAAATTCTTTATAATGATGGTTGGGGGTGAAACTCGAATCTTGGACCTCTGTCTACTCTACTACTATAGTACTATGTTGAGTTGTGTGATCATCTCTTCTAAACGTTTAAGGTGTTAGAGAAAAAGCACTTTTCCTAAGTTGATTATATCTTCACCCCCCTTCCTTCCAACACACACGTGTGCCGGCCGGATTTTTTCAGTAGGTCAAGCATGTGAGAATTTTATTTGATAATGGATGGTGATGAAAACTCGAACTAGAACCACAACCTGCATGTGTTCAAACATTTCTCCTCTCTTTATCATATAGGGTGAAATCCCAGAGTCTATCAAACTATATTTAGTTGTAAAAGGATGGGAACTTAAGCTTCTCAAGTGAAAGAAGCTGAGACATGGCCTTGGACAATGAAGAAGAAGTTACTTCTTTAATTTCTTTCACACATGTGACATCGGCTACGTATATGCAAACCTCTTCTCTGCTGGTTATACTAGGTTAAAATTGCTTCATGTGTAGCATCCAACTAAAGATTGTACCTTAATAAGAGCACTTTTTTTTTGTAACATCTGCCACCGCCATACAATACCCAAAAACTGTTATATTTGAGAATGTTCCACTTCTATGCAATTTCAAATCTTCAAAATGACTATCAGATTTAACAGGCTGAACCTGTAAGCTATCCAATAGTTAAAGAAGCTTAGCCATATTATTCATTTCTCAATCAATAATGATTCCTTCTAAATGTCACTTCCCTGCCTTGATTATTTCTGCATTACTCACCGTGGCCTGCTATTTTCTGCAAAACTGAGTAAAGCTGACTCTCAGAAGAGTATCTCCCAGCCAATCATCATACCAGAAAATGATTTTTTTTTCCTACCCCCTAGCTCTAACTGGATCAGTTCCTTGTGCTCCTCCAATAATCTTTCTAATATTCTTCCACGAACTACAGCTATGAGGGAACTAAGCAGGATTAGTAGACCAGAAATTGCTGTACCGTTTGTAATCTGTACAATTTCCTTCCAGTAAGGAATTTCCTCTTAAATATTACTCCACAATCACTTGAAAAGAGGCCTTTACTCAGCAATTATAATTTTCAATACTCAATCCACCCCACCCCTACCCCCTCTCTTTTTTGCTTCGTGATACAGTTCCCCACTTCACTAGATGAAAGGACTTTCTTAACAATTAATAAGTACTATTTTCATTTGCAGGCTTCATTCTTTGGTGGTGTAGATAAACTGCCCTCAATTTTGGCTCGTCAAACAATTTTTGGTATAGTAGTAGACCCTGGTGCTGCAATCTTAGTTGTCATTATCACTGCCTTATTATGCACTGGGATCAAGGAGGTGCATCCTTTTCTCAATAAAAGAACTTCTGTTCAATTTCCTTTATCTACTGTCTAACTTGTCTTCAACTGCACTGTCACGTACTCCTGCAACTGGAAAATATCATATGCAGAGTTCCCTTGCGCAAGCCATAATTACTACTGTCAATATTAGTGCGTTAGTATTTATCATCTTAGCTGGTGCATACCTGGGATGTAAGACTGGGTGGCCAGGTTATGAAGTGTCTAGTGGGTAAGTGGCTCTTTGTATATGCTTTTACTGTCTTACATACCACCAACATTTGGACTGATGCATTTCTTGAGTTTCTAGGTACTTCTCTTTTGGAGTAAATGGGTTGTTGGCTGGCTCTGCAACAGTCTTCTTTTCATACATTGGTTTTGATATAGTTGCTAGCACAGCTGAGGAGGTATTAGCTGCATATCATTAAAGGCCTACAGTTTTCTTCACTAGTTTTCATGGTTTCCACATGAGAAAAGTTGATTTATTTATTTATTTATATATTTGAGTGCATATGATGATAATACAAAGTTGTTCTAATCATTCTTCAATGAAATTTCTGCACCCAATTCTTAATTTCTGTATCGCATATGTGAGAAATAAAGGGAAAAAATAATATTGAATTGTTGTTTTTTTCTACATTATTACATATAGACCCTAGAATACAATCCTTTACCAAGTAGGATACTATTTAGTATTCCTATTCTAATAAGATTGTATAAACCTTTTCCTATTCTAATAGGATTGTATGTACCTATTCCTATTCCAATAGGATTGTATAAACCTATTCCAATTCTAACACTCCCCCTCAAGCTAGTGCGTACAATTAATGTACCTAGCTTGTT
Source organism: Solanum sitiens (assembly GCA_016801875.1). Classification (NCBI taxonomy): domain Eukaryota; kingdom Viridiplantae; phylum Streptophyta; class Magnoliopsida; order Solanales; family Solanaceae; genus Solanum; species Solanum sitiens. The sequence continues at coordinate 335,334 of JABWTJ010000600.1, forward strand.
ACAAATGTAATTAACACGGGGACCGATGAGGGGCTTGGTGAGATATTTGCAGACTTCACAAAGTTGATGGTCATTCTCAATGTGCTTGTCTTCTTATTAAATATTGGATTTGATGCATAATGCTAGTCAATCTCAATGTGCTTAATCTTCGCATTGAAATACTGAATTTGATACATAATGTTGGTGTTGAATCTTCCTAACCAAGCTTGAGAAAAATTGTTCTAGACTATAGAGTGATCTGCGCTATCAACATACAAGGCTATTAAACTTCCCCCTAGCAACAAAGTGCTCAAAACCTAGTATAAAGTATATGGATCATGTTGGATCAATAGATGAGTCGATATTAAACAAGTCACCGAAAAACTTGTTGGAACATGCTCATATGCCGGAGTATTAGATTTGATGGCTAAAAGTGGTCAATCTAAGAAATAAAATTATATAGGTAGGGTCGGAATGATGTCACGACCCAACTAGAAAATAGAAATTAAATAGGATAGTTCGAATTGATGGAACAACCCCATTGAAAAAGAGAAATAATATGGGTAGGGTCGGAATGATGGCACGAACCTAATGAAAAAGAGAAATTAAGGTAGGATTGGAAATGGCACAACCCTACGCAAATCAAATTTGAGGAGTCACCGAAAAGACGAATGGAACTACGCAAATCAAAATCGAGGAGTCACCGAAAAGACACGGTGCTATGCAACTCAAATATGAGAAAGTAGTTCGGAAAAAGACCCACGGTACTACACAAATTAAATATGAAAAGTAGTCCAGGGAGATGCACGGTGCTACGCAAATCAGATATGCAAAAAAAGGTAGTCACCAGAAAGATGGCACGGTGCCACACAAATTATATATGAAAAAGTAGTCACTGGAATGATGGCACAGTGCTACACAAATTAAATATGAAAAAGTAGTCACCGGAATGATGGCACGGTGCTACAAAAATTAAATATGAAAAAGTAGTCACCGGAATGATTGCACGGTGCTACACTAATTAGATATAAGAAAGTAGTCAACGCAAAGATACACGGTGACCCAACTTTTGTTAACATAATCATTAGCCCGGACGGGCGGCATATATGGATAATAGCCGCCCGCCGGCAGCGGAAACTCTTTGATTGTTTACCAGATCGTAGAGGCTCTGATACCATGTGGGAAATATAGGGAAAAAATAATATTGAATTGTTTTTTTTCCTACATTATTACATATAGACCGTAGAATACAATCCTTTACCAAGTAGGATACTATTTAGTATTCTTATTCCTATTCTAATAAGATTGTATAAACCTTTTCCTATTCTAATAGGATTGTATAAACCTATTCCTATTCCAATAGGATTGTATAAACCTATTCCAATTCTAACAGCATAAATCTACGATTTCTCTCCAGACCTCATATTCTCTGTTACAAAGTTGATTTCTTCCTATCTGCTTAAGCCTTGATGGCAGAATTATCAGGTTCTTGAGTATGTAAACTATGTGGAAAATACACTAACAAATAAGCCTTCTACATCACCCAATTCTTCTTCATTGAGGTACTTCAATGAAGCAAGATCTCTATGGTGGGAGGTAGCAGGTACCTGATGGAATAGTGGTGTACACAAGCTGGCCTGAGACCACTGCCATGAAAAAAACATGGTCATATGGCTTATGCAGTTCAATTACTTGCCTATATACTCTCATCCTAGAGTCTATTATTTTATTTTTAATCAAAGCCACATTGTTCTTTCTTCTGTTAATAATAAAGCATTCTGTGACGGCGATACTGTGATATTTGAGACCTTAGTCTCTATCCTACTTTTAGCCGTCTCGCATACTTCCTCATCCAAGAACTTTCTCCCTGATTTCTACCTCACCTGGTAAGATAATATTCTCCCTTAAGTTTTGATCTCCATTCCACATCTTCATTACAAGGTTATACATAAAATTCTTCATTTCCTCTCTTTCTCTTCTCACTAAAATCTTAATTTCTCGCATGCTCGAACTCCAAATGTCTTTTGCATCATACAATTCTCTTCTTCTTCTTCTTTTTGGGATAGAGATTGATAAAATTCATCGTATCATCAATAGACATCCAATAAAAGAATTTTGTGCTGCAATATCTAGGATAATTGGACGATGCTATGAGTTTGTAGATACATGTTTTCTTAAAGAATCACTAGTGTAAACTATTTAATTATTGTGATCTTCTCTTCATTTGTATGGAATGTTTAAATATTTTTCATCTTTTTTGTTGGCTTAAAAGTTGCTGTTTTTCTGGATTCTGTATGACTGAATCTCAAGGATAGGACAGAGTTGCGTCAATATATTTTTATTGCAAGTAAAACACGGACTTACTTACAATTGACGTACTAGGTAAAGAATCCTCAACGTGACATGCCTCTTGGTATAGGGATTGCAGTATCCATATGTGTCATATTGTATATGCTGGTATCAGCTGTTATTGTTGGTCTAGTTCCATACTACGCATTGGACCCCGATACACCAATTTCCTCTGCTTTTGCAGGCTATGGCATGGAATGGGCTGTGTAAGTTTGTTACATAACCTACAGTTTAATATTCTCAATATGTACGTTTTAGGCTTTGTTTGAACTTGATTCTTTTGATGGCTTGCAGTTACATTATAACAGCTGGAGCTGTGACTGCTCTTTGTGCAAGTCTTATTGGTGCAATTATTCCACAGGTATTAGCTATATGATTATATTTAGTTACATGCAACTTGAACCAAGATTACTTCAAGGCAACAAGACCAAGTAGGTTAGCAAATAACGAAGAGCAGCAAAGTCATTCTGACAACCTACAATTCTTTTACAATCTTGAGCAAGTATAGAGCTGGATTAAATTTTTATTAAATAGAGACTGATTTGTCAGAAGGAATTTTATTTTTTTATCAAACTGAGGAAAAAATGATGCATTTTGAAACAGAGAGAATATTTTCTCTCTCTTGGGATAAAATCCATCTCTCTTTCTCCCTAGATAACAATTCCCTCTTTCTTCTGTGGCAACCAAAAGCCTCGAATACTGATGGCAATGGCTAGGGATGGATTGCTGCCATCATTTTTTTCAGACATCAGTAGGCACACTCAAGTTCCTGTCAAGGGCACCATAGCAACTGGTATCTTCATTGCAATCCTAGCCTTCTTTATGGATGTCTCTCAGCTAGCGGGAATGGTAAGCTACAAGTAGGAAGACTTCCATGAGTAAAAGAATGTTTGGAAGAATTCAAAGAGAAGTTAGAAAATTTGGCATCTTTTTGCAGGTTAGTGTTGGCACATTGCTCTCATTCACCGTAGTTGCTCTTTCAATCTTGATACTTAGATATGTTCCACCAGATGAACTGCCTTTCCTGCCATCTGACCAGCAATCAAATGTGTAAGTATCATGCACAATGGTATTAAACTTAAGATTTGTTAAGAAGAAGCTGAAGCTCTTCGTAATTCTTGCAACAGTAGTGGTCAACATCGAGATGCTTTTGAAACAGATGTAGCTGGTAGGCCTCTTCTTCAGAATGATGTAGCTCAAGGTATCCTTCTCATGTTATTGATTGTTCAGTGAAAAGTTTATTTCGAGTTTGATGGTTTGTGACATACAGTGAGCATATAAAGACATGCCAGATAATATATTGGTTTGCATGCAATTACTTATATGTCTTTTTTGGTGAAAGCTTTCTCAAAATTGTCTGACAATTACCTTGCTGTTTAGAATATAATATGCTTCATTGGAATTCATTTTATTATAAAGTTATCTGTAGGAGACAACTTGTCTTGCCTTATTTGATGGTTCTATCTTGAAAGCTTGTTCTTTTTATCTCAGTTTGTCTGCCACCTAGCCTTTCAAGGTTCTCTGAGAAGTTCATTATTCTTCCCCAAAAAATCTCTGCATTTTTCTGAAAATATTTTCTGTTAGTTATATGACATCTGAACCCTTTGAAAACTGAAAATGTGCTTTGCGTATCCAATTGCAGGCACTTCTATATTGTCTCTCTATTTTCTATTTTTTCTTTCCTTTTTTTTTTTAAAAGATGTAGCAACAAGAATGTAAATAAACTCGTTTGCCAATGTTTGTGCTCATCAGAAGGAACTATAAGATTCCTCAAGACAACCTAAGTTTCCTCTTGATGATGCTCTCTCAGATCTACCTATACTCTCTTCCCTAAGCATAATGCTAACAAAGTGTAGGAGCTACCCTTCATTTCCTTATGGATTGTCTGGGGAGTGTCTTCTGGGCCATGCTTTATCTAAGTTGTTCGGAGTCGGACTCTTCACTTCCGGTACCGCACCCGTGTCGACACGGCATGGGTGTGGGATCCATACCCGATCTGCCCTCACAGAAGCTGCCGGGACTTGGATGGAAAGGTTCGGAATAGGCTTACGACCTGACATTCGGAAAAAAATTCCAGGAAAAGTCGCCAGAAAGCTAGCTGCCTCACTGTAACTCTAACTTTGGTGATCAGAGAAAATTTAGAACTGGTAGCCATAGGTTTGAAATGTTCCAGCCCCTAACAGAATTTTTTTTCTTCAAAAGGAACTAGCTGGAAGGAGATTGTGTTGTGGACAACCAACCAAGATAGAGAAGACTCAACCTCTTTGATAAAACAGAACCCTAGTGTTTCGAGGGAGATAACTCACCTAAAAAAGGCAGCAGGGACTCCGATACCATGAAAATTTTCAAGGACAAACTTCATTGTTTTTCTTGATGAATATACAACCCATGAGAGTGGGTACTCCTCATGGGTACTTATACAATGAGTCTACGACGACCGAAGGAAAGACAATATCACATAATCAATTACATTCAATACAATATCATTCTACTCCTACAATTAAGCTATTGGTATCAATCAACAATATACTCTCCTGTTATAATCACTATTGGTTGCCTGAAATCCTGTTTCTGTGCTGTAGCAGGATCTATGCTGTCCTTTTTAACTGCACCCTCTAAAGATCTTTCAATAGATTGAACATTTAGAAAACATTGATACTGTCCATTGAAAGATCATCAAGGATTCCCAATTCTGCGATCATCAAAAATTTCTTTTTCGCTCATAAAAGAAAAGGTTTTCCCAATTCTGCTGGATACCTGCAAATCAGAAAACAATATTAGTGATCAAAACGATCTCCATGTTATCCTCCCATAGGATTTAAACATGATTATGTGAACTGTCTCTCCATCCATTGCTTAGTCTTCTCATGTTCTGCATGATTTAACCCTTAGATAGGGCTCATTCAACTTGTTACTGTTAATCAACCTCCTCCCCTGTACTTCCAGCTCCTGGAAAGAGCCATTATATCTCAATGTTCTAAACCCAAATTAGCCAGATAATCAGCTATTTTATTTCCTTCTCATCACACATGACAGTCACATTCCTATTGCCCGTTATTCTCCATATCTCCTCCACCATTACTAGGGGTGGACATTTGGTATTTGTTCAGTAATTTTGAAGTTCGGTTTCAGTAATTAGGTAATAGTTAATTGAAAGAAGATACCAAATGCCAAACTTTGAGTCTGATAAAAAATCAAACTTTGGTACAGTAATCTGGTATGCGTATTGAAGAAAAGATATTTGATAGGATATGTTCATAGTTTGTCCAACATTTGACATGTTAGCTTTTAGATAGATTACATATGGAGGTTCGATCTCCACTCTCAAGACTTAACGTCATGAATTTGGCATCATAGATCAATCAAGATGTTCAAATCACTCGATGATGTTACCCATACATAAGGTAAACAATTCATTAGGATTGGGCGTTTGGTATTTGGTTCGGTATATCTGAAGTTCGATTTTGGTAATAATTAGTAAGTAAAAACAGATGCCAAATTCTGAACTTCCAAAGTTCGGTTTAGTACGGCAAATAAACTTCGCTGTGGTAAATCCCAATTCGGTTTGGTTATTCGGTGATTCATGCCCACCCCTAATTATTCCAAGACCCCTGTTACCTTCCAAAAGAAGCTTCAACCCATGGTTCCAAAGAACTAATGGTATTCGTTGTTTCGCGCCTTCCCCAGATGTATTTTCTTTTCCAGAGGGTCTGTTGCTTCCCATATCTCCTTTCTGTACAGTTGCCTCTTGGATTCTATCACTGATTTTCCCTTTATTCCTTCTGTCGTGTTCCACATTCCACCTTTGTCTTTCATTTATGTTCCCTACAACCTTCCTGAGTTTAGTGTCTTAGCCTGCATTTACTTATCCTCGATAGGTTTCTTCCCTTCAATAGCGTCTCTTGCATACTCCTTTGCTTCTTCCTCCTCCCTTGTTGGATGAAACTTAGGATGAAGGATCCGACATCTCTCTATATCATGGTCCTTTAATTTGCAGTTTGAACAATATATTGGTAAGTAGTCTGTTGTCGGGCTTTTCTCCTAAGAAGTTATTTTATTCAAGGGTGTGATGGTCTTATAGGATTTACTTTAGTAGATGTAAAGCTTATAAAGAGAAATGGATAGAAGGGCATGTGTTCCTACTTTTATGGATAGCTGGCTGGTGTTTTTTTCTTTTTTTGATCAGGCAGATAGCTGATGAATTTCTTGACAGAATGATGCTAAACACTTGTAAATCATGGCATTGTTTTTGGGCATATTAATTAAATGATTGTCAGCAAAGCATCTTTATTCATCAGGTTACCCGTTGTCCTCATGATTACTTGAGGGATGGTTTCCTATGCTTCTCGTAAGACTGGCAATTGTTGGTGCTTATCCAAATTATGATTGAGAAACAAATGCTATTTTTGAGATGAATTTTCTGTGAGTTACATTTTCTAAATGAATTTCATATCACAATTGAAGCTACTATTAAATCATCATTTCTTAGAATCTGTTGATTCAGCAATATCTTCTAGTGGTGCGTGATTTTGTATATTTTCAAGATAAACTCAGGAGAAGAAAACTTGCTGCTTGGAGTATTACCATGGTATGCTTTGGAATTCTTGTAGTTGTAGCTGCTATTTCAACTGAAGGTCTATCCAGGTAAGGAAATTCAGTTCTCAAGTCTTCGATAAAATAATTGTCTGACTAATGTACAATGTTCTTTTCTTATATTATTTTTTTTTGCTTCTGAGATTAAAGCATATAATGGTGGTTATAAAAATTTTTGATGTTTATGATGCCTTCCTGACTGAAACATCTTGAATCTCAAATTTATGGATCACAAAAGAATTAATGTATCATCCAAAGGTTCCTATGTTTTAGAAATTCTGGAATGCTGTCTGATATAGATCATTTGCTGGTGTTACGCCTTGCCCATGCTGCTTGGATGACTTCCCAGGTTAGGAGCATCTTTGGAGCCTGGAAAGCTCATCCCACATTATGAACCCATGGTAAAGCAAACAGTAGAGAATAATCCAGTAACTTTTGTTTCCTTATGATGATGGTTTAAAGGGCTTCGATGAGGCAAGTTCTTGGCAAAGATTAGACGTCTTTGTATTAGACCTTAGGGCTGCGTATCGGTCGGTTCGGTTCGGTTTTGAAGTTTATCAGTTTGGCTTATTGGTTATCAGTTTGTAGAGATGCTAAACCGTTATCCAACCATTAAGATATTGGCTTATCGGTTATCGGTTTTTGATCGTTATCGGTTAAACCGTTAGATTTGACACACACAAAAAAACCCATTGGAAATCACTTAGAAACAAGGTGACAAACCAAATGAACCATGCACATGAGTTCACAAGTTACATTTTGCTCAAAAACAAACATTTTTACATTGTCGAATAACCAAGTGCTTGAGATAACTTGAAATAAAAGTAGGAAACCAAACTATAAGTCAAGGACTTTATGTACAAAATGGTATAAATATAATTATTTAATTTACTGTCGGGTTATCAGTTAACCCGTTAAGAAAAAACCTCAAACCGTTAAGAACCGATAACCCGGAAAGAAAAAAAAATCAAAACCGTTAGTAAAACCGCTAATCCCAGCGAGAAAACAAGGCATAGAAGCGATTCCAACTACCATTTTCACCACAAGTGGTGCCCTTTTGAACGTTTCGGCTTGGTGGAGTTGGTGTAGTGGACAAGAGTTTTGTTACCTTCATTTTCTTGCCTCGCTGAGGGGCAATCCTTAAGCATATGACTTAGTTTGACCACATCTGTAGCAACCCTCTCTTCCATAGAGACACTCATCAGGATGATTTTTACCACACTTATTGCAAATAGGGTAAGGTTGTACCCTCTATCAACACTGCCTTGAGATTGAGAGCCAAACTCTCCTCCTCTCTGATCATTCTTAGGTGTGGGTGCTGGTGCGCTGGTTGAAGATGGAACTGGTCCAAATGACCTTTTGCTGAAAGGATGACCAATTCCTATTCCTGGTCCTCTATTGGTTGAACTCGTGATTTGATGTTCTGGCCCTCTTGTTTTGAAACTCATCCATTTTCTTCAGCTTTTTCTCCTTAACCTGCTGCACATGGGTCATTAGTCTGGCTATTATGTCCATATCCCCAATCAACATCGCTTCGCTACCCTCATTGTTCAAAAGATGGGAGATTCCATACATAAACAAGCCCATCTTATTCCTCATACCAACCACCATATTTGGAGCATAGCGAGACAATTGAGTGAACTTGAGGTTGTACTTGTGTATGTTGTTGGCTGATAGAGGATTTCCAAGAAGATATTCTTGATATCAAGATATGATCCTCTAAGATGGGAAGATATTCTTCACATCAACATATGATCGTCTAAGATCTTAGGATAATTGTGGTAATCTAGAATATCATATCTCTGATTCTTTCTCTTAATGTCAAATATACGATTCTGTATAATCCCAGATTCCATGAACTTTAGGTGATTCTATTTCACAATCTCTTATTTATTTTAAAGCCATGTATATGACAGAAAAATATGAAAAATGAATTTATTCAACAATCTTATTCCACAACGTTCATATAACCTTGCTCCATATTGAGGAACTCTTGGATCTTAGCCTCCCTCAACTGTCGACGAAAGAAATGTCCCAAGAAGGCATCTTAAAAAACAACCCAACCTGGAGGTGTATCATTTTCGCTTCTATTCTTCTTATGCTGATCAAACCATATTCTTGCAACATCCTTAAGCTGGTAAAAGGCAAGCTCAACACTTGTGTCACCAACATGCATCACCTGAATAGATCTTCTGAACCTCATTAATAAAGTTTTTGTATCCTCTAAGCTTTGACCCTGCAACTCGGGTGAATTCATCTTGAGAAAAAATCACAAATGTTGGAAGTGTCTAGACCACCCTGACGTCCTCTAGGGGCTGCTCTCTGACGGTCAACCTGGGTTGTTATTGCTTGAGAAAGTATTTGAATGGCGTTATGAAACTTAGCATTAGTAACATCAACACGAGGTGGCTGATCAACAGGTGCATTGGGACCTTTTGGTCTGGCTGACACTAGTGGCACTTGAGGATTCTTACTATTTAGTAGGACATGCTCCATTTCTGGTTTGCATCGTACGACCAACAGTTCTTCTTGGAGGCATTATGTGAAACACGTACAAGCACGAATTTGGTGAGGTAAATAGAGTTGGATGTTAAAAATATAATCAAATAATAAAAGTGTGCTCTCTCTAACAACTTAAGCTTTTAGCTGATTGGTCACACACTTCAATATGATATCAGAGCATGCAAAGGTCCTGAGATCGAATCTCAGCCCACCCAAATGAAAAAGAATTTCCACGTGCTTGGTCCATGAAAAAAATCAGGCCCGCACGTGAGGGGGGTGTTGAAAATATATTCAAATAATAAAAGTGTGCTCTGTAACGGCTTAAGATTTTAGATGAGATGGTCACACACTTCAACAGAACTCAATCGCACGACTAAGAGCATGAAAGAAGGGTAATATTTCCTAAACATCTTGTAGCCTCCCCGTATAAGTGTGTCGCGCTTCACACCCATAAAAAAGACTTTACTGAATGTGGTTTTTAGACATCCTAGGACACTTTAACCTAAAGCTCTATTACCAAGTTTGTTACGACCAAAGTCTTCTCCCTAGGTGTAATGGGCACTTAGGATTACAAGTGACCTCAAGCAAACCCCTGGTATTGACATGATGCTAATGAATAACTAAACCTTTTATATAATGCAAGAGGAAGCTGAAACATGACTAACTAAATTATGCTTAAATTTAAGACATTGAAATAACATCATATCCATGGAAAATTACTGAACAACTAATGTCTAATCGTAAGCCTCTATTGTTTGGAATGAAATAAATATTGCCGGGACATGTCCCCCATCTACCTTCAAAGCAAGTACTGTTTAAGGTAAGAACCTAACTACTGACTACTCTATGATGTTCTTGAATGAGGACTCACCAATTGCAGATTGAAAGTGCTGTAACCTGTCTAGCCACGAGTCTGAGTGCGAATGTTGAATCTACATCATAATAGGATGCAACACACAGAAAAATATGTGGTCAGTTCGTGGAATGTAGTCAATGTATTGAATATATAGGGTGACACTAAGCATATATTGTTTCTGGTAACAACATGCTTTCAAAGACTGATGAGTTGCAATAATCATGAATACATGAAATAGAATAAGGAACATCTTAAAACCGGTGTATAAAGATAATTTAGGAATTTGCTTTAAAAGTATGTAAAAGTAAATCAATTTCTATTGCTCTGAACTGAAAATACATCTAAACTACTAATATGAGAAATCATGCTGAAAATTAAAGTGTAATAAAATAATGATACTATAAGTGGGGAGCTTCTTACAATCGACATATACCTTGTAAGCTCATGTTGTTAAACGTATAATCTCAGTTGAGAAGTTTGCCCTATGCCTTACTAGGGTATAGAACCTATCTATCTAATGTGGATTCGCTATTGAGCTTCTTGGGCTAAAGAAGCTGACCGACTCGCGGTGTCCTCAGATCCTACGATGGCACATAGTTAGGGGCTTGGTTTTCTGAATGCGTGTCCTCTCGGTGTTAAATAATCCTCCCAAAAGAATTTGTATATATTAATATGCTCATAAATAGATAAACTATTCGTCTGTCTCAAGTATGAGAGTTTGCTCAAAATCATCTTTCAAATAATCTATACTGAAATTGAAATATGTATGATGCTAATTTTCATGCTTGAAAGAAACTGTAGAAATCGTGCTAAGCTGGCTCAATGAGGTTTTAAAATCGAGTAAATAAATCAAGAAGAAAAGCTTATGATGGAATTGCATAATTTGAGTAAAACCCTACCTTGGATTCTAAGAGTTTTGTAGTTATCTTTGAAAGAAATTACAACTTTGGCACAAGAGTGAAAGGATACTCTAAGGTGTCATTTGGTAGGGTGTATAAAAATAGTGCTAAATAGAGTATATTGATAATGCTTGCATTAATCATACATAGATTATTTCTTACGCGCTGTTCGATTTGGTGTATTATAAATAGCTTGTACTGCATAAGAATATTTATTTACAAAGATATCCTCCACAATAATGGTGGAAAAGATGTAAAAGGGTTTTGAGGGATAATTCTTTTTTTTTTTTTAAAATGGTTTTGAGGGATAATTGAGTTTGTAATCATGCTAATGGATGCATTAATTCCCCTTGTATTACTCATACCTAGAAATCCATGGCATTAGTAATACAGACCTTAATACACAGTATAACCATGCAAGCATTACTTATTCATAACATAAAAAAGTGTAAAGTGTACCAAACAAGATATTACTAATACACAGACGCCAGAGCTAATGCATACATTATTTTATTAATACATTCTACCAAACTACTCCTAATTGGAATCTTTCATACCTGAGAGAACAAGAGAACAAGAGTTCTTAAGAGGAACTTGGCCAGAAAGCTTGAAACCCTAGACTTAGCCTTTCTTGAGATCTATGTTGAGTTTGGGGAGTTGAGTGCGTAGAATAACAGAGATATTGAGTGCTTAATCTTATACTTCCCTGGTGTCGTGGTTTAGGTGGGAAGGTAAGGAAAATACCCTAAAGTACGAGTCGTACTATCAAACTATGACTTGTACTGATGATTCGTAGTATCCTGGGACTGAAATTTTAGATTTGAGCGTTTCCGGTAAAACGATCATAACTTTTTCCTCCGGACTTGAATTTACGAATGGTGGGTAGCATTGGAAAGAAGACTCAAAGTCTTTTAATTTGGTATGGAATGGGACTCATAACTATTCATATTCTAGGAGATATACTCTTTTAAAGTTTTACCCAAGTAAAAACTTGTACCAAAACCCAATCGTAAAGAAGCTTTCAATTAAACTTTGTTCTAGAGGATTCTTCTAATCTTAATTTATCTCCAAAGCTATTCCCGTACTAAAGAATTAACCGTAACACTTATGCACAAGTAGAAATCATGGGGTTCGGGTCTATACACATATGGAGAATGATTTAGGCCTTAGTTTAGAATTTGCGGGGTGTTACAATAGGCTATAGCAGGTTCCATGGAGTTAAGCAGACAAGCAATCACCACTGAGTTTTCTGACCTCCCGGCGTTCATCTTTAGGTCTGCTGGTTCCATTTTTCTTATCTTTCCAGTTAGCTGCTCAACTTTTTCTCTACTATACAGATTGCACCGATTCCAAACAATTCTTGCCGATCAGCCTATGAGAAATGAGCTGAAAGTACAAAAGAGGAATCATCGCCTAGGTTCATCATTGTCTCAGCTGGAACTTCGTTAGCATAACTCTAGACTTATTGATGTTGCTGAGTGACGTTACCCAACAAATGCAATTTTAACAGCACAACACAAAGCTGTCCCATATCATGTCAGTTTTGATACCAAAAATGCTCTATTCTATTCATCTGTAGAGGTAAAAGCTTATAGAAAATAGAAAAAAAGATTAGAAAGCTAGTCTCTTAATTCTAGGAGATTTGAGTTTCATTGAGTTTCAAGGGATGATTTCAGCCTGATTTTATTTTCTAGAATACTTCACAACCTAGCAAATCTGATAAATCCATGTAGATCCAACAAATCCAATTTTATAACAGTTGATCATAATCGGCTATTCACAAATCAACAGAAGTTTATAAGATGCTTTAATCATATCTAATAAGACATGATCGTAGATTATGGGGTGTTATAATACTATTACCTATATAGGTGAACAAAGCTGTACTTGAGCTTAAGAGTTGATTTCTGATGGCTGCATAATATTTTCCTTAGAGTTTATTCATCTTGCCGGATTAAGTGTTTTTGTTACATAACGTTCTCTCTTTCACACCTCTTCAGTTTTTGCCCATATCTGGTATCTTTAACCCTATAAATTGCTCACTGTGTCAGCATTCTGTGCTTTATATTGAGTGGAATCGGTGGTATGTTTGTAATCTGCTGTTTGACTGTGCTCAATACTATCGATCAAGCTGGCACTAAAGAGAGCTTCACGAAATCAGGAGGTATTGCTAATGTTCTGTAATATTTGCAGTCATTATTACATGTCACTCACTGTATGAACATGCATAACTCCTTTACTTGGAAATATCTGTAGTCTATTGGAGAAACAGGCTTCACTTATACTAGATAAAATATGTTTTTATGATATGGAACTTAATTGTGTTAAAATAATACTCCCTCCGTCCCATTTTATGTGGCACCCTTTGACTTGGCTCGGTGTTTTAAGAAAAAAAAGACTTTTAAAACTTGTAGTCCAAAACAATCCTTGGATATTTGTGTGGATGAGAATCATTTCATTAAGGGTAAAAGGGGGATTTTAAAGTTAAATTATTTCTAATAGTAAGGTGACATTCTTTTTGGATCGGACTAAAAAGGAAAGAGTGCCACATATAATAGGACAGAGGGAGTAGTAATACTCAGAGTTTCACGCTTCCACTAAACTTGCCTTCTCTTGCAATGGATTTGAAGTTTGTATGCATTCAATATTCTAGGTGGCCTTTCTGGGACTAGCCAAATGATTTCTTCACAGGATGCCTGTAAATTTTTTTCATTCAATTATACTAGATAAAGTATGTTTTTACTGATTGGAACTTTATCGTGTTAAAGAATAGTTAAGACTCAGAATTTCACACTTCCACTACACTTACTTTTTCTTGCAATGGAGTTGAAGTTTGTATGCATTCAATATTGTAGGAGGCCTTTCAGGGACTAGCCAAATGAGTTATTTACAGACTGCCTGAAAATTTCGTTCATTCATTACTACACAGTGTTCTTTTATTGATGAGTATTGAGTTTTCGGCACCTGATGCTTCACTTTGTTTTTCAATCCTTATAGCATCGATCTTTTTTAGATAATCTTGACGATTAGATGTTGTTCATGGACTGAAATATGATCACCATTACAGTGCTTGATAAGAGAAAAAATACGAAGTATGATTGTTTGCAGTGCATCCTGCTGGAAAGAAGTTTTTAACTTGGTTCTATTTCTAAAATATCTCACTTCTAAATGTATTTCATGCTCCCTTGCTTCATATCAAACAAGCAGTAGAGAGAGCATACTAAAGAATTTGGACATGAATTTTGCTTTCTACTCCACTGATTCGCCTATTGACTGGTTTTTTGTCCTAAAAGTGCATCACAATGTCATTGAAGTATTTCCAATCTGTTGTCTTTTTCAGGTTTCATATGTCCATTTGTGCCTTTCCTACCTGTAGCTAGTGTTCTTATAAATACATACTTGTTATTAAATATTGGGTAAGTCGTCATATTCCTTTTCTTATCTTAAGAACTAGTGAACTTGTCAAATATGCATGCGAATCACTAAAAATGCTAACTGCAGAGCTCAAACTTGGATACGTGTTTTGATATGGCTTGGAGTGGGAGTTATCATATACATATTTTATGGCAGAGCACATAGCTTATTGCTTGATGATGTTCGAAGGACTATTACACATACTGATGATGATCTTGCAGATGCAACATTATCTTAGGCCAATCTCATGTATCAATTCTGTACAATATCAACTCAAACCAGGCATGAACCTTGGTTGTAGAACACCAAAAAGTACCATATACTTTGTGAACTATTATTGTAAGATTAGAAAAATTGCAGAAGACATGATGCTGATAGCCATATAATGTGGTGTATATAATCATTCAAATTGCCTCTAGTTAATTGAGGCCTGCTGATAGCATTATCTTGTATTTTGCTGATAAAGATCGGTGTTTAATATTTATTCTATACTAAGTAGATCAAAAAGGACTCAAAGAGAAATTGATGACACATTTGTCTTTATTTCAATAATAAAAAAATATAATAAGATCTTTTTTAGTTTTTTATTGCATTGTCACTTCTATTAGTGCTTGTAAATACCTATCTATATATAATTAAAAGAAATAAAGTTTCTTTGGATTAAGCCTAATGACAATGCCGGAGCTTACATGTGGCAGTTTTAGGACAAAGTTTTGGTTATTATTTGTTTAATGTTTTTTTAAAATAAAGAATACTCAGTTTTTTATAGTTTATTTTACAATTTTTTATAGTAATTTTAATTATTTACAGTTTGCTTCTAAAATTCAAGTTTTGACAATATTTAACTGATAATGATGGTTATGTTATAAAACTTAAGAACAAAAGAACAATGGCAAGATGAAGAGAAGAAGAATATAAGACAGTAGAAGAACAATATAAGTTAACTTTCTTTCTTTCATGTGTTCACCAAATCTTCAAGTGTATACAATATGAACCCTCATGTCTCTATTTATAGTGTAACATAGAGGCATGCAAAAGGTTAGTCATAAACATGACATTAACATGAATATAATGGGGAGGTTATGAAAGTGAAAGGTTACAAGAATAATGGTTATAAAGGTGGAGGTTATGGAGGTTATGATCATCTTTATAATGAGAAAAATAGTGGAGATTATGGGCGAGTAACTTCTTAGTGTAGTGGACATCCACACTATAATATTTTATAACACTCCCAATTGAATGTCCATAGATAATATGTCTCGTTAAAATCTTACTAGGAAAAAACCTTGTGGAGAAAAATTCCAGTGAAGGAAAAAGAGTACACATATCTTTTAATACGCTTGAATGTTGCCTCGTTAAAAATTTTACCAGGAAAACCCATTTGGACAAAACTATGGTTAAAGAAAAGAGTACAACACGTATTTTTCTCGCCCTGATAAAAACTTTACTTGATATCTCGGAGACAATGCATTCCAATCTTATATCACAACTTCTCAAATATTGATGTTGGTAATCCTTAGTGAATAAGTTTACAAGATTATCACTTGAACGAGCCTTTGAACATCTATCTCACCATTTTTTTGAAGATCGTTTGTGAATTTTTTTTTGGGTGAAATATGTTTTGTCCGATCTCCTTTGATTGTATCCTCCATTCAATTGAGCTATATATTATTTTCGTATATGGTGGTTAGAATATCCTTTGTCAAAGAAAAATCACATATTTTCTGAATATGATAGATCATGATTCCAATCAAACACACCCTAGACTTACTTCATAGATCAATATGATTTGAAAAAGTGGTTACTAATGTTTGTTGAATGCCAAGATTTTGTTGTGCCTCCATATGTAAGCAAATAGCTCATTTGCGATTGAGCTTTATGTAGATCTAAATATTTTGCATCTACATAATCAAATCATTTCTGACTCATGATAGATTGATCAATTTTATTGAAGCTTGTTTTTTTTCCCAAAGAAAGTCACACATCTTCTAGCATTTGCATAACCATGAATCTGTAAGTGCACCAATTGCATTAATACATGACATTTTAAATCATTTGCATGAGGTTGAAAAGATCCTTTCTTTGTGTTAAGCAATCTCAAAATCATTGAATACTCAATGGAATTGCTTTAAGACCTTTTAAATCCTTCAAGAATTTTCATATAACCATCGTCTAGTTAGACGTAATAATCATTCATTATGCATATTCAAGTATTTCATCTATTGTCAGACTAAAATAAGTCTCATTGCATTCACCATTGGAGAACATATCTCCATAATGTCAGGACTTCTGCGAAAATCCTTTATGCCCCGAGACACAAACCGTACTTTACATCTTACGGTTATACTTTCACACAATGATCCATTTGTACCCTCACTGACATATGTTTTGATCTATGAACTATATGTTCAAAAGCATCACTTCTCTAAGTGAAACAAAATATACTTGAATAGTGTCAATCATTTATCTGTCCACACTATATGACAGATTCGAATTTAAGATCCTCGTAATCATTTATAGCATTGAGTGCTACATCAGATCAAATATACCGTCGACGACCATTTTGATATTGATTCCAATATGACATAACTTATCGATATCTCTTCATTTTTCATCATTTTCAGGTACCTGAACCTTTGCTAAGATTTTATGAAATGTTATGTCTTAGTGCTCTTTCAAAGCACTTACCTCATTTATCAATGACCATTTTGATAATTTGCTCTTCTCATTCCTTAAGAAGTTTTACATTTGGAATCAATTGGTCTATCACGCTTCTGGCGTACCATAGACTCTGTCCTTCAAGAACTATTTATTGGAGCATTTGCAGCTTAATTAAAATATTGGGTCAGCATATACATCTGGCAAATTACCTACAACATTTTGCAAATGAATTATTTCTTGAACTTCAAGTTCACATTTTTTTAACGAGGATCTAGATAATTCACGCCATACATAATTTTCAGTTGCTATACATATCTCCCCCTAATGTTAGAAAATCTAACATTCACCCTCAACCTCATTTGGGGATCCATCTTGGTGTGTGGTGGAGCAGTAAAATCATATGTGGCGCACATCAAATTTTTAGATGGAAATTATTTGGTTGCTGACTCTGAACCAATTGTGTTGGGAGAACCTTGTTGGCTTGATGCATACATGTTAAATAAACTCATCTCATACCAAATTTTATTTGAAAGATTTGTTCTCATAATCAGTGGTCGAGCTATAATCGGAGGCATACAATTTCTGTTAAACCAACCAGCATTATCGACATGACTTTATAGTTTGAAACTGTGCTCTTAATTTAATAATTCGAGCAAACAATCTTACAAAAACCAATGTTGATACAAGTGCACATGTGACCATACCATAGATGTATCTATTAAATCATTCTAGTAAACAGTCCACATGGCAGGTGAACGGGCCCATATTCACTTTTTTATATGTTCCAAATAATTTTAGGGGATACAATCACAACCTTAGCTGGAACAATGATCATTTTATTACGAGAACAAGCTACAAAAGAGAAATCTTGAAGACTATTTTATTTCTTCAACATATAGTCACGTGAATTTTCAATTTCTTTTGCATCACATTTGAATCGGAATGGCCAATCGATTATGTCAACTGATATTTATTCAAGTAAACTTTTAGTTTACTTTTGCATGTGATTCCATCACCATGCCCATATTTGTATACAACAAACAATAGAAAAAATGGATAATCTTGTACGTAAATATTTATTACCCACTTTGATTGTAGTAATTTGAAGATATTAAATATTTCCATAATTTATAGTCTCAATATAATATTTGTTTTCAATTCTTCCGAAACTTAAAAAGTTTCTTTTTAAGACTTACTACAACCCCAATATTATGAGTAATTTGATTTCTCCAAATAGTAACAAATTAGCCCTTTCGGAACTATCAATTTTAATTTTCTGTACTACAACAATTTTCACAACGCCATCCTTATGGTGACCATCTCCTTCAAGGAGAAAATTATTGTTATTGTCATGGTTAATATTGTTACATTCAAGACTTATTTTTTGATAATCAATTGCCACACCATAACATTTATTTTGGTCATGGCCACAACCTTTTACTAGAAAAGATTTATTTCTTTCTTTTGTCCTCCAATAGTTTATTATAAAACATACCACAATATTTGTGTGGTACTCAAAGCATATGTAGGACCAAAATGATCATTTATGTCAAAATATTTTTTTTCAATCTCTCAAACCTCCCGTAGAGGTGAGATGTGACATTCATCCAACAATACATGAACATGTTTTTATCCATACAAACACAAGTCACATTTTTTTCAAGAAATGGATCATAACCATTTGTACATATTCCATAAGTTTTTATTAGGAACTCATTGTCATGTTTTGACATTATGTGACTCACCTCAACATCACTTTAAGAGGTCAAATGTACCAAATGTACTACCACTTTGTATTTTTTTATTTTGATGGAGGGTTTAAAAAAAAATTGAGTTGCACCTACAACAATGTGCCCAACTTCTCATACCACTTTGTGGATAAAAATTACCTTTTATACAATTTTAATGGACAAAATTACCTTCACATTTGAAGGAAGGTCCTAAGAATCCATAATGTTCTTTCTTTTAATTACCACAATAATGATCATTAATATTTTACCATACTCATGTTTATACATTCAACCACTTGTCATTTTTCAGACAAATTAATACACTGCTACCATATTTACATAAGAGAATGGAGCAAATTAATTGGGTAAATTTCATGACTTTCACTCAAAAGTATAATTATAGTGCATTAGGACTTAAACTCAATGTCTTACTCATATAAAGACACCTTTGGTCATAAATTAATGGGACTTGAATCCAACTTCTTATTATCATGCTGCACCAAGACTTTAATTCGATGTCTTACCCACTTGGTGCGGTGAAACTTGAATTCATCGTCTTACCCTCAACCAATGCCTTAATAAACCAAATGCATTATCAAAAAAAAGAATTATTGGAAATCATAAATATAATCTGAACTTGACTTAATATACAAGAAAAATGATCAAAATCAATTAATTAGAACAACATGTTAGAATCATATAAAAGTTCCAATTTAAAATAAATTCAAACATTTTAGTAGTCCCTCTCAACATTGTTATGAAGATTATTATAATTTACTAACCATTTTAGAATAACTATAAAATAAGTTTTGTAGTACAAATAATATATAGGATATGAAGTATACCATGCAACGAAAAAATTACTAGGATAATTCATAATAATCACCTACCATTGATTCTTGACGGAGAATGAGCAACTCGTGTTGATAACGTGTTATAAAACTTAATAACAAAAGAACAATGGCAAGATGAAGAGAAGAAAAATATAAGACAGTAGAAGAACAATATAAGCTAACTTTCTATCTTTCAAATGTTTACCAAATCTTCAATTGTATACAGTATGAACGCTTATGTTTCTATTTATAGTGTAACATAGAGGCATACAAAAGGTTAGTCACAAACATGACATTAACATGAATATAATGATGAGGTTATGAAAGTAAAAGGTTACAAGAAAATGGTTATAAGGATGGAGGTTATGATCATCTTCATAATTAAAAAAATAGTGAAGATAATAAGTGAGTAACTTCTTAATTTAGTGGACATCCACATTATAATATTTTATAACAGGTTATCTATTTAGTCTAATTCTTAAATGTGTTTTAAATCTGTAAAAAAGATTTTCTCAAACAAAACCACATCCCAACTCTTAAAATTAGCAGCAAAATATATTAGGATAATACTAAAAAGAAAAAATATATTTAAAGTTTCATATTTCGTGAAACTTATTACGGTATTGAATTAGTAGTCTACGTAATAAGATTTAATTTAAATTAAACACAAAGTATATATTTAGATTGATTTAATTTAAGTTAAAAATTAAAAATATATTTATATTAATATTTTTTATTTTTGAAAAAGAAGAAAAAATAAACTAAATAATTAGTTTCATATTTCGTGAAACTTAACAACGGTATTTAATTTAAATTAAGAATATATTTATATTCATATTTTTATTCATTAAAAAAGGAAAATAATAAATTAAATAATTACTACCTTAGTGCACGTCTCTTCCCCCCATTTCCCCACTATAACTCACAAACAAATATAAATATATTGTATTTATAGATAGGTCATTCTTGAATATTAGGATAATATTAAAAAGAAAAAAATATATTTAAAGTTTCATATTACGTAAAACTTAGCTACGGTATTAATTTAGTAGTCTATTTAATGAATTTAATATAAATTAAACATAAAGTATATATTTAGATTAATTTAAATTAAATTATGAATTAAGAATATATTTATATTAATATTTTTTTATTTAGAAAAGGAGAGGAAAAACATAAACTAAATAATGAGTACTACCTTAGTGCACGTCTCTTCCCCCATTTCCCCACTAACTCACAAAATAGAAAATTATACTGTGTATATAAAAAAAAATAAGAATGTTACTGTTTCTTTTTTGGTTTGTTACAAAAAGAATGATCCTTTTACTTTTTTGACAATACTTTAACTTTCCACATTGCATGTTTAAGACCACAAGATTAAAGGTATTTTGGTACATTTGATATAACTTTAATTTAGAACCACAAAATTAAAAAGTCTTCTTTCTTTTCTTAAACTCCGTTTCAAGTCAAATTAGGTCATTCCTTTTTAAACGGAGGGGATAATCATTTATACATATATTAGTGGGAAAAAGGCCGTGCTCAATATTTATTGACAAAGTTATTTTTTAAAGTAGTGTTGACTAAATAATTTTGAATTTATTATCTAAAAGGCTTGAATTACAAAATTGTTGATTTGTCTATTTTGCTTCTCCTTTTGATAGCTGTCTAATGTCTTCCCAAAGTTAGATTTTCTAATTGAGAATTGATGGATTTTTCTTCTAAATAAAGAAAAGCTAATAACATACCATAACCTTCATGTCCCTCCATTTTTGAAATTTTTATTGCAATTCATTTCCTTGTATTGGAAAATTCATTCCATTACCCTCCGTTTCTATTTATATATTTTTCTTACTGAAAATAAATGTTACTTAAATTTTTATTATTTCACAAAACTAATGCGTAAATAATACTCCTTCCGTTCCAAATTACTTATTCAATTTTCATTTTCTAATTTTCATTTTAACAAATCAAGAAAGGACAAAAAAAATTTACATCTATTATACCTCAATTAATTAATTTTGAAAAAGATAAAACTTGTTGAAAATTTTAAAATTTTAATTCATCAACTTTATAATAAATAGGGATAAAATAGTAAATTTACTATATTAATTATTTTTTTTTTAACAAATATGTTAATTTAAAAGCGGGCAGATAATTAAGGATGAAAGAGAGTATTAAATGACATTATTGGAATACACAAGGCTAACATACAATAATATGTATTTAGAAATGTATGATTATGATTTATTATTATAAAAACTAGACGGAAAGTTAATTGTGAGTACATAGATAAATGCCAAATTCCAAAAATTGTAGAAACTATATATTTAAGGCATAATACATATATTAGACCCTAAACTTGGCTTCAAATTTTAACTTTGACCTCAAACTTTCATAATGCACAAATAGGCACTTTAACTATCCTATCTTTCAATAAATAAACACGCGAATATTTCAATCAAAACCGTGTTACACACATGCTCTGACGTGGAAAAGTAAACCACTCAGTGGCTGCCAACTAATTAAAAAATTTACACGTATTTTTTTAAGCATAATACATAAATTGGACCCTTAACTTGGCTTCAAATTATAACTTTGACCTTTAACTTTGATAGTGCACAAAGAGACACTTTAACTATCCGAAATTTAAACAAAAAAACACGCGAATATTTCAATCAAAACGCGTGTTACACACATGCTCTGACGTGGAAAAGTAAACCACTCAGTTGCTGCCAACTAACTAAAATAAATACACCTAGATTTTAAAAATTATAAAAATAAATTATAATATAGAATAAGGTGGAAGTGAAAACAAATTCATTTTTTAGGTAAAAAAAAATTAGTACCTCTTTTCTTCTCTCTCTTAAAAATTCCTAATCTGAAATTCATGTTCCTTATATTCAAATCAAAGAAAAAATTGTTCAAGATATTTGCTGTAATTTAATTTTCGAGTTATCTATTTTTCTTCCTCAATTTAGTCAAGGTAACAATATTCAACATTTTACAAACAAGAATTTGCATATTGTTGGTCAAATGTTCAAACTAATATGAGATTCTCTAGAAGAAACTAATGTTTTTATTGCAAAATTATTTCAGAGCAACCCATAAATATGGAAAGACATGAGATTCAATGAACTTCTCCTTCTTTTCTTTAGTTTGAAGTATATTTGTGCTTTAAGTTGTCAAATATTTGACTGAAAAAACAGGGTGCTTTGTGTATTGTGATTGTCATAGTGAAGAGAATTGCAATTATGAATTTTGGAGGCCAACAAATGAACTTACAGTACTAAAAATTATTAAGTGAAATGGTGCACTTAAAGTATTCGATAAATTGTCTGATAGAACTTTTCACATATTTTTGTCAAGTTTGAGTAGCAGTCTGATATCTAATCAAAATGCCTTCAAAAATTGCATTCAATTTGTATAATTGTATACTCACCCCATCTTGTCAAAAAAGATTTCATTATAATTTTTTTCATAATAACAAAAAAGTAATTAAATGTCACTTGCATTTTGCAATGAACAACAAATAATGCAAAAAAGAGGGGAAAATTGTTGAAAAATTAGAAAGAGAGTTTAATTGTCATTTCAGTATTTTTTTTACTGTTGGGCACTCGATTTTTACATCTGACGCGCCTAATTTGAGTGAATTTTACGTATTTTGCCATGTAGGATCCGAGTATTTTTTTGTTTAAGTTTTGGATAGTTAAAGTGCCTATTTGTGCACAAATAAAGTTAAAGGTCAAAGTTATAATATGAAGCCAAGTTAAGGGTCCAATTTATGTACTAATTAAGGGTAGAATTGTTATTTTAGCAATTTTTTATCATTTTGGGCCTCAAAAATTACCTCTCACTCGCGCAGAATGCGTGTATTTCACGCATTTTGCCAGGTAGGAATCGCGTGTTTATTTGTTGAAAGATAGTATAGTTAAAGTGCCTATTTGTGCACTATGAAAGTTTGAGGTCAAAGTTAAAATTTAAAGCCAAGTTTAGGGTCCAATATATGTATTAAACCTATATTTAAAGTTTAAACCATCACATCAAAGAAACTAACAATTTAACAACCATACGCATGTGTCACGTTCATATTCTTGTGTTTTTACTTGTTTGTCCAAACATTACCAAAAGAGATTAGTCATAAGTCATAACATGGCTTTTGCCTTTAAGATTGATAATTATAGTGGAGAAAAAATATAAATTCATTATTAAAGTTATTTT
Organism: Solanum sitiens; assembly: GCA_016801875.1. NCBI lineage: Eukaryota > Viridiplantae > Streptophyta > Magnoliopsida > Solanales > Solanaceae > Solanum > Solanum sitiens. The sequence continues at coordinate 359,368 of JABWTJ010000600.1, forward strand.
GAATATTTAAAAAGATACATTAACTTTATCAATGTCTTATTACCTCATTCAATAATATAGCAGATACTCCTTCTATCCAATAATATTTTGACTTTGCTTACTTTTTAAAAAATATATATAAAAAAGTAATTTTACTATATTATCTTTTAAATATAATAAATATAATATCTAAAAAAAATATAATAGAAAAATGACTATAATCAATTATAAAAATAAATTAAAAATTAACCATAAAATTACCTGTCAATTTTATAAAATAAGCAAGTATTATTAAATATTTTAAGCTTAAGTATAAGTATAGTGGAATATAATATTAAAGGATTTGATATCATAAAGGAGGTGGAATATAATGGTGAAAAGTTGGTTTGGACTTGGGAGATTTGAGATTACATTTAGTGGATATCCACATAAATAAAATATTCATAACAATTAACTGACATTTTAAAAAGTGTCATAATTCATTTTCTTTTGGACTGAGTGCATTTAGAAAAAGTAAATTATCCTGGCTATTTTTTCTGTTACCTTTTTCTATGGTTCAAGATAACCGAATTTTTAAAGGTTAAAAGTATATTAAAAAAAATTCTCATTAATGCAATTTTTAACTATATCAAAAATTGAAAAGTTGCAAAAGTAGGAAAAAATTCATCCATATCGAGCGTCGTTATTCAATAAAATAAAATAACTATAACTATAAACACATAAAATTTTAAATAAGTATAAAATTTATATTAACTACTAACTTCTTAAAAGCCAGTGTAACACCTAATTTTTACTGTCAGCTTTTACATTAATATTTTCTTAGAAATAAATAAATATTATAGGGTAACTTACATGATTTATCTTTAATATTAATAATTAGGCAAAATACATAAAAAAAAAATCTAAACTTGGCACGAAAACTCGCTTTAGTACTTAAACTACACGGATATTTATATATCCCCTTAAAGAACTTGTAAGTGAATTAAATACAACCTTATATATACAATACCAACTTCATGGTTGGGAGGTGATATACACGCGGCCACATCAGCGCCACCTCAGTGACACATCGACAACATGTCAATGGTGAAAAGATTTAGTTTTTTTTTTCTTTATCCATGTCATATTTTCTTTTTCATTTTTTTATTCTTCCATACAATTTCTTGTCCCATTTTCAGTGTTACTGTCTCCTTCATCGTTCCATTTCTCCATTATAATGCTAAAATTAAAAGTTTTCTAGATAGAAAACTAACACAAACAACATGATTTTCTAATAACTTTTAATATATATATATATATATATATATATATATATATATATATATATATATATATATATATATATATAATTGAAGCTAAAGTTGCTAGAGCTTCAATGGCAATTATCGGAGTTATTGTTGTTATAATAGACTTAAGATTGATAGATCTGAAGGTTTTCAAACCTTTTATTGTGGTCGCCGAAATACGAGAATACATAAAAAGAATAATTTTTTTAAAGAGAAATAGAAAAAAGCCAAGGAGATGAGTACGAACGGCATTTAGTCCAAATCACTGAAGTAGTGAATTTTTTTTTATGAGATCGGGTGGTTGATCTCTTATGGAGCAATGATAAACGAGTAAGAAGGGAGTCATAATGATGTCGCCGGCAAGTAGTTGTCATAAAAAATTTTCGGTCGACGGAATAGAGAGAGAGAGTTAAAACCAGAAAGAGGAGATGTAACACAGGGTCATGGAAGACAAAGTTGGACCCACTAGTTCTAATTTATTTTTAATTTTTTTTCTGTTTATTTTAATTTGCCACATCAGCCATTGGAGTGATATATAATTCACTTACAAGTTCTTTAAGGGGGTATATAAACACCCATATAGTTTAAGTACTAAAGCGAGTTTTCGTGCCAAGTTTAAAGGTTTTTTTTTTTATGTATTTTGCCTAATAATTATAAAAGGGAAATATTTATTTTGGACCAAATAAAGTAAAGTAAGGTAGCTTACATGCTGAAACCGATTCAATTTGTCTTTCTTTGAAAGACCTAAGATGCAAAATTCCAAACACAAACTCAAAAAAGTTATGAAAATTACAGCCGGCACACTTTTTATTATTAGTAGTAAAGCCCAAAAACTCAGAGAGAAAATAAATTATTTAAACCATTACGTAACTGAAGTAGCAATTTAACAAACATACGCAATTTGTCACATTCAATTTCTTGTAGTTTTTTTCCTTGTTTGTCCCCACAAACACACACTACTAAAAAACAAACACACACATATTTGTTTGAACTCTCTACATTCTGCTCATTTTCTTGCTATTGCTTTTACCCATACTTTTAGCAATGTCTCTAAGCACAAACTTTTGAATTTTACCTGTTGATGTCTTTGGAAGCTCTTGTTTAATTATAACAGTCTTTGGTACCATATAATGTGGCAATTTTGCTCTACAATACTCAATAATGTCTTTTTCACTTGTTTTATGTTTTCCATTCAGACTAACAAATGCACAAGGTGTTTCACCCCAGAATTCATCTGGCCTTGCAACTACTGCTGCTTCGTTAATCGATGGATGGGTATACAACACTGATTCCACTTCTACACTGCTCAAATTCTCTCCACCACTTATGATCACGTCCTTTGATCTGTCTTTAATTTCTAAATAATTATCGCGATGCATAACTGCGACATCCCCTGTGTAAAACCAACCATCTTTCATGCATTTCAACGTTCCTTCTGGGTCTTTAAAGTAACCTAACATGACACATGCACCTTTTAGAACAATTTCTCCTAATGTTGATCCGTCACGTTTAACACTAACTCCTGATTCTGGATCCACCACGTCAACTTCCGCCATCCCTACTGTTTTCACCCCTTGTCTTGATTTCAACCTCGCTCTTTCATTAGCTGGAAATTTATTCCACTGATTTTTCCATGTACATGATATAACTAATCCACCAGTTTCTGTTAAACCATAACCATGATGAACTACAAATCCAAGAGACTCTGTTCGAAACAGGACGGCAGCAGGAGGTGGGGATCCTGCTGTCATTATATAAACAGGGTGATTTAATGGCTTACTTTCAGGGGAATTTGACAACATGTTGAGTACCACTGGAGCAGCGCAGATATGAGTAACGTTGTGTTTGTTGATGGAGTTGTAAATGATTCCGGCGTCGAATTTTCTCAAACAGATATTAGTTCCACCAACAGCAGCCATTCCCCATGGATAACTCCATCCGTTTGCATGAAACATAGCAAGCGTCCATAAATAAACCGGTTGTTTCGGAACGGACCATTCAAGCAACGAATCCAAAGAAACAACGAAAATACCCCTATGGCTATGAACCACACCTTTCGGTGCGGAAGTAGTTCCAGAAGTGTAATTCATCGCAATCGGATCAAATTCACTTTTCGGACGAATCCAATTAAAACCAGAATCCCCTCTTTCAACCAATTCCTCATAAGTACTGACAAATTCATCAGTTTTTTGAATTGAGAATTCGTCGTCCTCGATTAGAACGAGAACCGGACGGGGAGATTCAGGCGGAAATAACGAAAGAGCTTCGAGAATTAGGGATTTGGATTGACAATCAACGAAGATGAGTTTAGATTCGCTGTGACGAAGGAGTACAGAGATAGTCCGTGCATCAAGACGGAGATTAATGGTGTTGAGTACAGCACCCGCCATGGGAACAGCAAAGTGAAGCTCATACATGGCAGGAATATTGGGCGCAACAACAGAAACAACATGATTTCTTTGAATACCAAAAGATACAATGGATGAAGCAACTTTTAAACAACGAGAATGGGTTTGTGACCAATTGTAAGTAGTATTGTTGTAGACAATGGAAGGACAATCGCCATAGATAATAGCAGCTCTCTCCAAGAAGGTAATTGGAGTAAGAGGAGTTGAATTTGGTGGAGTTGGCTTTAGCTCATCCATTTTTTATTTTTTTTTGTGCTATGATTAATTTCTTTGTTATTGTTATTATATAGATCCAAAAAAGTAGTAATTTTATTTATTTAATTTAATTATTTTTTTTGTTAGATAGGATTTTTCATTCTATATATTTATCTTTTGATAAGATTTACAGATATTTTAGACACAAAATAAGGAGAAATATTTAACAACTTACTATAATTAATCCCTAAAATCTTGCGTTGCTTCCTCTTTCGGCCGCCTCTATCTTATTTCACTAAATTAAGATTTTATTTAATGCATGGATTAGATTAATTGACCATAAATTTTGTAATATCAAATAATTGTAAATTACAGTTGTAAAGAAAACGTATCCCATTTATTGTCATTAATAATTTTTTAAAAATTATACTTGATTATTTCAATTCTCACAATCTAGAAGCATGATCCTCACGTTTTCTTATTATTAATTTCTTCGTTTCATATTAATTGATCATTTCATTTTACACTTAAAAAATTTAATAAAATATAATTTTACATATTTAACCTTTAAATTTCTTGGAAATTTTACAAAAAATATGAACACTTTTTAAAAAAAAAATTGCAAGGATAATATAGCATAAATTAATTAATTAATAATTTTTAATTTAATAAATTGATCAACTAATATGAGATAACTATATTAATTATAATGATCAACTAATATGGAACGGATGAATATTACTATTATTTTGATATCAATATTTCCAAATGAAACTTGTCTCGAAATGGAGCGTATCAAAAAAAATTTTAAAAATAATTATCTATTTTGGCTATTAAATGTCAGAGAAATTATGATACTAACAATATGAAAATTATTAATACTAGTATGAAGAAAAAAGCTTCCAAAATTAATATAAATCTCTTATTCTTAATAGTTAATTGAGGTTTCTATTTTGAATTCTGATATTGAGCCTTAAAATTGGAAAATTCTGATATGATTTTTTTTCTCTCCTCTAAGTGAGTCCTAATAGGTATGAAAATCCGAATTAATTAAGTTATAAGATTTGTACACCCATACTTATTCAAATTGTACTATTCAATCCAAATTCAAATCCAAGTGTTTGAATTCTAATTAAATTAATAAATTCAGTTATAAAATAATATGACTTCTTAATTTAAATATGATTAGGTATACTTATAAACCAAATCTATCTCCAAAAATAGATTTTTATATACACCACTAATAAATAATTAGTGGTTGGCTAGATTTTTTGTAAGAAAATTTTCTATTCTATGTCTGATGTATACTATGCAAGCCTATACGTGGATGTAAAATGACGAGACTAAAATTAAATCGAACCAATTTCCTAGGTTTTGATTCCCCTCCGTTTGTGGTGGAAATTTTTCAAAAAAATAAGAAGAGTAAATTTATAATATCTTTATGGGAAACCTCTTATCCAATTATACCTTCTTTTTTTTGGTAAGAAAATTTTCTATTCGATGTCCGATGTATACTACGCAAGCCTATACATGGATGTAAACGACGTGACTAAAATTTAATCGAACCAATTTCCTAGGTTTTGATTCCCCTCCGTTTGTGGTAGAAATTTTTCCAAAAAATAAGAAGAGTAAATTTACAATATCTTTCTGGAAAACCTCTTATCCGATTATACCTTTTTTTTGTTTTTTGTTTTAATAAAAAAATTTCATCCACAATATTTTTTTTTTTTAAAAAAAGACGCTATGGGAAAGCTACACTATTATCTTTAATTAATATATTCATTTTTACTTTGTCATAGACTTAATATATTCATTAAAAATATGATAGTTATTTGTTAATTAATATTTAGTTTTAAGTTTGAAAAATAATTTAGAGAATAAGAAAGTTCTTGTACCATGACATTAAAAGTCACGTTTGAATTTAATTAAAAAGATAATTTTTAAGTAAAAAAAAATCAAATTCAAATAACTTTTAAGTCAAAAAAAGTAGGAGACCTGCTTTTAGATTTTGACTTATTTTAAGTCACGTTTTATTTTATCAAATACTTTCTAACTTTTTTTTTATAGGGATAATTATATAGAATGTCAAATTAATAATATAACATAAATATAATAGCTACTGTTTGATTTATTTGTGTTTCATAGCAAACTGTTTGTCAGTCCCTTTCTCCCTCATATTCTCGCTTGCCTCTCTCGCTTTATACATAGAATTGTATAAATTGTGATTCTAATTGTTTAAAGCGAGAGGAAATTGTATAAACGCATGCAAATATATATGTATATATATTTATCCTATACACTTATACTTGTACAATACAAATATTTCCCTGCCCAAGTCTCTTTTAGCTTTCTCGTTTTATACAAATTCAAATTGTATATAATTTCTCTCTTTCTCATTTTATACAATTCGATTCAATTGTATATTCCCTGCATAAGTCTCTTTTTGTCTTTCTCTCTTTCTCATTTTATACAAATTCAAATTGTATATAATTTCTCTATTTCTCGTTTTATACAATTCAATTATGCCTTTCTCGCTTTCTCGTTTTATACAATTCAAATTGTATATAATTTCTCTCTTTCTCGTTTTATACAATTCGTTTTGTACATTTTGCTTCAATTGTATATGTATAGCAAATTATACATATATAAAATTGCTATAGAGCACAATTATGCAAACTTTGTTATATAGCGCACAAATATGAATTTTATGTTTGCTATATATGAAAATTGCCCATTTTTATATATGTCAAATACTTCTAGAAATCAAAAACTAACTTAGTATTACTTTTGCAAATATCTTTATATTTTTTGCTTTTTTTGAAAAGTTGGCTTATCGGGGGATAAGTAAGAGTCATCGTGACTTTGAATTTTAGATGGTGATAAAAATATCATTTATACACTATGATAAAAATAATTTTTATCGCAGTAAATATATATATTAATAAAGAACGTTAAATGCTTTATCAATATTAGTTGGTGTAGTTGTCATTAGTTTTAATGTCGTTATATATTTTAAGGACATTTATAAAACGTGCTAATTATCTTTAGAAAATGTAATTAACAATAATTGAGTTATTAATATTAATTAAATACCACTAAAAATGATTTTTAATATAGCAATTGAGAACCATATGGTACACATCTGAAAGAAATAAGAAAATCTTTGAATTCTTTATCTCTCTTTGTTATTCTTGCTTTCAATCTTTTGATATATCATATTACCTTTTTTAATTGATTTTACAACATATGTGAGGATTGAGAAAAGGGATAAACCATTAAATAGCAATCAAAGTCTTGTTTTTCTAGAGCCAAAAATTCTCCCTTTTCATTAAACCCTAAAAATCATAGTGTATATCATAGTGACACATTGCTAATGTATCTATTCATCATTCACACAAATCAAGGCTAGTGAGTGACTATGTCCTACCACTACTTTTGCAAAGATCAAAAGACTCATCAATTACCACATCAAGTAGCTCTTTTTGCACAATGGATATTTTCCTTTGGTGTCTTTGTCAAAACATTACTCTAGAAAAAGGACTCAACAAAGGGTCAAAAATAAAAAATAAAAAATATCTTCTTTTCATTTTTTTTAGTCTAAAATATATTTTTAATTTATTTTTGATTCACAAATACCCTTCGTTCTGTATTTTGATCTAAAAATACTCTTAACCCATATTTAAATGAATTGAATTTTCTGATTAATAAATTAATTCTTTTATTTTAATTATATAAAAGACAAGCTCATTCCAAATATTTATAATTTAAGTCTAACAACATTTAAAATAAAAATAAGTTCTTTATATTAACAAACTTTGTAGAAAATGTTTTTTCCTCCCTATTTTCAACATCATTATGATAATTATATATTTATTTTTTAAAATTTTTTTTAATGATAATTATATTCATTAACTCGATTCCTGCAAAATCCAGAATAGTTTGGCAACATGGATTTTTGTCCTTTTTTACCTTCATATTAAATAATAAAATAATATATACTATATTAATTAAATAAATTTTGTCCTTTTTTTCACTCTCTATTATTAAAAAATTTGACGACATAACAAATATAGTTCGGTTTAAATATTTTGGGATAATCTAATTTTTCCTATTAAGAATATGAATAAATAAAAACATTTTTTAGAAAAAAAAAAGACTAATTAATAAAAATAAATCAATAGAATTGAATTTAGGTTAAATATATTTTAGACTAAAAGATGGAAGGACAAGTATTATTTAACCAAAAACAAAAATAAAGAATTTTTTTTTTGACTAAATGATAGAAAACAAAGTATTTTTAAGCCTTTTTCAATTGATTAGGGGTATTTTTGACCTTCTCAATTTTCCGTATTAGCCCTCTTCTTTTTCAAATATGCACGTTTTTGTAGAATTTTTTCTCTTCTTTGATAGAGAAAGTTCAAACAAAAACAATTAAACGAGTGTGGGAGTGTAGGTCCAAGTTCTTTTGATAAAGCTTTATATATTTCCAAAAAAGTACTTTGGTGGAGGACAACAACAAATATGATAATATTAGGTTGAAGTCAGAAAAAAGAACTTAAATTATTAGACATTGAATTGTAAAAAAATTTCTAAAAAAAAAAAAAAAGATTAGTATTCGGTCATAAATCCCACTTAGAAAAAAATTTGAAATTTTGCAAGCAAAAGTTAGAAATTCACTTAAAATAATTAATTATATAATAAAAAATATTGATTTTCAAATAATATTTTAAATTGAAGTTGAAATAATAAAAATATTTTCTATGAAAAAGTTAGCTTACGTCTCCAATTGATCAACCACCTAGAGATAGAGACTGATCAATATATTAAAATATTTTTAAATGATTTCTAATTTAAAAATTATTTAAAGTCTTGATGAGTTGTTAAAAATTCAACATTTTATACAATCGCATAGATATGATGTATAATTATAGAATAGAGATTGAATATATATTTATGATTTATTTATGTAATATTTATATATTACAGTCATTCATCTTTTTTAACAAGTTAAACATTTTTATAATCTCGATCAAATTGCTCTTTAACAATTTTAATTTTAGATTTTAGCTCTTCTTGATCTAATGAAATAAGGACCGTGTACCTATTGATCTACAAATAAAATAAAATAAAAGAACTTGTAATTTTATTAAATTTTAAATATATATATCTCTCTCTCTATATATATAAACGAGAATCAAAACAAGATGATGTGGCACCTCTATATGGCCTTCATTTGTTTTTTCTTTTTTTTTTCTTCTTTTTTTCTTCGTTCTTTTCATAAAATAATTTATTTATATAAAAAATTCAATCATATTTAATATTGAAATTATATGAAATGAGTTACAAAAAAAACCCATCTTATTGACATTTTCTACTTAAATAGCATGTCTTTTCAATTCCCTTTCAACTATTTTTATGGCTTATTTTATCTATAAATATCAATAATATATGAAGATGTTACATGTTCACTTCCATTTTTCATTCTTTCTTTCTAGTAATATAATCTTTTAATTTTATTTTTTTCATCTTGTTCTTCATCAATCATGTACTTAAGTAATCAAAAAAGAAGACATAGAAAAGATGATGTCACAATATGACCTTCACTTTGATGAAGATCATAGATATATTCTTGAAATATTCATCACATTATTTGGTACAAGTTCAACAAAATGAAGAAAGAAACTTAATTATCTTGGAGATTCATGCATAGATAGTTATAGTTGTAGACAATAAAATTCGCGTTGAGAAAACAATAATCAAGAACGGAAAATTATAGCAACAATCGATTTATTATTTCAAATGCGAGTGTTACAATCTCTATGATTCCTCTGAATTCGTCTTTTCAAATATAATTCAAAGGCTTTAAAGCTTTAAAGCTTGATCTTGAACTTGGGATTTATCTTGATCTTGATCTTGACTTGAACTTTATGTTGAACTTTATCTTGATCTTGAACTTGAACTTGAACTTTATCTTGATCTTGACTTTCTAGTTGTATTCAAGGACTTGGAGCTTGATCTTGAATTTGGTGGTCTTGATCTTGATCGTTCTTGAACTTGATCTTGACTTCTTCTTGGATTTGGACTTGATCTTGATCTTGACTTGAACTTTATCTTGATCTTGACTTTCTAATTGAATTCAAGGGCTTGGAGCTTGATCTTGAATCCGGTGGTCTTGATCTTGATCGTTCTTGAACTTGATCTTGGAGTTGAACTTGGACTTGGACTTGATCTTGATCTTGACTTGAACTTTATCTTGATCTTGACTTTCTAGTTGAATTCAAGGGCTTGGAGCTTGATCTTATATCCGGTGGTCTTGATCTTGATCGTTCTTGAACTTGATCTTGGAGTTGAACTTGGACTTGGACTTGATCTTGATCTTGACTTGAACTTTATCTTGATCTTGACTTTCTAGTTGAATTCAAGGGCTTGGAGCTTGATCTTGAATCCGTTGTCTTGATCTTGACTTCTTCAAATCTTGAACTTGAACCCTTGAATTCTTGAATCCTTGAATTCTTGAATCCTTGAACTTGTAGAGAAATTTATGGCTTTTGATCCACGAGCTTTTTCTAGCTTCTTGTTTAGAATTCTTGGTTCCCTTTTTCTGAATTATGAGACCCCTATTTATAGTTTTAAAATAGAGGAGTTGCGATTGGAATAGGACTCCCTTCGGCCAATTAGATTTAAGTGAAATATCATATGGGCTTTATGGAGCGGGCTTTAATTAAATTCATATTTATCTGAATTTAAATAATTAAATCAATTATATTAATCCATAATATTTATTTGGACTAATATATTCATTAATTAAATATAATCCGAACAACTATAGAAATTTATATTTAATAAATTTTAAGTGACTACAAATGCCCTTTCTTCAAGTCTTGTCGAGATATTTTATCTTTCAAAGACTAGGCTTGAAGAATGTGAAGACTTCATCTTGAATCAATTTTATTCATAAGGGTTTGCCCCCATTGAGTCACCACCATTCGGTGCAAGTCTGAAGTTTTATGAATGATTACTCATAGCTTTAACTCATACAAAAGATCAAGTTGGAACATTTGGTGTTTTTGACATTCATGCAACTGAACTTAGAATATGGTTCTAAGTGCGTACGTACCTCGATGAAGAGGATCAAGTCACAACGTAGTTCTGGAGGAGTGAGTGATGTTTTTTGTTTTGTCATACACAGTTTATACTCTTGCGGGCCTGGAGTGACATGCAGTTTAGGCTCGTACCTTAAGGAGCATTTCAACTTGAAGATTTAGCTCAAATTTAAAGAGCTTTATGATATACAGTTTAGACTCGTGTCTCAAGGAGCATTTTAACTCGATGATTTAACTCAAACTTGAAGATTTAAGGGACATACAGTTTAAGATCGTGTTTCAAGGAGCATTTCAACTTGATGATTTAACTCAAACTTGAAGATTTAAGTGACATACAGTTTAAGCTCGTGTTTCAATGAGCATTTCAACTTGAAGATTTAACTCTAACTTGGAGATTTAAGTGACATACAATTTAAGCTCATATTTCAAGGAGCATTTCAACTTGAAGATTTAACTCAAATTTGAAGATTTAAGTGACATACAGTTTTAGCTCGTGTTTCAAGGAGCATTTCGACTTGAAGATTTAACTCAAACTTGAAGATTTAAGTGACATACAGTTTAAGCTCGTGTTTCAAGGAGCATTTCAACTTGAAGATTTAACTCAAACTTGAAGATTTAAGTGACATACAGTTTAAGCTCGTGTTTCAATGAGCATTTCAACTTGAAGATTTAACTCTAACTTGGAGATTTAAGTGACATACAATTTAAGCTCATGTTTTAAGGAGCATTGTAACTTGCAGTTTAAGCTCATGCGTTAAGGAGCGTCTAGATATACATTGACTCTTCAAAGTCATCTTCGGATGCAGACTTGCCCCCACTTTGGAGTTCTTCTATATCTTCATCTTCATGAGGAAAATAGACAGGAGATTGTTGATTTTCTCTTAAAGTCATGCTTAATTCTATGTCATGTGCACGAGTTGCCAACTCTTCGAATGTATTGGGCTTTAATCCTTACAAAATGTAGTGAAGACCCCAATTCATACCTTGGATGCACATTTCAATGCTAGAATTTTCACTAAGGCGATCTTTGCAGTTGAGGCTCAGACTTCTCCAGCGATTGATAAAGTCAACAACTAACTCATCTTCACCTTGACGAGCCTTTGTAAGTTCCATCATACTAACGACACACCTCGTGCTGTAGAAATGATTAAGGAACTCTTGCTCTAATCGCTCCCAACTATCTATAGAATTAGGTTCAAGATCTGTGTACCAATCAAAGGCAATTTCTCTAAGAGATCGAACGAACTCTTTAACAAGATAATCACCATACGTCCCAGCAGCATTGCAAGTCTCAATAAAGTGTGCTATATGTTGTTTGGGATTTCCTTTGCCTTCAAATTGTTGAAGCTTAGGAGGTTGATAACCCTCAGACATTTTCAAGTTATCAATCTTTTGTGTATATGGCTTTGCATATATGCGAGGAAAATTGATGAAGACTCATATTTGTTTTCAATAGCCTCTATGATAAAGTTCTTTAATTGATCCATTGGAATCAAACCTTCAGCTGAGATATGTATCTCTTTGATCTTTTTTTGCTTTACGCAAGACTCTCCTTCGTCTTGAATTTTAGAAAGCTTCAGAGGTGATTGACTTGATCTTCTTTCAATCATTTTATCCATCTTATTTGTTAGCTTGGAAAGTTTAGCATCTTGTTCGTGTGCACACTTTGTCAGACTTTCAATTGTTTTAGTTAAGCTTGCTAGTTGTTCTTCTATAGTGGAAGACATTTTGATATTCTTTAATGCTTGAAAAGTTGAGATGAGAGGTAGAGATTGTCCCACTGGGCGTGCCAGAATTTGTAGGCAATAAAATTCGCGTTGAGAAAACAATAATCAAGAACGAAAAATTATAGCAACAATCGATTTATTATTTCAAATGCGAGTGTTACAATCTCTATGATTCCTCTGAATTCGTCTTTTCAAATATAATTCAAAGGCTTTAAAGCTTTAAAGCTTGATCTTGAACTTGGGATTTATCTTGATCTTGATCTTGACTTGAACTTTATGTTGAACTTTATCTTGATCTTGAACTTGAACTTGAACTTTATCTTGATCTTGACTTTCTAGTTGAATTCAAGGACTTGGAGCTTGATCTTGAATTTGGTGGTCTTGATCTTGATCGTTCTTGAACTTGATCTTGGAGTTGAACTTGGACTTGGACTTGATCTTGATCTTGACTTGAACTTTATCTTGATCTTGACTTTCTAGTTGAATTCAAGGGCTTGGAGCTTGATCTTGAATTCGTTGTCTTGATCTTGACTTCTTCAAATCTTGAACTTGAACCCTTGAATTCTTGAATTCTTGAATCCTTGAATTTGTAGAGAAATTTATGGCTTTTGATCCACGAGCTTTTTCTAGCTTCTTGTTTAGAATTCTTGGTTCCCTTTTTCTGAATTATGAGACCCCTATTTATAGTTTTATAATAGAGGAGTTGCGATTGGAATAGGACTCTCTTCGGCCAATTAGATTTAAGTGAAATATCATATGGGCTTTATGGAGCGGGCTTTAATTAAATTCATATTTATCTGAATTTAAATAATTAAATCAATTATATTAATCCATAATATTTATTTGGACTAATATATTCATTAATTTAATATAATCCGAACAACTATAGAAATTTATATTTAATAAATTTTAAGTGACTACAATAGTAGTATAAAAGTTTGAATGATTTTCAAACATATTGAAGATTCATTGTTATATTATTTTGAGTTTAATTAATATTATTTTGTTCTGTTTTATTTTATTTCTTCATTTTGAACAAAAAATGATTTTTCTATTCATTGTTATTGTTGAAGATGAAAAGATGCATGTATTATATATATATATATATATATATATATAATTTCTATCTAATAATATTTTAAATTTTTCCATGGTTGAATTAAAGATATATTATCTATGGTACACTTTTTTTTATATCTAATGAATATTTTTGTCCCTAAAAATATATGATATGGTCTATTATATTAGTAATCAATCACAAAGTAAATGAATAAATATTCTTTTTAGTGTTGAATATTTTTAATGATATATTCTAATTGAGCACACCCGATATCACTTTGTAAGAATACACTACGTTGTTGTTGTTTTAATTAAACATATAAAGCTTGCATTGTTTTTAAGTTAGTAATAAAACCGTATGAGAATATATGTAAAATTGTGATTAATAAAATTAATTTCGAGTAGAACACTTTTTTTATTGTAATTTGTTATTAATAACATTTTAAGTTTCTTACCTTTACATTTTCTCCTATTATTAAATAGATAAGGGAGATACTAATCTTACAAACATAATTGAAACTATTAACATTCCTTAAAATTAATTTCATTAATTTTCCCTTCTTAAACTAAGAAATATGTATCTCTTTATCTTCATAACTTATATTTATATAATCTCTATAACTCCTCATAATTCTCAATTTTTAAATGCGTAAACTTATAATAATTTATTGTGTTTCTCAATGAATATCTATATAAATGTGTATTGTAAGACAATCCTTTTTGAAGCAAATGTTAATGTATTCTAATTCATAGTTGATGTACTCATGATAGAGTAAAATGTTATGAATTACGCATATTGATTTTTTCTTACTCTTTAATTACTCATGTTAGAAGAGATCAATTCTTGAGCACAAAATCTTAGGCTCTAAATTTTTATTTCCATAATCTTTATAACTCCTCGTAATTCTCAAATTTTAAATGTGTAAACTTATGATAATTTATTTTGTTTCTTAATGAATATCTATATAAATGTGTACTGTAAGACAATCCTTTTTGAGGCAATTTTTAATGTATTTTAATTCACATTTGATGTACTCGTGATGAGTACATCAAATATATATATTAAAGAACTTGATTAAGACCATGCAATACCATGTCACAAGTTCTCAACTTGTATCGCAACTTATTCATTAAAGAAAAGAAAAAAGACAATAGAAATTATTTAATTTATTTGCCAAAATAAAAAATTACAATTGAAAAAAAAAATAGTGTAATTTGATGGACCACATTTTTATTGTTTTTTTTATCCCACTTTAGTTTATCTATTTTTTATTTCACGTTTTATTTTATGAATTGAAAGAAGTAATTGAAAAAAAATCTAATAAATGAAATATTGATCTCATAATTGAAGATTTTGTAAATTTTTGAGTCAGAACTGTTCTCTTTTTGTTTTGGTTTACTTATATATTAATTGCGCTCCACGCATATATTCTAATATTAAATACTTATATT
Organism: Solanum sitiens; assembly: GCA_016801875.1. NCBI lineage: Eukaryota > Viridiplantae > Streptophyta > Magnoliopsida > Solanales > Solanaceae > Solanum > Solanum sitiens. The sequence goes on from JABWTJ010000600.1 coordinate 374,577, forward strand.
TTTTATACTATGAAAAACATACTTTTGTAACTCTTTCGAAGTATACTAAAATATAATTGTTAAATAAATAAAATAGTGAATATAAATATTTAATATATATTTTATGAAATTTTAAAATAGGACAAATATATATACCAAAAAAATTATTCATACATTTGATAAATTAATTTATTTTTGTTAAATATGTATCTTTTGAAAATTTTAAATAAAAAATGAATATAAATGACTAAATAAGTTGATTTGATTTTTAATATATTATAAAAATAAAACACAAAATTTTGTACATAAAAACTTTATGATTTAAGTTTTAAATAATATTTTAATATACTTAGTTATGAGTATATATCTTATGGTGTCCATGTATTAATTTCATATAGATAGAGGTGCAATCATTGATTTGAGACTGCAAGAAGTATATTTGAAATGAGAATAAATTATCAGAGTATTCAATTTAATTAACTTTTAATTTTATTCTATACATATAATATGTGAAGAGGTTTATTATCTATCAAATATTTTTTACTTAGTTTATATGAATCTATTTATCTTTATATTTCATATTAAAGATATAGATAAAAATATAGCAAACGAGTTAATAATTTTTTTAAAAAAAAAACATATTCTCATTCAAGGTTGAATATATTGAAACTTAATAATCAGTAGCGTAACATTTTGGATAACTTTCTGAAAAAACATATTTAACGAGTGATAACATTTATCTTTTGATATAAATGCAACTAAAGCATCTAAAATACCAATAGTTGTGATTCATGCAAAAATCATACAAATTTAAATTGTATATTTGAAAAAGGAACAAGAACGATTGAAAAACGAAATATTCAAAGGAGTTTTATCATATCAATATGAAAAAGAATACTAAGACTTGTAGATGTATTTCATTAGAATTTTTCAATTACTTCAAAATATAATTCTTAAATACTCAAAGGTACACCGGAGTATATGTTGTAATATAAAGATTCAAACTCATTGATATTCCAATAAATGTACAAAGTGACATATTAAATACATGTCGAAACAAAATAATTACTAAGAAAATATATCTTGGCATATTGATTAATAATGTATTATCCCTCATTTAATACATTATAGAAGTAAAATTTGTTAAGTTTCATTTCGTATTGTCATCTCAAAACAATCTTCATAATTAATATATATTATAAAAAATAAAGTGATAATATTACGCTTGAAGATAAAGAGAACTATATAATTGATTGAAAAAAAATAATTCTTTAATATTTATTTTAAAGACCGCGCAAAGCGCGGCCAAATTTTCTAGTTTATTGAATAAAAGAAGAACAACGAAAGTGTTATGAAATAAAGACTAAGTACTGAAATTAAACTAATAGCAATTAAGGAGAGAATTATGTAGTAGAGAGATAAAATAGGAAACTTGAATCTTCCTTATTTTTTGGTGTATTTTCCATAGAGATTACAATGCCTTTTATAGGCATAAGAGGGGTATAATGGACATTCACAAATTGTTATTGTTTACAACACTCCCCCTTGAATGTTCATTTAAAATAAATTCTTAGTAAAGTAACAAATGTAAATAGTTGATCCTAATACGCATTACTTGCTGCCTCATTAAAAACCTTATCAGGAAAACCCAGTGGGATAAAACCTTGATTAAGGAAAAAAGAGTACAGCGCGTATTTTACTCCCCCTGATGAAAACCATGATTTAGCTGCCCAAGTTTTCTCATTCCAATCTTGTATACCATCTTCTCAAAAGTTGCGGTTGGCAAAGACTTGGTGAATAAATCAGCCACATTATCACTCGAACGAATTTGATGTACGTTGATATCACCATTCTTCTGGAGCTCATGTGTGTAGAAAAACTTTGGTGAAATGTGTTTCGTTCTATCGCCTTTTATGAATCCTCCCCTGAGTTGTGCTATGCATGCTGCATTATCTTCATATAAGGTTGTGGGTACTTTGTCGCATTTCAAACTACATTTTTCTCGAATAAGGTGTATAATGGACCTTAACCACACACATTCTCGGCTTGCCTCATGAAAAGCTATTATCTCAGCATGATTTGATGAAGTGGCCACGATTGACTATTTCGTAGATCTCCAAGATATAGCAGTACCCCCACATGTGAATACATAACCTGTTTGAGATCTAGCTTTGTGTGGGTCAGATAAATACCCTGCATCAGCATAGCCAACAAGATTTGGACTACAATAGTCAGAGTAGAATAAACCCATATCAATAGTCCCTTTTAAATACCGCAATATGTGTTTGATTCCATTCCAATGTCTCTTAGTAGGAGCAGAACTATATCTTGCCAACAAATTAACCGAAAAGGTTATATCAGGCCTTGTAGTGTTAGAAAGGTACATTAGTGCACCAATTGCACTGAGATATGGTACTTCAGGACAGAGAATTTTCTCATCCTTTTCTTGAGGTCGAAATGAATCTTTATTTACATCAAGTGATCGGACAACCATTGGAGTACTTAATGGATGTGCTTCGTCCATATAAAATCTTTTCAACACCTTTTTTGTGTATGCAAATTGATGAACAAAAATACCGTTTGTCAAATGCTCTATTTACAAACCAAGACACAATTTTGTCTTTCCAAGATCTTTCATCTCAAATTTATTCTTTAAATAATCGATTGCCCTGTGAAGTTCCATTGGAGTTCCAATAAGGTTTATGTCATCGATATAAATAGCAAGTATAACAAACCCTGATATTGTTTTCTTTATAAACACACATGGGCAAATCACATCATTTATATAACCTTCCTTAGATAAATACTCACTAAGACGGTTATACCACATGCGTCCAGATTGCTTCAATCCATACAATGATCTTTGCAATCTAATTGAGTACATTTCCCGAGGCTTTGAACTGTATGCTTTGGGCATTTTGAATCCTTCAGGAATTTTCATGTATATCTCATTATCGAGTGATCCATAAAGGTAGGCTGTAACCACATCCATCAAATACATTTCAAGTTTCTCATGGATCGTCAAACTAATGAGATAACGCAATGTTATTGCATCCATAACGGGTGAGTATGCCTCTTCATAATCGACGCCGGGCCTTTGAGAAAATCCTTGTGCAACAAGACGTGCTTTGTACCTTTGTATTTTATTTTTCTCATTTCTTTTCCGAATAAAAAACCATTTATAGCCAACAGGTTTAACACCATTAGGTGTTTGTACTATAGACGCCAAAACTTTGCGCTTGACAAGTGAATCTAATTCTAATTGAATTGCTTCTTGTCATTTTTGCCAGTCATTTCTCTGTCGACATTCTTCAACATATTGAGGTTCAAGATACTCACAATTTTGCATAATTTTTGATGCAACATTGTATGCAAAAACATAATCCACCGCTATTTCTGAGCGATTTAAATTTGTTTCATGATCACTTGATTTTATGGATAGTTCATTATTTCCTTGAGTCTCAAGCTCACTGATTCCTTCAAGGATATCAGAATTACTCACATCTTGACTTTCTATGTGAGGTTTTTTCATAGTGTCATTTTGATCTTTTAATTTTCTTTTTCTAGGATTTGGATCCTTTGATCCTAATGGTCTACCACGCTTCAGGCGTGCTTTTGACTCATTAGCTATGACACTAGTTGATGGTCCTACGGGGACATCAATTTGAATTGGGACATTCTTCGCAGGAACATGTGATTTAGTAATCCTTTTCAAATCTGTAAATGCATCTAGCATTTGATTTGCGATTTTCTGCAAATGAATGATCTTTTGTACTTCTAGCTCACAAATGGAAGTACGAGGATCAAGATGAGACAATGATGGATTTTTCCACAAAATTTCTCCTTTAATTTTACTATTTTCTCCCCCTAATTTTGGGAAAAGTGTCTCATCAAACCGACAATCTGCGAATCGAGCAGTGAACATATCTCCAGTTAATGGCTCAAGGTAGCGAATAATAGAGGGCGATTCAAACCCAATATATATTCCTAACCTTCTTTGGAGACCCATCTTAGTGCGCTGTGGTGGTGCAACCGGCACATAAACAGCGCATCCAAAAATTCTCAGATGAGATATATTGGGTTGTTGACCCAAAGCCAATTGTAATGGAGAAAAATTATGATAATTTGTCGGCCTGAGACGAATAAGTGCTGCAGCATGCAAAATTGCATGACCCCACACAGAAGTGGGCAACTTAGTTTTCATAAGTAATGGTCTTGCAATCAACTGCAGTCGTTTAATTAATGACTCAGCCAGACCATTTTGAGTGTGAACATGAGCTACAGGATGTTCAACTCTTATCCCAATCGATAGACAATAATCATTGAATATTTGGGATGAAAACTCTGCAGCGTTAGACTTAATCTGATTATCAGGGAACTGTGCCCGTAATCGTATTATTTGTGCCAACAATTTTGTAAATGCCAAATTGCGAGATGACAATAGGCATACGTGAGACCATTTAGAGGAAGCATCTATCAAGATCATAAAATATCTAAATGGCCCACTCAGTGGGTGAATTGGCCACAAATGTCCCCATGTATACGTTCCAAAAACGCAGGGGACTCAATTTTGACCTTTGTTGGTGATGGTCTCACAATTAACTTGCCTTGATAACACGCATCACAAGAAAATTCACCATTTAAAAGAATTTTCAACTTCTTTAATGGATGCCCATTTGAATTTTATATAATTCGTCTTATCATTATAGATCCTGGATGTCCCAGACGATCATGCCAAAGTACAAAAGTATTGGAATCAGTAAACCCCCGGTTTACTATAGAATGTGCCTCAATTGCACTAATTTTTGTCCAATACAATCCAGAAGATAAGGCCGTGAATGTTTCTACAACATATGTCTGCCCGGAGACATTTTTGGTTATACCAAGATATTCAAGATTCATTTCATCAATTGTCTTGATATGATAACCATTTTCACGGATATCTTTGAAACTCAATAAGTTTCTCCGAGATTGAGGAGAAAACATGGCATTATTTATTATGAGTTTAGTTCCCTTGGGCAAAATTATAATGGCTCTTCCGGAGCCCTTAATCAAATTAGTACTACCAGATATCGTAGTAACATTCATATTGCCCATACTCAAATGAGAAAAATATTTCTCATTTTTGAATATCGTGTGTGTTGTACCAGAATCAATCAAGCAAATGTCTTCATAATTTGATAATTTGTTTGGAGAATTATTCATATCTTCAAAAGTAATGAAATAAATTTATATTAACTGATTTATTATCTTTTGTTAAATATTTAAGAAATAATGTAAATGTTAAAAATGATATTTGAATCATTAATAGTGCATAAGATATTTATCACTCAAATCTTTAACACTAAATTTGATTTAGTTTAGTATGTTTTAAATAAGTATTGATATAATTTATTATCTTGAAATGATATTTGAGTGACAAAAAGGAAAAGGTGTTTTCCACTAACCAATTTAGGTAGTGGTCTTACTTATACATTTTTCATTTATGGCCACAAAAGTTAAAGGAAAGAATAATTTTAATATTTTTCAATTCCTTTTCAAATCATAACATTCCAACTCACTTTCCATTGGTGTTTCTAAAAGAATGGACTCAATTATGATCAATACAAAACAACAAATATTAATAACATTAGTAAATATAAACCATTATTATTCTTCCATATTCACAAAACCGTCACAAATTAAGTGATCTATTTTTCCTTCAGGGTGTGTGAAGAAATCCGCCACATCCAAGTGTGTGATGTCAATATGATCAGTGATGAAATTAGTTTCGGGATTTTATCCTTCCTTTTTAGTGATGCTTGATAAAGCTCAACCAAGTGTTTAGGAGTACGACAATCACGTGCATAATGACCCTTTCCACCACATCGGAAACAATTTATTTTAATTGTTTCACGTTTCTCATATTTTCATTTTCCCCTTTGATGACTATTTTTCTTTGGTGAATGATTAACACCGGGAAAAGGATTTCGCTCGTGGTCGTAATTACGACCACGTCCACGTCCACGTCCACGGCCTCTTCCACGCCTAGCGTGGTGGGCGTACACCTCATTCACTTCAGGAAGTGGTGTAGATCCAGTGGGACGATTCTCGTGATTTTTCATTAACAAATCATTATTTTGTTCAGCCACGAGAAGATGAGAAATCAGTTCAGAATACTTCTTGAAACCCTTTTCTCGATATTGTTGCTGTAAAAGCATATTCGAGGCATGAAATGTGGAGAACGTTTTTTTCAGCATATCAACATCATTAACTGTATCTTCACATAGTTTCAATTGAGAAGTAATTCTGAATATGGCAGAATTGTACTCATGAATAGACTTAAAGTCTTGTAGTCTTAAATTCATCCAATCATATCGTGCCTTTGGATGAAGGACCATCTTCAAATGGTCATACCTTTCTTTTAGGTTATTCCACAGAATGAGTGGATCTTTGACTGTGAGATATTCAATTTTCAAAATTTCGTCAATATGATGACGTAAGAATATCATTGCTTTAGCACAGTCTTGTTTTGATGCTTTATTTTCAATTTTAATGGTGTCTCCAAGACCCATAGCATCCAAATAGATTTCAGCATCCAATACCCATGAAAGGTAGTTCTTGCCCGAACTTTGAAGGGCAACGAACTCAAGTTTAGTAAGATTAGCCATAATAAAAAGAAGAAAAATAATAATACCTTAGCCTTCAAATTTAGTCTTCAAACTTTGATATGACAGAGTCTCGTGCTGATAACGTGTTATAAAATAAAGACTAAGTACTGAAATTAAACTAATAGCAATTAAGGAGAGAATTATGTAGTAGAGAGATAAAATAGGAAACTTGAATCTTCCTTATTTTTTGGTGTATTTTCCATAGAAATTACAATGCCTTTTATAGGCATAAGAGGGGTATAATGGACATTCACAAATTGTTATTGTTTACAACAGAAAGAAAGGTGTAAGTTCCATCTATTTATTAATTTATTTATTTATGGCAAGACTGCATCGAGTTTGTTTTATAAAAAAAGTGATTTGTTTTCCTCTTGCTTAAATTTAAAGTCTTGCCATAACTTGACTTTATCAACTCGAATTAATTAGTTGTTTATGTAATCTATAACCAAACTCTTGTTTATATTGGTTTATTTTAAGTAAAATTAAAATAGTTTTTAAAAGAACAGATAAATTGTTGGGCAACTTTCAGATATAGCAAACATAAAATTCATATTTGTGTGCTATAACAAAGTTTGCATAATTGCAATCCATAGCAAGCATATAAATGTATAATTCGCTATACATATACAATTGAGCAAATTGTATAAAACGAAGTGTATAAAACGAGAAAGAGAAAGAGACTTGGGCAGAGAATTGTATAAAACGAATTGTATAATTATAATTGTATAGAACGATTATATACAATTTGAATTTGTATAAAATGAGAGAGAGAGAAAGACAAAAGAGACTTGGGCAGGGAATACACAATTGAATCGCAGTGTATAAAACGAGAAAGAGAGAAATTATATACAATTTGAATTTGTATAAAACGAGAAAGAGAGAAAGGCAAAAGAAACTGGGCAACGGAGTATTTTTATTGTATAATTATAAGTGTATATGACGAAAATATATGTATTTGCATGTGTATATACAATTTTCTCTAGTTTTATACAAACAGAAACGCAATTTATACATTTTGTTTCTATTTGTAAAAGCGAGAGAGGCGAGCGAGATTTGGGAGAGGGGAGAGAGGGGAACAAAAATATATGTATTTATACAATTTCCTCTCGCTTTATACAAGTAGAAACAAATTTTATACACAAGTGTTTGTATAAAAGTGAGAGGAAGCGAGCGAGAGATGGAGCGAAAGAGGAGAGTGGCGAGCGAGAGTTTGAGGGAGATAGGTGACTGGCAAACAATTAAATCAAAGGGTGGTTATAGCAATTAATTTGATTTATTAGTTTGCCATTATATACAATTTTTCCAAAATTATTTGCCTAAGTTAAAAAATTATTTATAAGCACTTAATTTCAAATTAAAATATGAAAAACAAGTCAAAAATGAAAAATCTCAAATCCATTAAACGGATATTTTAGATAATAATTACTAGTTGAGTTATTCCGAATAAGAAAATTTGACTCACATTGAGTTATTTCGAATAAGAAAATTTGACTCACATTTTGTATAATTCCCTTGCTTCATTTATTTGAAAAACTAGTAGCATTATGGATTTTCTTTCTTACTTTGTATTTATAACTTTCACATTAAGCAAACATAAAAATTATATTTGTATGTTATAGTTATAGTTTGCATAATTGCGCTCCATAACAAACACAAATTGTATCGTTGGGGGCATCACATTTATATAAAATCACTGGCAGCCTTCATTTGTATAAATCGCTAGCAGTCTCTCGTTTGTATAAATCTCTAGCAGACTCTTAATCCATTTTATGTGTTTTTATATCTGCATAAAATTTGAATCTGTATACAATTGAATCGAAATAAAATATTTGTATATCAAATCTCTCTCTCGCTTTATACAAACACAAATTATACATTATATTTTGTTTAATCTGTGTTTGTATCAAGCAAGAAAGAGAGAAAGTCAAAAGAGAATTAAGCTGGGGAAGATTTATATTTGTATAATTTTAAGTGTATTGGACAAAGAAATATATATTTGCATGTGATTATACAATTTTTTCTCTATTTATACAAACAAAAACACAATTTATACATTTGTATTTGTATAAAGTGAGAGAGGCGAGGGAGAGTCTGACAAACGAGAGAGGGAGAGTGGCGATCAAGAATTTCAGAATGAGAGGCAAATGACAACAGTTTGCTATGGATTACAATAAAATCAAACTATGGTTATAATATTTAATTTAAATTAATAGTATGTTATTATGTATAATTTTCCCTTTATTTATTGATTGACCAATTCTTTCCCACAATAACGAATAAAGAATAATACCTTGTACCTGTTTTCTTAGCTAGGTGAGGTATAAGATTAGGCTAAAATTGATATAAATTAATTGAACTAAGTGGATTGTCCATTGAATTTATCCATAAACTTATACTTATCATTTATGTGTATTCCCTAGGTTCTATATTTTGGATAAGAATGTATCTATTTATTATGATATTTATAATATGATGACTTTTGGAATAATTTTTAAACCTATATATAAGATTGTTCATTCACAATGTAAAATATATAAAGGACAGACAATAAGACATTTGAATAAGATGATCTATACATTCTACTCCCAATAACTTTTGTCTATATTATTTATAGTATATTGCTTTTATTTTACAAACTTATGGATAAAGAAAGTCCCAACGACTATACTTGGGTGAACGCCATTAAAGATTTTACAAAAAAAAAAGTTTGTATAAAATTAGATTAGTCCTTTGAATTTGATTGGTATAACTAGATTTGAGGTGTCATATTGATTAAAAGGTTGATTTCGTGGTGATGATAAGGGCTAATAGAGCATGATGATAATAAGAGTTTGTGATCGATTGTGATTGGGATGCAGCTATATAATAAGGATTGTTGGTTAAACGAATTTTGTATGATAATTACGACTTGTGAGTATCTAAGATTGTGATTTTCTACTATTTGTTGAGAAACGTGATTGTATGAAAAGTATTAGGAGATGATGGGACATCGCTCGAATGACCTAGAGTCATAATGAAAAAAAAAAAACTAATGAAATGTAGTGTAGCCTTCGAAAAAAGGTAAGAGCAAAAATATTTTCTCTGATTGCAAGGTTAAAGTTGAAAATTAGGCTCAAAGACACATGATGTCATTTGTTTTGCTCGGGTTATGGTAATAGAGTTACATGTTCATCAGATTGATTAAAAACTATTGAGAAAAGATTGTACAAACGTATGGCTCAAGTGTGATGATAATTCTTTTTGTGATTTTGTGTGTAATAATGAGTCTATCGATAATATTTACTCTGTATATGTTGGGTTATACGTGGATCGATACTTTTTAATAATAATTATTGATTTTAGCGATAATTTTTATTTATTACTATTAATAGCAATACATACTATGTCAAATCTGCAATATGTATTAAAAGTAAATTATGTATGCAATAAATATATATTATAACTTTTAAAAACTATATATATGATGTTTGTTTGGTAAGAAATTGACACATTATATTATAAGTGTAACAAAATGTGTGATAAATGTATTATCCATGAATAAAACTTTTAAATCAAAATTATTTATATTTTAATCTTTATTTTGAAAATATTATAATTATTCAACTAAATAAATATTTTTAAAATTTCTCATTACACTCCTACTTCTAAACAAATTGAAAAAGAAATCATATCATTTAAATATTATTTAATATTTTAAGTTTTGTATCAGATTTTTTTCTTATTTGCACTTTAAATTTTAAATTAAACATTTAAAATAAAATATAAACTATAATCTATAATAACTAAAACTTTATTATTATTAATAATAATAATAATAATAATAATAATATAATAATAATAATAATTATAATGTATTAAATTTTTAAACTTTAATAATAATATAATAATAGTAGTAGTAATAATAATGTATTAAATTTTTAGAAGAAACATCCAACTAAATATGACATTTTTACCTTTATTTTGAATACAAAATAATTTTTCTAACTAAATAGTTTCTAAATAAATTGAAAAACTTTTAAATTAAAATTATTTATTTTTAGAAAAATCTACGTGTGTAAGTTTTTTTTTTTTTAAATTTATTATTTTAATATTATTTGAAATTTTATATTTACACTCCTACTTCTAAACAAATTGAATTTTTTTCGATTTCCAAAGTTTCCATGTTAATAAGACGGATTTTTATTTTGAAGTTAATATTTAATTCATTTACATTTATTTAGTATTAACACTTTTTCTAGGTGTCTTTACAGGTATCCGGAGTTGCTTCCCATTAAAGTTATTCGAATAATGTTCGAGTTATATTCTTTATTAATTAATTTGTATATATTGGTGTTAGGCAAAACCTTAGGATGATTCTTATATTATTGTTTTATTTTATTATTTATATTGCATGTTGATTTTATACTTGTATATTGTTTTTATCTTCTCCTTAGTTTGAAAAAAATGATGAATTCAGTCGGGAACTACCAATTGGGATTTCGAAGGATGCCCACCTTTGTTCCTTTAAGTTTATTTATTAATCGATTTTCTAGTTTTTCTAAAATTAAAATTAGGTGACGACACCCTTTAAATTGTTTTATCCATTTACCCCCTTTTAAAATTCTTTTATTTTTAAAAAAAGTGGTGATTGTTTTTTGGTGAGTCACGGCGACATTGCGTCCTCTCAAAGTATGTCTACACTTATTTCTCACATTAATAATATTTGAACTTCTGCATTATGATTGTATTTTGTAAGTTGAACAATTAATATACATTGAGATTGAATTCATTGGTTCGACCACCTAGGAGGTTAAGTGTAAGTGTCATTCATGACTCGTTTGGGTCGTGACATATAATTAGAAATAAGTTTACCTTAAAATTTAATTTTTTATTCTTTTCGTTTATTTGTACTTGTCACTGTTTTATTTGACACATCTATTAAAAAAAATTGTTGATATATGTATTTTACTAAACTGTTCCTATTAAATTATTACTTTTTATTATTAGGTTTTGAAAAAGAAGTATTTAATGATAAGGGTAAAATATGTAAAAAAAAAAAAAATTGTCTAATGTCAAAAGTGAAATAAAAATGAAAATTTTATTTTTAAAAAGATTTTATTTTTAAAAAAGTGACAACTAAAACTGAATAGATGTGGTATTTTTTTCTTTAATTAAAAAAAATACAATTACATAAAATGATACCTGTTTTAAATTTTTTTTAATTAAATATGGTATCAAATTAAAACTTACCACGTGAATATTTTTTTTAAAATATTATTATCTTCGTTTCTTTTTATAAGTTATCCCTTTCTATAAATAGTTATTCCATAATACTTTTTCTATCCTTATTTACTTGTCAACTTTTTCTTTTATAGTGATCCCTAATTAATTATCCATTTTGATAAATCAAAAAAGGATTAAAAAGAATTTCTTATTATACACTCAATTAATTACTTTGAAAAAGGTAAAACTCTTTGAAAATAGGTCAAAGACACAAATTCCCCTCTGAACTTATATATAGAAAAATCACTTACACGCTTAAACTATCATGGTGATCTAATACACATTTTCACTATTTAAAAGTAAATTTAATAACCCCTAAAACTGAAGGGGCAAATTAATTATAAAAAAATTAAAATAGGTGTGTCAAATTTATTAAAGTAGGAAAAACAAAATCAAAATTCAGATTTACCCCCTCCCCCCTTTCATATGTCTTCTTCTTCACAATCCACCTTTTTCTTTTTCTTCTTCTTCTTCTTCTTCTTCAACCCCACCCTCTTGAGCAAACACATTTTTCTCCTCTTTCTTTTAAAAACAAATCTCTTCTTCTTCAATCTTCGACTTCTTTTTAGCTTACTTAGCAAATTACTTATCATCAATCTAAGTTTTGTGATTTTGATTTGTGTTTGTTAACAAAAGATTCCTTCATGTCATCGGCAAGATTAAATCTTGGGAATTTCTTAGCCGCTGCAACTATGACGGCCTTTTCTGAGAGAACGGGAGAATTTTTTACTCCATAAATTAGCTCCATATTTCGATTATTGTTCTTGACGGCCATTGTTAAGACTTTAATCTTATTGTAATTTTGCTATAAAGAAAATATAATTATTAGAGAATTTTAATAATTAACTGGAGATTAATTAGTGTAAAATATAGTTAACAAAAGAAAGGTTAATTAAAAATTAAAAAATATATTATTTTTTTAAATTTTTGATATGGTCTTGACATGGCGTTGACGTAGCAGCGATTGTAACACACCACAGATTGTGAGAGTGGTATTACAGATCTCGAGGGGTAAATAAATTCACTTTTAAATAGTAAAAATATGTTATAGGTCATCATAATAGTTTAAACGTGTAACTGACTTTTTGGGATAACTTCATGAAGGAATCTATGCCTATTCCCTTGAAAATATTAAATATTTAATTTATCCATTTCATAATTAATAGGAGTAAAATGGTAAACTCACTATGTCAATGATTATTTTCTTAATAGGTGTGTCAATTCAAAGTGCACAAATAATTAGGAACATATAGAGTACTTGTCATTCCATAAAATTCATGCATAAATTATCATATTTTTTATTTTTTACCATTGTGAGTTATTGACCTTGAACTTATACATTTAACCAACTTAGAAAAGCTAAGTAAACGATTCATGTTCATTGGTTAAATTAATTAATTAAAATAAATTAATTTATATTCATTAATTGAAAACTTGAGTTCCAAAATAATTAAATAAGGATAGAATAGTAAAGTTATTTAATTTCATAATGCACGCTAAATTCAAAACGGTGACACATAAATAGGAACGGATGGAGTATATCAAATTTAAGAAAAAATCTTTTTAGCTAGAAAATTTGACCAGAATGATTATTTATCTATGTAATTAAATCTTTTAAAACATTTTTACTCTTTTAATTTTAATATCATTTATCTAATAAAAAAGATTAATTTATTTTAAAATAAAAAAATATTATAACTTTTTTAATTTTTGATCATTTAGTACTTTCCCAAATTTAAAAGTGCCATATAAAATACTTTGAGTTTGGAGTTTTAGTTAGTGCATCGCATATAGTTCCATAATTTTTCCCAATAAATCACCTAAGAGTTAGGACGTACACGAAAGTTGTGGTGGGTCATAAATAGTCTCTGGATTCGACAAAACCTTTTAAAAGTACTTTTTGGATTATTATTTTTAAGTATTTACTTACCTCGTCATACATTTCAAAAGTTTTTTTCGGGTTATTATTTTATAAGAAAATAATCGACTTGATAGACCATAATATTTAGAAAAAAATATTGAAAATATTTTTAAAGTTTGTATAAATTATATTTCATTCTCAAATTATCAATAACCTTAAAAATAGATCTTCACTTGATATACTAAACTTAAATACACCTTAATCTTTTATTTGATACATGAAATAGCAAGTCTGTCTCAAACTTTTCAGTGTATGCGATTTCTAATAAAACATTGAGAAATGTGTTGAAAACACCTCTAAACTTGACAAGAATCTAGGAGTGTATTTCACTTGTATTACGAAATTGAAGATGTATTTACGTTCAATAAATCAAGTAAATAATTATTCTTAAGACCATCAATAATTCGAAAATGAAACTAATAATTTACGTCTAGTTTAAGATGTTCTCAATACTTCTCTCTAAAAATCATCTAGGCATTGAGAATTGAGAGATTTGAAAATCAAATTCAAATATCAAAATCTCTTTCAAGCCTATTTTTGGCTAAGATAAAAATTATCTTAAAAGCACTTTTTTTTTTGAAAATTAACCAAACGTGATTTGCTTGTTAAAAACACTCTTCAAATAAATTAGTCAAATATAAATTATTATTTTTCAAAATTACAATTTTTAAAAAGTCATTTTAAAAAATAATATTTTTAAAAATAAGTTATTTTTAGCAATAAAGCCAAACATGCTCTAAATAATAAAACTTATTTCAAATTTTATATTCATAGGAAGATATACTCTGCCGGTTTATTTTTATTTCTCTATTTATATTAAATATATATTTTGTTACTGCCATTTTTAACAGAAAAGACAAAAAAATAAGTTTTATTTAATATATTAATCACTTATTTCTCAAAATCATTAATTTTTCAAAACTTATTTTTAAACATTAATTATATAGATATTATGATAAATACAGCATGCAAAGTCCAAAGTAAAATGAACAAAGTATTAAAGAATAATCCCAAATTGTTTTTACTTGTTATTAATTTTTTATTTGAGAGTAAAATGATATGAACTTTGATTAGTATTTAATATGTATTTTTTCAAATTGATGTACTTTTTTTTTAACTATTTTACACTACACTAATGAATCTTCATGGCTAATTATACTTTAACAAATTGTAGTAGCTAATAATTATGTTATTAATAACTTTTTATTACAATATCGGGTTATGATTTTATAATAATAAATTATCTATTTCATTATAAAAATAATAATTTTATATCAAATTTATCTATAATATAAAATTATGACTAGTGATAATAATAACGATATCGATAAAGGTTCTACACAATTTGGAATTAGTAAGTACTTCATTTGTACTTGTCAGGTTTGTACTTGGCACTCCAATTGACATGATGATGTTTAGTATTAAACCTTAAAAAATTATGATTAGTGTTAAATGACAAGATATTTTTTGGTATAAATTGGCAAAGACATCGTTAAATCACTAAATATCCTTTTGGCTTCAAAACTATTTGTCTTTTCCCTCTCAAAAAGAAAATTACTTTTGATGTTTTCTTACTTATTTATTCTCTCTCTTATTTTACTTTTTTTTCTTCTTCTTTATTTCACTCATCCATTATATTTATAATTAGAGTCGTCAATATAGGTTAGGCCGTTGAACGGGCCTGACCTAACTCAGGATTTAATAGGGATGTTCTATGATTTTTAGAGTCCATTTAATAAAAATGCTTTTTAGCCAGGATTCAGGCTGTTAATTTGTGGGGCTTGAGAAATATCGATAGGATCAGCCCGTGGACCAATAAAAATTAATTAAAAAATATAATATAATATTAAAATTTAAAAATAAAGAGAGTCCAAACTCAAGACAATTAGATTAATATTTTTATTTAAATATTTATACTTTTACTTGAAAAAATTTAATAAATATAATTTTATTTGCGGATTTGATTAACAAGTAGTAACATTAAAATCATGTAATATTGTTTTATCGATATTTATGATAATATTTTTAAATTATAATTTATAATTTAATTTAATAATTATAAAAAATATATAATTTTTAAAAAAGTGGACTGACCCGGCAAGCCTGTACCCACATACTTGTGGGTTGGGCCGACCATTTTTTGGCTCACACAAACAATGGGCTAGCCCGGCCTGGCTCGTAAAATATCAAAGCATGTATAGGTTAGCCCCGATGGAGTGGGCTAGCTCATATTGACATCTCTATTTATAATTATTTAATAGATATATCAGGTATGTATATATAATTATTTGATATATATATATATATACAATTCAGCTTTCTCCATTCTTTGCCCTGTCTCACTCGTCTCTCCACTTAATCTCTCAATCTTGCTCGTCCCACTCCTCCCTCAAACATCTACAAATCGTAATTAAAAGTTATAATTTTAGAGCATAACTATAGTTATTTTTAAATGGCGATATGTGAAATTACATTGAAAAATTATCTTTTTGGTCACTAATTTAAAAAGAAATTGTTGTACAACTTCTCTTATACTCGTATTGAAGTTTGTTAAATAATAAAGTTGATATTTTTAAAATTTTTAAGACCTTAAACCAAAACATTTTTCTACGTACAAACTGTACCACTTTTTTTTTTTTTTTTTTGCTTTAGCTAATAACCTCAATGATTATTGACCTAATTTGTCCATTATCCAATTTTCTACTATGAATAAATAAATAAATAAATAAATAAATAAATCATCTTCCACCAAAGCCATTAAAATACATCACTTTTACTTTTTGTTGCATTTACTTTTCAGCGGTCATTCATGCACAAACTTTCACTTTCCAACTGATGGAGATGGAAGAAACACACAACAATAATAATAATAATAATTTATATTGTATAGTACAATACAACTGGCATAAAATTAAAAGTACTATTATCAAAATCACAAAAACTTAAAATGATAACTAGAATAATAATATTAATTTTTTTCCCGAATTGATTCCTCTCAAAATTTCGAAAAAACCCGTTAGAATTACAATGTATCTGTAACTCGGTTACCGCTTCACCATCTCAAAAACAGGTAAAAAAAAAGAAGGAAAAATAGAGAGTTTTGAGATTGTTGAACAAAAAAAAAAGTAATTCTAAAAATAGAAGAATTATTTCATACCAATGAAAACTTTGAAAACAAATATGATTTAATTATTTCACAATTGTTGTTCATTTATAGTTAATTTCAACCGGTAATAATCAACGAAGAGGAAACAAAAAACCAGATTTCAAAATGAAGAACGTATGGACACCCAAAATTAGTAGAAATATAAAAGAACTTTACAAAAAAAATTGTGAAAGAGTATGAAATTAAATATAAATTAAAATTTTAGGGCAATGTAAAATAAAAAATAATGATTACATATTGAACTTTTAAAATTTGGTTTTAAAAATTAGAGAAGTGGTTTTAGTTTTGAGGATAATTTGGGTACAAGAAATTAATGAAATTACCTAATCACTCTCAACTTTACACACAAATTTTGAAATTACCAACATTTTCTTGCTCGTGCCATTTCGTGACAAATTGGTGTCTTGCCATTTATATTTTCCGAAAAATTATTTGGAATTCTTAGGGTTAGACATGACTTTTTTTCTTTTATGTTAAAAATGACAAGTGAAAGTGTAAATCTATTTTTGTGAGGTGAACAGAAGAAGTGCATTTTTTTGGTACGATTGAGTACTTCAATTTTTAAAACTTTGGAATATAAATATGTTTCGTTTTTTTTTAATTTTAAAAGTTGAAATATATTTTGAAAAACTTTGGTCAAAGACTCAAATATATTAACTTCGATCTGAACTTCACGCAAATCTGTTTTCCAAAAAAATATTAAAAATTTATAATTAAATACAGACTTGACCAAAAGTTGGCATTTGAATTTTGAAAAATGAAATTATCTTTTAACAGGAAGTGAATTATTTTCTAATAATGGAACTCTTCTTCACCAATCTGAATTAATAAGGCCAAAAAACCAATAATGGACACCCCTACCCCCTCACAAAAAGGAAGAAAGAAACTAAGACCTACTTTTCAAAATAAAATATTAAAAGTAGTTGAGGTTCTATTTTAGTTATAGTAAAATGATGAAAAATGTATACTTCTTAACTTTTTAAAAATAAAACACATTTTTTCCCTTCGACTATATAGAAATTAAATAGGGAAAATCAATATAGAAGATATGTATGATGTAAAAAATTACATAAAGTTATGCTAGTAACTTTAAATATATATATATATATATATATATATATGTCAAATAAAGATCCACTGGTTATAAAATTCTATTCAATTCACGTTAAATAAATTTTTAAATTTTTTATCTTAGACATATTTATTAATTCTTTTTAAAAAAACTACTCCATTTGATATATATTTTTATAATACAAAACAACAGTTATATATAAACAATGCTAAACGTCATCAATTTACTTAGACACTGACAAAATTTAGCACACAAAAAAGTCTATATTTTATATATCTTAAATGTTTAATGATAAATTTGTAAATACTGATAAAGTAAATAAGTAATTTAGTCTAGGAAAGTTATAATATTTCAAAAAATATCCAATTTATAAAATTCAATTAAAATAAAAGTTCAATTGGTTATGCAACTCCACTTTAATACACTTTCTTAAAATGATTGCTCCATTAAATTGGAGTAAAAAATAGGTGAATTCCTAGAATGTACACACCAACATTATTAAAACGACGCCTTCCTCAAAATTGGAGAAGAAAAAATAGTTTAAATCTTCGTATTTGATAAATACTCACAAATACATTTTGTAGGGCGGTAGTATAAATATATGACTATTTTATTTAAAATTTATAATAAATATTATAGATAAAAGAATTAGAGCAGTTTTATAACTCCTCAACAACCGTTCACTTTTCAAGGAAACTTAAATGGTAAAATAAAGTAAAGTAAACTGCATCTTTAAATGTATTATGTTATACATAGAACTTCTTTCAGTACAAAATTTATATTGTTTTTTGAAATTTAAAAATAGACATGGTTACAATTTAACATAACTTTAGAAATTAAACTTGAAGTTCATGTTGTTCATTCGTGAAAACTACCATTGTTGATAATCGAAATCTTGATTAATCCAAATCATAATGAACTGCCATCAAAGAAAGATTTGAAAAAATTATTGTACTTTCTCTATAAATGTATCTTCAGAATTAGCAATGTAGTTATATATGCATTTTCTGTAAGAATTCTAATTTCTACATAATTGCATTCAATGTGTTGTATTCAAAATGGTATGTCTGCAAAATAAAATTATTGTCACTCTTTCTTGTTTGTTTTTATTCTTGCTCTATATTTTTTTATAATTTCAATTATTTAAGTATGTTTTTTTTTCTATAGCCTGTTTTATTTATTTCTTCTAATGAAAGGAGTGGTGTACATGAAAGAACGAGCATTCAAAGGATTTGAGATTCATAAGTACTTTTTTTTTCTTATTAATAAGAGTTTTCATTAAAAAAAATTTTTTTATATATTACGATTGAGTATTTTTAAGACGTTATTTTGATTGGAGGTTTAGCTTTAAAAAATTATATTATCATATTAAAATTCAATTTTTTTCGAGTTTTTATTATATAACCAATTAAAAACTGATAAACTTCATCTTGTGAAAATATTTACGTTTTTTTCATTAGTAGTATGAATGTATTCTCAATAAAATAATATTTTTTAAAAATATTTATAATCATGTCAACATGAGATTCTAAACCAATAATAATTATGGAATTAATTTATTGTTAAAATATGTTGACACGTGATGTTTGTGGACCAACACAGTGAACTTATAATATGCTATTATTTTATCTTAGCACTTAAATATGATCAATCAATAATAATTTCTAGATGAAAATAGACAAACACATATTATTATTTTTGTATTGTTATTTTACAGGATCTTACATACCACATATGTTTGCAAATACTAATGCTAAGAACAACAAGAGTTGACAATGATTACCCAAATGCATAATTATCCGAAGACATGCAAAAATAAGTTTTGGAGAATTACTATTTTACTTATACATCTTCATTAGATTTATTTGATATACATGCAAAGTTTTTTTAAAAATTTTTTTAATATTTTTTTTATATAACTTTGTCAGAAAAAATAGCTTTATTTATAACCCTATATATATATATATATATATATATATATATATATATATATATATATATATATATATATCGTAAATGATGTGTACACTTTAAGAAAAAATCTCTCAAAAAAATTAGAGTTTGAAAATATTACTACTATATAAAAGTGGTTAAGGGAAGCAAAAATCTCTCAAAAAAATTAGAGTTTGAAAATATTACTACTATATAAAAGTGGTTAAGGGAAGCAGCTGTTCGTCAACATGCTTGCTTCCCTAGTCAGGGATAATAAGGGAATTTCCTCAATATTATGTAGAAACGAGATTGTATTTCACTGCTTTACAATTGCACTTCTTCCTTTAGTGGACATAAAAGTCCGCCCATCTTTTCCTTTGGCTTTAACTCAAGCCAAAAATGTGGGCCCTTCTTTTTACCGTTTTCAACTTTTCTTTTCGTTATCCAATTGCCCGTAATAATTCTCATTTCCTTCTTTATTTGTTCCTCACAGTTTCTTTTTTATTTTTTCCCACTTTATTTCTTCCTCAAAAAATTAATTTGGAAATTTAATTACTTCATTTATTTCATTTATTATATGTTAGCTACAAATATAGCAGAAAGAAATTATTTCTTCAAAAAAAATTATTGATTGTTAAAATTTTATCATTGTCGCATGAATTCAAACAAATCGAATAAAATATATTATTAATATTATAAATTACAATAATCAGCAACTGAAAATATTTTTAAATCAGATTAGAAATTTGGATGGTTAAATAATATAACAGAAGTGTCGTATATTATTTGAAAATGACGTCAAAAATAACAACTGAAAATATTTATGATTATTCACGTGAATTGAAATATGAATAACATATATTATTTAAAAATAACGCGCAAAAAATACTATAAATCACAATAAATTAATAACCTCAAATATTCATAAAAAAATATAAATTACAATAATTAGTAACTTAAAAAATATCTCCCTCAACCAATACAAAATATTAATAACCCACATAATTTGCATAAGAAATTCCAAATTAATTTATTCTTTATGTAAATTTAAATTTTTAAAATCATTTCCCATTAATGAGAGTCTCACTCTTCTCTTAAGGCAGTGGATAGGTTCAGAAATGATACATTTCTTTTACATGAAAGTAAATAAATTATAATTTTTTATTTAGCCCTTAAAAATTATATATCAAGTATAATGTTTGGTGAAAACCAATTTAAATTAAAATTTATATGTATATATTAAAATATTTTTTAATTTTGTGATCATAAATATGCTATACAACAAAAATTAAAATTTAAAGGTTATTATCTTTTTAAAATAAAATAAAAAAAACAAATTTATATAAATTGAAACGGACGGAATCATATTTTAAAAATGATATATATGAAAAATTCTCACACATATGTTAAGAATCAAGGATTGTATTGATAATTGAATAATTGAGTTACATATTCCTTATATAGGAGAAGATTCCTATACTAGCTACACTAGGAATCCTAATACAACACAAATATAATATATACAGCTTATCCTAGTCGTACACAGTATAGACTTATACATAAATTAGGATTGAATAGTCTAGTCTTAGTGTAACTCAAACTCTAACTCGTCAGACCTGTTCACTGAACCTGTTTCTTTGACCCGTTCCATCAGCTTCCTTCAACACTTCCCCTCAAGCTAGTGAGTGGAGGAACTGTAACTCCTAGCTTGCGACGAAACTCAGCAAAAACCTGTTTAGTTAATGCTTTTGTATGAATATCTGCTAGCTGATCCTTAGACCTCACAAATTGAGTAACAAGTTGTCCTCTAGCCACCTTCTCACGAACAAAATGATAGTCCATTTCAATATGTTTAGTTCTAGCATGCATAACTGGATTAACTGTCAAGTACAAAGCACTCATGTTGTCACAATATAATGTAGGTACAGATCGAAGAAACACCTCAAGATCATGAAGTAGATACATGATCCATGTCATCTCGGATGCAGTTGAGGCAAGTGCTCTATACTCAGCTTCAGCACTTGAACGAGCAACTGTGGACTGTTTCTTGGAGGTCCAAGAAATACAGTTTGCACCTAGGTAGATGCTATAGCCCGTAGTGGATCTCCTAGTGGTGGTACAACCTCCCCAATCAGCATCGGAGTACCCATACAACCTACATGGTGATTGTGAAATAAGTCTAAGTCCAAAGTGCAGAGTGCCTTTGATGTACCTGAGAATTCTTTTCACCCCTTGAAGATGAGCACTGTTTGGATTTTGTATAAATTGGCTTGCTAAATTCACAGCATGAGTAATATCTGGTCTTGTGAGAGTCAAGTATTGAAGACTCCCTACTATCATTCTGTAAAAAGATGCTTCAACCAGACTTCCCACAGCTTCATGTAGACCATGCTTCTGAGCCAAAGGAGTGGCTATAGCCTTTGCAAAAGTCATTCCAGTCTTGTCTAGCAGCTCAGCAGCATACTTACTCTGGCTTAAGTGGATGCCCCCATCAAAATACTTAACCTCAACTCCAAGAAAGAAGTGTAAATGGCCAAGATCTTTCATGGCAAACTCATTCCCAAGTTGTAGAACCAATTCTGAGATCTGAGATGGATTACTTCCTGTGACAATAATATCATCCACATATAACAAGAGAAATATTTTGCCTTTGTGAGTTTTCAAAACAAATAAGGAAGGGTCAGCCTTACTACAAGTGAAACCAAGGTGTAAGAGATGCATGCTAAACCTATCAAACCAGGCTCTTGGTGCTTGTTTAAGACCATACAATGCCTTTTTAAGCAGACATACATGCTGAGGATACTGGGGATCAATAAAACCAAGAGGTTGACTCATGTACACCTCCTCTTGTAAGAAGCCATGGAGAAAGGCATTTTTGACATCGAGTTGTCTAATTTTCCACTTCGAACTGACAGCAATGGATAGAACCACCCTAATAGTTGTTGCTTTAACCACAGGACTGAATGTTTCTTCAAAATCTATCCCTTCAAGCTGCGAGAATCCCCTTGCCACAAGTCTGGCCTTGTGTCTATCTACTGTTTCATCAGCTTTTAATTTTGTCTTGAACACCCATTTTGATCCAACCAAGTTCATACTAGGATATTTGGCCACCAAAATCCATGTCTTGTTAGTATGTAAAGCATCAATCTCTTCCTGCATTACTGCAAGCCAATAAGGTGATTTTAGTGCTTCCTTAGTAGTAGTTGGTTCTCTGACAATTTCTGCGCTGCTGCGAGCAACAAGTGACAAGTGTTGTTCCTTCGCCTTGTTCCTGGTGATCATATGATGCCCTTGTGGTGCAGAAAGTACCTCAACTGGTACATCACCCAAGGTAGTGGACTGTAGTGTAGCATTGTCAAGTTGATGGTCAACTGGTACATCAACTAGAGTGGTTGTGTGATGACGATCATTGACTGGACCTGTAAGGGCAACACTACTGCTGGCAGATTCAACATCTGCAGCTGAACTTTCAATACTGTTGTACAGATCATCAACCTCAACCTGTTCCTCAGCATCTGATCCTGCGCCTGAGAGGTCAAAAATACTCTCATTATCAATGAGTACATGAGGTGTAGCAGCATTATCGCTAGCAATCAGTGGACTAGCAGCCTGTACTTCCCCTGAATCACAGTTATCATATGCCTGCAGTTTAGAGAAAGATTCAACAAAAGTAGCAAGGTGAGGTGAGACATCAATGTTAGTTTGAGATTGCTTTGAAGACACATAAGGTAATGTGTTTTCATCAAACACAACATGTCTGGATATGTAGACCCTTCTTGTAGAGGGATGATAGCATCTATATCCTTTGTGTAAGCTGCTGTACCCAATGAACACACAAGGATAGGTCTTTGGACTGAACTTATTGTTGCCCTTGATATATGGAAAACATCTACACCCGAACACTTTTAGACTGTTGTAATCAGGTTGTTCCCCATACAACTTAACAAATGGAGTCACCATTTTTAGGACTGATGAAGGCAATCTATTGATGAGAAATACTGCAGTGAGGAAAGCTTCAGCCCATAAAAACAAAGGTAGATTAGCATGAAGTAGTAGAGTTAGACCAGTCTCCACAATATGCCTATGTTTTCTCTCAGCAACTCCATTTTGTTCAGGTGTGTTAGGACATGAAACATATCTCACAATGCCATGATCTTCCAAATGCTTAATGAAGTCTGTTTGGATAAACTCACCACCTCCATCACACTGAAAAATCTTAATCTCTTTAGAAAATTGTTTTTCCACCATTTTATGAAATTTTAGAAAGACCTCAAAGAATTCAGACTTCTTTTTCAGTGGATAAATCCATGTATATCTTGTGTGATCATCAATAAAAACGACATAATATTTCATATGTTGTGAAGATTCGACAGGAGCTGGTCCCCATAAGTCACAATGGATTTTCAATAAAGGGTCTTTCTCAATTTTATTTCTCAAACCAAAAGGAAGTTTACAACTCTTTCCCAACTGACAACTAGAACAAACAGTAGGCATTTTATTCCAACTACTAACATTGATGCAACTATTATTATTCAAAAACATTAAAGACTTCAAACTAGGATGTCCTAATCTAGTATGCCACATGTTGTCTGACGTGTTCCAATCGTGTGCAGCAGTTAAAGCATAGAGATTGTTATCTTCCAAAGCATAGAGTCCATTCCTTTTAGTTCCCTTGGCCAGCAGTGCCCTTGTCTTCTTGTCCTTTACAACAAAGTTAGTTTCATCAAATTCAAGAGTGCAACAATTATCCTTTGCAAGCTTACTAACTGAGAGTAAATTCTTATTAATCTTAGGGACTACAAGAACTTCCTTTAATTTTAGACCTGATCTGGATGTGTTCCCAACATGTGTTATGTTTAACTTTGATCCATTCCCAACAATAATTTTATCTGGTCCATTGTAGTGTTTAAGATCAGTTAGGATACCTGAGTTATGTGTCATATGCCTGCTTGCTCCTGAGTCCACATACAAAGTGTCATCAGTGTTTTGAAGATTAGTAGCAGCCAATGCTTGTGGTAGCTCATCTGCAGCTTGGTAAGAGTAATCCCACCTGTAAAAACACTTAAGAGTAGTATGGTTATTCCTACCACAAATTTGACAAGCATTAGAATTATTCCTCTCATGACTTTCACTTGAAGGACTGTTCTGAGGACCAAGTCCGTTTCTGCTGTTATAAGAACCTGTTCCCTGTCCAGCAGGCTTAAAGCCTCTTCCTCTAGAATTAAAATTACTTTTTCCTCTTCTTTGAGAGTAATTTCCTCTTCCCCTGCCTCTTTGGGCAGAGAATGCCATGTTATGATTTTGTTGAAGCACTTCTTGTTCATCCTCCCTCATATCAAAACCCCTAAGAGCATTAATAAATTGATTAAAAGTAGGATACGGTGCCTTACCTAACATGACAGTTCTGAAGGTCTTGTACTTAAGACCTAGACCTCTAGCAAAATTAATCACTTTGCTATCCTCATCTACAGGCTTGTGAATGGCTGCAAGGCCATCACATATGCCTTTGAATTCCTTAATGTATTCATCAATTTGTTTGGTTCCTAACTTTACACTTTGCAGTTGTTGCTTGAGCTGGAACTCCTTATCTTTTGTTGCTTGAAGATATGCTTCTTCCAAGCATTCCCACATCTCCTTGGCAATTGAGCAGCCTACAATCAAGTACATGCTTTCTTCTGTCAAGGTGCCTGATATCCAACTCCTTAGTAACACGTCCTTTTCCTCCCAATCATCAACAATGTTGTTGTCTTCTGCACCCTTCTCGCCTGTTACAGTTTTCTCAGCAGTCTGTTCAGTGGAACATGTCTCTTTACGTGGTTCTGTGATGAGATAGGTTAATCTCATCACTTGAATCAACTGAGTCATTTGTGTCCTCCATAGAAGATAGTTCGTCGGCTTAAGTTTAATGGAGCAGGACGAAATAAGGTGATGAAGTGAAGAGGTCGAAAGAGTATTGGTAGAAGGGGCCATTGTAGTTTGATATCTATATTTTTTTTTGTTAGATCTAATACGTTAAAAGAGCGAAAAAGCTTTATTGCTATGATACCATGAAGAATTCTCACAGATATGTTAAGAATCAAGGATTGTATTGATAATTGAATAATTGAGTTACATATTCCTTATATAGGAGAAGAGTCCTATACTAGCTACACTAGGAATCCTAATACAACATAAATATAATATATACAGCTTATCCTAGTCGTACACAGTATAGACTTATACATAAATTAGGATTGAATAGTCTAGTCCTAGTGTAACTCAAACTCTAACTCGTCAGACCTGTTCACCGAACCTGTTCCTTTGACCCGTTCCATCAGCTTCCTTCAACAATATATATATATATATATATATATATATATATATATATATATATATATATATATATATATATATATATATATGCAATTGTTAGAAAGAGCTTTCACAAATCTATTTTGAAAATTATTTTCTCTTCCTTATATTAATTTGTGAGTATATGTGGAGTTTTAAAGATTTGAACATTTATTATTTGAAAAATTTAATACTTTATTTTTTATCTTTTTTAAAAATTTGTTATATATTTGAGAATTGCATTTTTTACAAAAGAAAATAAATTAAAATTACAATATAACAATTTAAGGTATTTTTTTCAAAAAAAAAAACATAGTTAAAAACTATATAGAAAATTTGATTGACTCTCTAATTTCATATCGAAAGAAAAAGAAAGTAATATATATTGTTTAAAATAACGTAAAAATACTATGAATCACAGTAAAATAACAAATAAAAATATGTGTGAATCATATAAGAATTTACGTTAACTTTCCTAAAATCACTTGTGTCGCGTAAAATGGAACAAAATGAGTAACATATACTGTTTGAAAATTTTCATAAAAGATACTCTAAATAACTATAAATTAACAATTTAAACCAGATATTTAAAAAAAACTGTCACATCCGGGTTTACCCCCTAGACGTAACCGGCGTCGTCGTCCTCTTTGAGGACTAAGACAAGCCTCTTAGCCTCACATCATAGCATTCATCGATTAAAATATGGATGAATTTAAAACTTTTTAACTACATCTACTCGGAGGTTTACAAGACCTCTACATACACATAATCGTATTTATATCAAGTATACATAGACTTGTTCATATAAGAAGATTACATAGTCTTCTACTTTTATTTCACCCATTTATATAGTAAAGAAATAATAGTCATAAAATCCGTCTCATCTCATAAACCATTTAACAAAGACAATAATCTTGGGCATAGCCCTACATCAATAAAAGAAGCCACATATAGGCTATATACAACATCGTCTCAAATGAGAAATAGAGTCAATACAGAACTATAGTAACTAAGTAACATAGTAATAGAATATCGGCATCGTCCTCGGGAAAATGAGGACCTACCACTTGGATGATAGGATATCCAAGTCTTCCTTCCAAGCACCTCGGAGCAACTTCAACGACCGGAACCTAAAATATTTGGGAAAAGGAAAGGAAATGGGGGTTAGTACTCCACATGTACTAAGTATGAGACCATATGCACAAGTACCAAAGAATGCTTAGAAAAGGACATTTAAGAAAATCATGCTATTTAGACCATTTACTTGAGTATACTAAACCAACTAACTATACCACATGCATACCATCATACTTAAACCCTTCATCTCATATAACCCTATCATCAAGTAATATCATTATAAAACATGGATAAGAGTGAAGCATAGCAAAACAAAACATACTAACTATAACCTTCATGAAGTCACAAGTGCAATGACCAAGTAAAGTCCCATGACTCTTACTTAATCAAGTAACCTACCAAAGACCACAATTAGCAATCCCCTTTGCTTAACATACTCTCCCACCTCATGTAACATTCTTCTTCAACAATGGTAATCAATTTCATACTCATAAGCATCTTATTCAATATACAAAGTCATTTACATTATATCACCATTTATATCCATAATATTGACTTCTCAAAGCTCCTATCAAGGCAAACTAGTGCAAGGCGTAGGTAGAGTCCCATACCCCTACCTAAGCTAAAGTCAAACCCCTCAAGTCACTTCGATTAGTCTATATCTTATTCATTCATTTTAGTTTAGGGAACTCTTGCCTTAACCGACATAGACCACATGAGCTAATGTGGAATCCGGTGTCATGAAACCTTACACCGATGGAAGGTGGTCTACGGCCAAGGTAGAACCTAACGTAAACGTAGCTATCTAAGTAGACCCACAAGCTAGTATCCTATGGTGGCAACATAGTTTATGGAGCTTGGGGGAAAAGAACCATGGAAATATCAACTCTACACCCTATGTTGGGTCATGAGGCTATCCACCCCGTGAGGACCGTAGTGAACCCTACCTTTCCTTATGTAAGAAAGTGTCACCCCCTCACATACAAGCTCACTCGATGCTAGGCTAGGTCCCTTTATTAAAATGCCTTTACTCTTATTATAATCGTAAATATATCTTAGGTCATAGGGCCTAGCCCTTGTATATTCGTTATCATAGCTCAATAAGAATTGTATGAGAATTAGTCCTTTCATTCATAATTCATATAAGTGAAGTTGACACTTGCACATCTCATCATAATAGGGAACATCTTTACACAACAACTTCCCTATAACATGTACTCCTAGGAAACCTCACAACCAAACCTAGAACATTTCAATTCAACCATCATACCACCCTATCACCTTAAACAAGGTATACTTCCACACAACACCATAACTTGATAACAATTAATCACAGTTGAAATAAGACTTAGGATAGTCAAGACTTACCAACACTCCTCCATAGTTCACCAATAAGGGGCCTTACCATCAACCCATATATCAACCCAATTTGGGTCATCACACAAATGTAATTCAACCACCAACATAAGAACTAATTTAGAAGAGTCACTACACCATAATTCAACACTAAATCAAAGCTTGATAACATGATATCTAAGTCTATCTTCTTACCCTACATTCAATACTCAAGAATTAGCATGAAGGACTCCAATTAATCACAATAGATTCATGATCAATGTAATAACAATCATTAAAGATGATTTAACCAATAATAAGATCAATTACATCAAACCCAACCTAATTTATATCAATCTCATACTTAGGGTTAAGGGTTAAGGGTTATCATCTACAATCTAAACCAAACCACATCAATTCACCCTAACCAAGTTACAATACATGATAATCTACTCATTATAACCCAAGGAATACATGAATAACTCAATTCATAACAACAAATTCGAAATTGGATGAAACCCATATGAAACTCAACTTTTGGAAAATCTTTGAAGGAGCCCTTTGAGGAAAGAAGTCTCAAAGGTGAATTAGGTCCCATACCTTAAGATTTGATGACGTTTTGATGGTGATTTCGTCCTAGACCAGCCCCCAATGCACCTTCCAAGCTATTCTCCAATGGAGTCTTCCAATAGAGAGAGAAAGTAGAGAGAAGGAAGAGAGTTTATTTTGAGAATTGTGTTTAGGCTAATGAGGATTGAGGGTATTTATAGTGGGGCTAAGTCAACTTAACTAGTCTTCCCTTAATCCCCAATTACCCCTAAGACACTTAAAAAATTAAATGATTTATAGCTTAAGTTCACCGAAACCTGGCAGGCCCCCACCGACGGAACCCCGTCGACGGTCCGTCGGTGGCATGACGGACAACCCTCCCTCCGTCCTGCACTTCCGTCATCTCGGTCAGAGACTGTGCAGGCGAGGGTTCTTGAAGAGGCGACTAAGGGTGGGACGACGGTGGCCTCGACACCCCATCGTGCCCGTGACGCCCCGTCGAGCCTTCCGTCGAGGCACACTGCCAGACAGTGTTGCACCTCCTGCCACGAGGGTCCTCCTCGAGGGCCCTTGGTTGGTCCTTGGGGAGTCGTACCCTGTCTTTTCCACCATGAAACCATCCCTCACTATGTGTTACACCTATTGCTACAAACTTTCGCTCGATTCCGACCCTTAAACTTAGTCAAACTAATTAGAACACACTAGCCCTTGCATGAACCAACTTTTGAACGTCATGGACGTTCTTGAACATTTTGGTTCTAAAACACCTTAACCACTCTATATACACCTAATTTGGCTAGGAACAATGATTTAGACCTTAAGGAGCCTGGTTAAGCTTTGCGACATGACTTCGGATTTCGAAATGTTACAAAAACTCATACAAAAAATTTACTTGACTCTTTAAATTTGCTATTAGTTTCACATAAATTGAGATAAAAATTATTACGTTGGGCCCGCGCTGGCGCGAGCGGCCTGATATCTAGTTAAAAATAATAATTATGAACAAATGAAAGAAAAAAAGAAATCTACAAATAACACACTAAGCTATAGGTCCCCAACCACATCACTCAATAAACTTATGAACAATCATAATTTTACAAATATTTAGAATTTATTAGTTTAATATTTTGTATTAAAAATAAAAGGTAAGTTTAAATTAATTTTCCTATATATCTTCAAATATGAAAGTTACTTAACAACTATTTTCTATGTATCTATAGGATGAAGGAGGGTAATTTGTAATGGTTAATTAATTAAGTGGTAAACTATTGAAAAGTCACTTAACAACTTTTTGTATTATTTTGAATTAAAATATATGAAAATTTGTATTATCTTAGAGATAGTAATTATCACACTAAAGAGTTCTAATTAAATTTTTATTGTTATCATAGTAGATGTTATGCTATCAAACTGCTAACTTTTCGAAAAGATGTTCTAATTAGACTCTTTAAAAAATATTTATCATGTAAATTGTTTTTAACCGAATTATTTTTTTCTTAGTTTTTTTCTTCTTTTGACTGAAATTGGGTTGTGGCTTTCCACATACATACTTGCTTTGATTATGCTAACCATAACATATTCTTTTTCAATGAAGTGGCCTGTTGGCCTTTGGAATTAAAAAACAAACAAACTTGGACTTTCAAAAAAAATGAAAATTGTTTAGATGAAGATATGTATATTTTTTTATATCTATTTTCATTTTAATTTATAGATCTTATTTGTTTTTACACAGAGTTTAAGATAATAAAGATAATTTTGAATATTGGAATTTTAAATCAACATCAGACATATATCAAATATACTGTATTTCTTTTAATTTTATGTCTTATATATTTCATGTAAAAAAATGGAATTAAGACGTTGTTGAAAATGAATTATATTATTTTTCTAAAAAAATGAACTAAAAAGTAAAGTAGGACAAACAAACTTAAATAAATAGTCTATTCGAATTTTATCAAAAGTAAAATAATAAAAAATAAACATTTTCCTTAGTAAAAATTTAACAAAATGTATCGTAAAACTAAAAACGTAGCTTAGTATAGCTACAAAAATAATATTTTTATATTACAACAAAGGAAGTTGTATAATAATAATAATAATATTAATTTAAATTGCACAACTAAAATTTTTATAACTTTTTGTAATTAATTTTTTAAATTTTTTTACAATTAAATAATAAAATTATAATTTGAAATGTCATTAATTTTTATGATATTCGTGCAATGCGGGGCACGTATACTAGTTATATATAATGACAAACTATTAATTCAAATTAAATGCGACAACCACCGTTTGATTTAATTGTGTTCCGTAGCAAACTGGTGGCAGTCGCCTCTCTCCCTAAAATTCTCGCTCGCCAGTCTCTCTCTCGCCTCTCTCGCTTTATACAAATAGAAATGTATAAATTGCGCTCGGTTTGTATAAAACGAGAGAAAATTGTATATACACATGCAAATACATATATCTTCGTCTTAAACACTTACAATTATACAATACAAATATTTCACTACCCAATTTTCTTTTGCCTTTCTCTCTTTCTCGCTTTAACAAACACAACTTATAGAAAAATATAAGAGTTTTTGGCTAAAATCATCCCTCAACTATGACTCAAACCTAATTTACATCCTTATATTATCTACGTGAGCAAAAAACATCCTTATACTATCCAAAAAATAACAAGAATCATCCTTAAGCCTGTTTTTATTAAGAAACTCATTGAATCAATAAAGAAAATATTTTTTTAAAATTAGGTTACACCTTGGCCAAGACGAAAAGATCAAAGTTATCTAAAAAGAATAAGGATATGGATAGGAAACACATCTTGAATTTAAATTTCGTGTGTTGTTAGTTTATAGAGTATGTTTTTTTGCATCATCAAGTAAATTGACTTGCACCAATACATAAGTCTATATTCATACAGTACATTCCGAAGGGTAGAAAGATTAAAAGAATCATTTCAAATATATTACATCCAACTATTTAGAGATTTTCTTTAGTAAAATATTTAGGGGTATATACAATATATATACAATGTTCACATTTTATACAATGTACAGAGATGCTGGAAATTTAGTGAAATCACGTAGGTGCTTAGTTATTAAAATAAAAAAACAATTACTTTATTTGAAATTTTTGAAGTTGGAGTAGTATTTATTTTTTCCAAAGAATATTTAGAATTTGAATATATTTTGTCTAAATAAAAGTTAAACCCTCAATTTTGAAAAATTAAAAAAAATCACTTAACTTGATTAGCTTAACCATGTGTATATATTCATTCGATTTGACACATTTTTTGTTAGGGCGTGAGTTTCTTAAAAAAAATAGACAAAAGGATGAATTTTGCAATTTTTTGAATAGTTCAGGGATGTTTTTTGTTCACTTATATAACACAAGGATGTACTTTAGGTTTTGGTCATACTCTAGGGATGATTTTAGCTAAAAACTCAAAACTATAATATAATTTATGTTTGTATAAAGAGATAGAGAGAGCGATATTTGATATACAAATGTTTTATTTTAATTCAATTGTATATAAATTCAATTTTTATATAGATATACAAACACGTAAAATCAAATTTAGAGGTTACCAACAAAATTATGTAAATCTAAAAAAAAACTAACGAATTATATAATTGCTTCTTTGTATATATGTATAGCTAATATAGCCGTAACATATTTTCTATGAAGCGCAATTATGCAAACTCTAACTATATTATATAGATATAATTTTGTATTTGCTATAGGTGAAAGTTGCTAGCTATTATTAACCATGGTTCGTTTAGTTCTTTTATTTTTCCTTGCCACTTTCACGTTATTGGAATAGTTGAATATTAATATAATACTTTTTAAAAAATCGTTGGATGAGCTCTGACGTGTCCAACATAAAATATAATTAATCACTAATTATATATATATTATAATTAGCTATCCTTTTCATGCTTTGTAGATCAAGATTACTGATGATAATCTAAAGCGTAAATCTATCTTTAATAAATTATTATATTGACAGATAAATTTATATTAAGAAATTAAAACTTTAGCTAAAACAGAAGGAGAGAGGGATTAAAACACAACAGCTCTCCGGTATTGGAAGAGTTGAACATTATTAATATATATAATTTTTTCACTCGATGTGCGATACTTTTAGAAAGGATAATATTTTTCATTTTATTATTTTTTAAATAGTAGATTGTTCATCCTACCTGCTATAGTTTGTTAATGTAGGTCAATACACCGAACTATATTAATTTGTGTCTTTCTTATAATAATTTTTTTTCAATTCTTAACGATGTGATTTATCATCAATTAAAGTTTATTTTGTTAATCTTGTGTGATAACTAATTATTTCGATCTTAATGATATTAGTTATCTTTGTGTGATGCATAATATAGTATTGGAAGAGTACTATATGTACCTCCCGCGCTAATTATACGATAAAAAAATTGAGTTAGGTATGTTGTATTAGCCGTAGCTCCCTTATTTTGAAAATTTATCTTCACGTTATTGGTCAAACTGAATGCTTTTGACAAATTGTAGTAAATAATATCTACAATTTTCTTGGCTAGTTCATGAAATTTTCTTCTATGGTTGGTGATATTTGGGGGAAAATTTGACAAATAATGTCTATTCATACAATTTGTCAGTATTTGATAAATATTTTAAATTTCTAAATACTAATTTTTTTTAATTATTTGGGTCAAATCTCATTATTTGTGATCTTTTATAAACTAAAATTTTATATACCAAATTTTTCTTTTTTATAGAAACACCTCCCGTAATAGTGGTTTGCGTTGTCTTGCATTATTTTTTACGTGAATATCAAAATAGTTATGAAATATTCATGATGAACAATCGGCTTAGGGTAACAAAGTCATGTGATTCGTCTACTTCATTAGTATGGAATATGTTTGTGCACTCACTCCAAACTAGCACATTGCTCCAGTGTCATGGACACTAATTGTTATTTGTTACAACGAATATCTAATTGATTTGTTATACAAACTTATGGTTAGTTTTGATAGTTCTTAAAACTTATTGGTATACATCATTTTTTTAAAAAAAAGTGAAATATGTTTCCCAAATACTATGACCAAACACATGGTGAAATTTCACTTAATTTTTCACCTAAATAATATTTGTCAAGAATATTTGAAAATCTATGACAAAACGTTAGCTATATTAGTGTTAATATATCAAAATATCACTCAACTTTAGCAAAGTCACTAAACTTAAGTTTGTATTAATAAAATCACTCAACTTAGGTTAATTTATCAATTTCATTCGATTAATTTCCACTACTTCATTTGACGTGGCCACATTTGTTGTGATGGTTTCATCAATTTCTTGTTCGTGTGAATTTCTTTTTATTAAAAAAATAAAATAAACGTGAGGTTCCATCGTTTTGTTTGGAGAATTTTACGTTCAAAGTTTGATAAATTTAACTTTAATTTTGAATTTTTATTATTTTATAATGAAATAGTAACTTTGAGTTATGCATTTAGTAGTTTAATCATGAACATAATACAAAAAATAATTCATTTTGTGGTATGAATTGTTTTTAATAAGGAATTGATTGAGTGATTTTTCTGATATAAAAACCTAAGTTGAGTAATTTTATTGATACAAAATAATTTTTAGTGACTTTACTAGATAAATTTCTAAAGTTGAATGACCTTTTGAGATATGAACTCCTATATTATATACCTAATAAGAAAAGACAGTTCTAGTCTAAACAACGAACACTAACACAAATGGAATATGTGCTACAACTATAATATAATATAACACAAAGTATGGAAAAAGACAATTTAATTTGGAGAAAAAGACTTAAAGAGTTTATTTCTTGGGAAGGAAAAAAATTTTAGAGATTTTTTTTTGGAAACTTTCACATATAGCCACTTCAAAATAATTAATTACTCTCCATAGCTATAGTTTGATAATTACAATTTATAGCTACATGTTATTTGGAGGAGAGAGGCGAGCGAGACTGGGAGAGAGAGGAGAGAGGAGAGAGAGGGGGGAAAGAGTGGAGAAAGATGAATTGTATATGTATATTGGTTAGATAATTGTATATTATACATATGTAATTGTATATAGGCAAGAGAGATTGGGAGAGAGAGGAGAGAGGCGAGCGAGAGAGGGCAGAGAGTGGGAGAGAGGTGAATTGTATATGTATATAATTGTATATAATAGTATATTATACATATACATTTGTATAAATGGCAAGCGAGACTGGGAGAGAGAGGAGAGAGGCGAGCGAGAGAGGGCAGAGAGTGGGAGAGAGGTGAATTGTATATCTATATAGGCTAAAAATTGTATATTATACATATTTCTTAGTATATCCTGGCGAATTATACATATACAAACATGACTAATTATACAAACTCGAAGTCAGCTCACGTAATTAATGTATAATGTTAGTCGCGAAGGGTAATTATAGCTAACTATAACTATGATGAGTAATTAAATAGTATAAGTTTGCTTATCCGCTTAATTTTTTTTTATTTTTTTTTTTTTGTAAAATAAGTAAGTTTCTTATTATTTTCTAGTGTTTGTTAGTAGGGGTGTGTAAAAGCAAAATCGATAAAAGTGTTATTGATTTGTTGTTGTTGGGGTATTGGGTTAACAATTTTTTAATGGTTTTATAGAAAAAATATTGAGTTATTGGTTCGGTATTGGATATTAATATTGGGCTATTCGGCAAACCGATAAGCCATTAAGATTAGTAATTTACTACTTTTACTTGAACATAAATATTATATATTAAGATATCTTACTAGTTACTCCCCCGTTTAAAAAAGAATGATCTCCTTTCCTTTTTAATCTGTTTAAAAAAGAATGACCTCTTTATTTTTTTGGTAACATTTTAATTTCAGCTTTCCACGTGACATATTTAAGGCCACAAGATCAAAGGACAATTTTTTACATTTAACCTAACTTTAATTTAGCACCACAAGATATAAAAGTCTTCTTTATACTATTAAACTCCGTGTCAAGTCAAACCAGATCATTCTTTGTGAAACAAAGGGAGTACTATATTTGTCCTTTAACCTTCAATTTACACTTCACAATGACTTTGAGTTCACAATTTCACATTATACAAAACGTTAAAATCTAAAGAAAAAACCTTATTCTTTTTAATTTCTCTTTGTGTTACACTTGTATAGTTTTTTTTTCTTTGTTATTATGTTTCTATTTGAGCATTTGTAAAGTTACATTATTATTTTTTTGAATCAAATTTATTGGAAAAGTCATATATTTATTTTATAAGTATTTTCTTATTGGTCAATCGAAAACCAAACCATTAAAACTCAAAACCGATAAATAATAACTTATTTGATTATTGGTAAAATATTTAAAAACCAAAAACTGATAAACCGAATCAATAATACATAAAACCGAACCGAATCGACCGATGCACACCCCTATTTATTGGTAATAAGAAAATATTGTCCAAAAGCATTTAAATTTGGGAAAATTGTATATAATGGCAAACTAATAGATCAAATTAATTGCTATAACCAACCTTTGATTTAATTGTGTCCCATAGCAAACTGTTTGTCAGTCACCTCTCTCCCTCAAACTCTCCTCGCCACTCTCCTCTCTCGCTCGCTTCCTTTCACTTTTATACAAACAGAAGTGTATAAAATCTGTTTCTATTTGTATAAAGCGAGAGGAAACTGTATAAATACATATATTTTTGTTCCCCTCTCCCAGATCTCGCTCCCCACTCTCCCTAATCTCGCTGTCACCCTCGCCTCTCTCGCTTATATAAACAGAAACGAAATTTATAAATTGTGATTGTATTTGTATAAAGCGAGAGAAAATTGTATTTACACATGTAAATACATAGATTTTCGTCCTATACACTTATAATTATACAATAAAAATACTCCCTTGCCCAGTTTCTTTTGCCTTTCTCTCTTTGTCGTTTTATACAAATTCAAATTGTATATAATTTCTCTCTTTCTCGCTTTATACAATTCGATTTAATTGTATATTCCCTGCCCAAGTCTCTTTTGTCTTTCTCTCTTTCTCATTTTATACAAATTCAAATTGTATATAATCGTTTTATACACTTATAATTATACAATTCGTTTTATACACTTCGTTTTATACCATTCTCTGCCCAAGTCTCTTTCTCTTTCTCGTTTTATACAATTTGCTTCAATAGTATATGAATAGCGAATTATACATTTATATGTTTGCTATGGAGTGCAATTCTGCAAACTTTGCTGTAACATACAAATATGAATTTTATGTTTGTTATATGTGAAAGTTGCCCTTTAAATTTTATCTCAACAAATAATATGACACCAAATACGAATCCAACACTTTAGCACGGATCCGTATCTCATTGTAGTCGGAGTTAGGTCAAACTTTTTAATTTTCTTTCAATAACCAAAAGGGTATTAATTAATATAACTGTGTTTTCATTGATTTTTTAGAAAAAAAATATTGGTATTTAGGATTGTAGTGAGAGTGTGGAGAGGAAATGACTGAACTTGTACTAGGAGACCATGTTCTTCCAGAAATGTTGATGAAGAAGCAAGCCTGGTTGATATTTGATTTTGTGTATAGCAGTGTGGATACATTGTTTATACATTATATATAATAGAGATATATTGCATATACAACATATAATATTATATAAACGTTGTGTACCAATATATATGAATATATACCTCTTTTATACATAATTATTCATCAAATATATATTATTTATATTGTATAAATATATACAATATATTTAGAATCCCTTTGTTTTTTGGTTTAGAAATAAGTCTTGGGGCTTCGAACTTCAACCATTTATTGGGAACTTCGAAAATCTTGTAGTTTAAGTGCTTTTGGGCCTTGGACCCCTTTTGGAGATGTTTGGAATGAGTTTTCAGTTTTTCCCCAAATGCTAAATCCTATTATAATAAAATCATAGAAAAATTATGCGGATAAACAAACTTATAGTAGATAATTATTTCAATCATAGTTATAATTTTCTATAATTACCACTCATAGCTAACATTATACATTAATTACTTGGCCTGACTTGAGTTTGTATAATTAGTCACGTTTATATAGGTATAATTCGCCACATTTGTATAATTTACAACTAACAATTCTTTATTTGTTTTGTATTTGTATACGATTGCTTGTATTTGTGACGATGATTTCCTTTGGTTTTTCAGCTTGGTCATCATATGCATTCAAGCTTTTTGTGTATAACTTTTAAAGTTTGTATAAACGTTTAGTTTTTGGATTTTGTATAATATGATTTATATAATGTAATTTGTACAATATATTTTTGTATAATTATTTAAAGTTCATATATTATGTTTATATCAATTTGTTATTTCGAGTTTTATTATATTTGTATGATTTCAGACTTTATATTACTCAAATTATACAAAAACACGTAAATTATACAAACGTACCTGCAAATTATACCAATTATTTTCCTCTCTCACTCGCCTCTCTCCTCCCTCTCCCAGTCTCACTTGCCATATATACAAATGAATATGTATAATATACAATAATCTAACCGATATACCATTTACGATTCATCTCTCTTCCACTCTTTTCCCTCTCTCACTCTCCTCTCTCTCTCAGTCTCGCTCGCCTCTCTCCCCCTATAACACGTAGCTACAAATTGTAAGTATCAAAGAATAGCTATGAAGAATAATTAAGCTCTTTTTGAGTGACTATACATGAAAGTTCCTCTAAAATCAATTTTCAAAGCTTTTACAAATCCAAACTGGAACTTTTCTTTTATACCTTAAAATCTTCAAATTGAATTAACTCAGACATCAAGAGTCGTCATCTAACCAACTTAAATAAATTTTTGTTGAAATCTAATTATTATTTTAACCCATCTTTTTTAAAAAAAATAATAAGTATCCATTTTAATTATCTTATTGACGTATTCCAATTATTTAGTTGAATTTAATTTGAAAAGGATAATATGCAATAATGCATGAGTATTTTAGTATGGCATGGGACGATGACGACTTCTTTTTTATCACGTAATAAACTATTTCATCAATTGTATCCAACACTTAAGTACCGTTGATTTTTGTGAAGGGGTCGAGAGATTCATATTGATTTTAATTTTGCGAATAAAATGTTAGGTGTTACTATTGAATGTTAAAATAATAAAATAATTAAAATGTATATCTTATTATTTCATAAAAAATAGTTTAAAATAATAATTTTAACAAAATTTAATGAAAAACTTATTTAAGTTGGTTGAGTAATTTCCTAAGAGAAATATCAATAGTCGGGTGACTTTATAAGTGAAAGACGATAGTTAAGTGACATTTTAACTAAGTGAAATATCAATAGTTGAGTGAATTTTGAGTTATAAAATAAAGTAATGGCCTTTAATAAACTATTTAAGATTGAATGACTTTCTAAGAGAACTATTCAAAATTAAATTGTCATATGAGTTATTATCTTGGGACATCAAAGGTGATGTAAATTTAACTCAATTCATAATCATTTGCTAATGAAAGCAATCAAAAACTAAACAAGTTATCTTTGGAGACTAAAGAAAGATTCACATTATCGTTTAGAGGTCCATCTAAGTTAACAAATAATAAAAGATATTATATATATATATATATATATATATATATATATATATATATATATATATATATATATATATGTTCTTTAATGTAGTCTTATTTTATATTTGTGTCCTTTAATTTTGGATCTGCACAAATAGACATTTAAATTTGTATAAATTAAATAAATAGACACAAATATCCTCCGTCTTATCTTTACATGACAATACGTATCCTATGTGGTATCCTACATATATTATGTCACATAAAATTCATGTGTCTCCTTGTTCAACTTTAATTATACACATTTAGTTGTCTACTTGTAGTCTTGTATACACCCAAAGTTAAACAACATAAATATTGAATTACGGAATTTGATGAACTTGATATGGACTTGAACTTGAATTCAAGAGCTTCAAGCTTGTTCTTGAATCTGGTAGTCTTGATCTTAATCTTTCTTGCACTTGAATGTTTTAATTCTTGAACTTGTAGAGAAATATGTGACTTTTGATTTACGAGTTCTCTCTCCTTCTTGTTAGAATTCTAATCCAATTTCTAAATTATGAGGACCCCTGTTTATAGTTGTTAAATAGATGAGTTGTGATAGGAACATGTTTCCTTTCGACCAATCAAATTTAAGTGACATGACATATTGAACTTATGAAGTGGGCTTGTAAGTTTGACTCAAAAAATGATCTTATTAGCTTCTTTGTTTGACTTTGCATGCCACATCATTTGACACATGACACCAAAATGGACTTCTAGGATGAGATGTCATTGAACTTAGCAAACTGAGCTCATCTATTGTAGCCCAATCAATCAATTTGAACTTTAATAATGGTGAATTTTCACATATTGTCACTCTAAAATAGCTTAATTATGTTTCATCGCTATAATTTTTAATAACGATTTATAGCTACATGTTATAAGTAGGAGAGTGACGAGCGAGACTGAGAGATGGAGGAGAGAGGCGAGCGAGAAAGGACAGAATGGAGTGAGACAAATTGTATATGTATATTTGTCAAAATACTTGTATATATGTAGTAGGTATACATATGAATTTGTACATCTGACGAGCGAGATTGGAAGAGGCGGAGAGAGGCGAGAGAGAGAGACAAATTGTATATGTATATCAGTTCAATTGTTGTATATGTGTAACTACAATTTGAATTCGTATACAATTGATTCGAGTTAAAAACTTTGTCTTTGTATATACATTCTCTCTCATTTTATACAAACACAAATTATACATAAACACAAATTATACATAGTATAAAGAGAGAGAAAGACAAAAGAGAACCGGGCAACAGAAGATTTGTATTTGTATAATTATAAGTGTATATGACGGTGAAATATGCATTTGTATTTGTACATCCAGCATATCTCGCTTTATACAAAGTTCGTATAGAGCGAGAGAGAGATTGAAAGAAGGGAAGCGAGAGAGAGATTGGACAGGGAGAAAAAGAGGAGAGTAACGAGCGACATTTCAGAGAGAGTGGAGAGTTACAAGAGAGAGAGAAGAATATAATTCTACCTAGAAGTAAATTTTAAATTGTAATTAATGCAAACTTTTAACTATGTTAGCTAATTAACTAGCATATATTTGCCTAACCTCATAATTTTTCCGTGTTAAGTCATATCTATTGGATTTCTATAATTGAACCAATTATATTAATCCATAATATTTGCTTGGACTAATATATTCATTAATCTAATATAACTCGAATCATTTTTATAAATTTATATTTAATAAATTTCAAATTATAACAAATGTTAGCCTATAACAAGCAAATAGAAATGGAATAACAAAGAAATTGCTCTAGAAATAAACCTTTGATTAAAAAAAAATGATTATGAGAAAATGAATGACAGGTGCAGAGTGTGTGATTATAGCGGGCAATTATTTGAGAGAATTTGTGTGCGCCCCCTACTGCACTGTACGTCCGATTAGTAATTACGTTGTTTTTTCTCCGTATTTATATGTTGTGTTGTGTGTTTGCAAATTTTAACTAGGGTCATTTGTTAGCTGGTTACGAGAAATATTATACACGGATTATAGTTTTTAAGTGATATTATATTTAATAGTTGATTAAGATTATGTATAAAATTAATATGGTGTTTGATTGGTAATTTTGGACATTTGTATAACAAATAATATGAATAAGTTATAAAGGAATTTATGTATACTGCAGAATAAAAAATGAAATAACTAATTCATAAATACCTAAATACTATCTAACTAATCTCTCATAAAATAATACATAAATTTTCTTATAACTAGTTCATTTGTTACTGTTGTCCCGATCTTTAATTACTTGTCTACTTTTGAATTGACACAACTATTAAGAAAAGAGCAATTTCACATATAGCAAATATAAAAATTATATTTGTATACTATAACTATAGTTTGCATAATTGCGGTCCATAACAAATTTTATGTTTGCTATGGAGCTTTTGATTGGTATAATTCACTACAAACATTCATTTTATACAAATTGTTCAGTTTTGTATAATTCATTTATACATTATAATTTGTATAATAAAATCTGAATTTGTATATTTATAAGTGTATATGACGAAAATATATGTATTTGTATTTGTATATATATATATATATTTTTTTTTCTCACTTTATACAAATACAAACACATTTATACCGAACTGTATAAAATGACTAATTGTATATGAAAAATGACTAATACTAAATCAGATGGCAAGAAATGGGGATTTTTGTTGCAAATTACAATTCAAATAAACTATGACTATTGAATTGATAATTTGCTATTTTATACAATTTTCCCTTAAGAAAATAATGATTGATATACTAAGTTTATCATTTTATCCCTATTAATTATGAAGTAGATGAATTAAAAATTTAAGATTTAAAGAAGTTCTACTTTTTTTTTAAAGATATTAATTGATGATAAAACAGACAAAAAAAAATTCGTCCTTTCTTAATTTGTCAAAATAAACTAGTAAAAAATACCATTGATCAAAGAGCCTACAAATCCTGTTGGTGCGAAAGAACTTCTTTTAGTTACTTAAATACTCCTTAAAAAACTTTTATCTATCTGATACTTTATAAATAAATGTTTACTTTTACTTATCATTTTAAATATATCGAGAAAAAAATAACATTAATCACTTATTTTCCAAAAGCAAGATTTATTATTAAACATCAATTAATAGGAGATAGTGATACAAAATAGTCATGTCCATCAATGAATATGCCAAATGCCAAATTTAAATGAGAGAAGTATTCGAAACACCTCTCAATTTAGCGCAAACCAATAGTTTCATCTCTGAACTATTGACAGTCTTAAAAACACCTCTCAATTTAGCGCAAACCAATAGTTTCATCTCTGAACTATTGACAGTCTTAAAAACACCTCTCAATTTAGCGCAAATCAATAGTTTCATCTTCGAATTATTGACAGTCTTGAAAACATCTCTCTTTGACTAACTATACTAACATATTCCCGATATGCAACATGATAT
Organism: Solanum sitiens; assembly: GCA_016801875.1. NCBI lineage: Eukaryota > Viridiplantae > Streptophyta > Magnoliopsida > Solanales > Solanaceae > Solanum > Solanum sitiens. The sequence goes on from JABWTJ010000600.1 coordinate 417,907, forward strand.
AACAAGTGATCTCAAACTCTTGTTAGTCTTGTAGGAGCATGCGACTCTTAATAAAAATTCGAGAGAAGTGTTGAAAATATCTCTAAACTTGTTGAGAATTTAACGGTGTAGTTCACTCATGTTGCAAGATTGAGAGTGTATTTAAATTACGTTAGTCAAGTAAATGAGTGTTTTTAAGGCTTTAATAGTTCAAGAATGAAACTAATAATTCATGTCGTTTGCAACAAATTATAAAGTGACAAAAATAAATTGCAATCACAAAAATAAAATATGAAGAAAACATTTCGGGTACAAATCTGTTCCTCCATTAATTCTTCTCTCTTAAGATTTATCCCGACTTATTTCTCGAATTAGAGTGATTTGAATTTGATTTCTTTATGAATATTCCATGAATTTGCTAAATATTCGAGGGGTTGATCTATGAATATCACATAATGTATGAGATATTCGATATGCCTTTTCAAGTAAATACAATCATTTATGTAACCATGAACTAAGATTTAAGATTGAGTAGCGTTCAAGAATCTAAATTGAAATTGAACTTAGGGTGTGTTTGGTATGAAGGAAAACATTTTCTGAAAAATAATTTCTAATTTTCTCATGTTTGTTTGGGTTAAATGTTTTGGAAAATATTTTCCAAATCAACTCATTTTTCTCAAATTTAAGAAAATGACTTCCCTACAAAACTTAAGGAAAACATTTTCCAAAACACTCTTCCAACCCCCAACCCCCACCCAACCCACCCTCCCTACAAGCCCCCCACCCCCCACCCCCATACTAGCCCCCCTACCCCCTAAAAAAATTTAAGATTATTTTAAAAAAATATTTTCAAGTTCAAAATTTTATTTTTTCACCCCTACTCTCGACCCACCCACCCACTCACCCCCATCCTAAAAAGAATAATTTAAGTTTATTTTAAAAAAATAATTTCAAGTTCAAAAATTCATTTTTTCACCCCTACCCTCAACCTCAAATTTTAATTTTTTCAACCCTACCCTTGAACCCACCCCCACCACTCTTCAAAAATTTCATTTTTTAAACCTTACCCTCGACCCCACCCCGCCCAAAAAAAATTAATATTGTTTTTTTAAACACCCCCCCCCCCCCCCCACCCAAAAAAAATTAATATTCTTTATTTAAAAAAAATTCAACTTCAAATTTTTATTTTTTCACCCCGACCCCCCCCCTCCCCCTCCGAGAAAAACTTTAAGTTTGTTTTAAAAATATTTTCAATTTCAAAAATTATTTTCTACTCTAGTATAAAATAAAAGATATTTCTCAAAAACATTTTTCATTCAAAAACCAAACATGAGAAAATAAGTCAAATATCAACTTGTTTTCCAGGAAAACATTTTCTAGGAAAATATTTTCCATGAAAATCATTTTCCTTCATACCAAACACATTCTTAAAGTCGAAGTCAATTTGAACACGTTATGAAGCAAAAGGGTATGTTATTTTGTTTCTTTTTATTATCTTGTGAGAACACACGGTCCTGTTTGAAGTTCGGGTAATGATGCATAAGTACAACAACATTTTCTTTCATACCAAACACACTCTTAAAGTCGAACTCAAATTGAACACGTTATGAAGCAAAAGGGTATGTTGTTCTGTTTCTTTTTATTATCTTGTGAGAACACACGGTCCTGTTTGAAGTTCGGGTAATGATGCATAAGTACAACAATATTTTCCTTCATACCAAACACACTCTTAAAGTCGAACTCAAATTGAACACGTCATGAAGCAAATGGGTATGTTATGTTTCTTTTTATTATCTTTTGAGAACATATGATCCTGTGTGAAGTTTGGTTACTGATGTATGAGTACAACAACATTTTTCTCATACCAAACACACTCTTAAAATTGAACTCAAATTGAACACGTCATGAAGCAAATGGGTATGTTATGTTTCTTTTTATTATCTTGTGAGAACATATGATCCTGTGTGAAGTTTGGTTAATGATGTATGAGTACAACATTTTCCTCATACCAAACACACTCTTAAAATCGAACTCAAATTGAACACGTCATGAAGCAAATGGGTATGTTATGTTTCTTTTTATTATCTTTTGAGAACATATGATCCTGTGTGAAGTTTGGTTAATGATGCATGAGTACAACAACATTTTCTTTCATACCAAACACACTCTTAAAATCGAACTCAAATTTAACACGTCATGAAGCAAAAGGGTATGTTGTTCTGTTTTTTTTTTTTATTATCTTTGTAAGAACACATGGTCCTGTTTGAAGTTTGGGTAATGATTCATGAGTACAGCAAGATGATATTGTTGGGAGTTATTCTTACACATGGTGTGGGTGCATTTGCAGCTCGCCTACCTCAACATTAAAGCTAAAGAATTAAGAATACTTGTGAGAATTTATGATAGCCAGCAATAATTATACACTCCATATTCTATTTCTACCTCAACTAAACTCTCCTCACTGCAATAAATTTCAACCCTCTATAAACACACAATCACAAATATAATAAAAACTTAATTTCATACAATTCTTCCATCTACAAACACCCTTTGTATCATCTTAGGTCTATATATGGATCAATTGAAACCAAGTTCTGTGAATTCATCTCCTCTTACACCATTAACATTCTTGGAAAGAGCTGCTGTAGCTTATGGGGATAGTGTTTCCATTGTCTATAACTCCACTACATACACCTGGTCTCAAACATTTACTCGATGTTTACTCGTGGCTTCCTCAATTTCATCCCTCATTGGTATCAAAAAAGGCCAAGTTGTTTCTGTTTTAGCTCCTAATATTCCCGCAACGTTAGAGCTTCAATTTGCTGTTCCAATGGCTGGTGCTGTACTCAACAACATCAACACTCGTCTCGATGCTAAAACCGTCTCTGTTCTGCTTCAACATAGTGAATCGAAGCTCTTGTTTGTTGATTACCAGCTATATTCTTTGGTACTTCAGTCGATTTCATTGTTTCCATCTGATGTCGACACTCCAATTCTTGTCCTTATACAAGATGAAAACTCTGTTCCGTTTTCAACAAACTTAGATTTCGATCAGTGTGATACTTATGATGCTATGTTGGCAAAGGGAGATTCGAATTTCCATTGGATTCGACCTGAGAATGATTGGGACGCGATGACGTTAAACTACACTTCTGGAACAACATCATCACCTAAAGGAGTGGTACATTCTCATAGATCTCTTTTTATTATCACAGTTGATTCGTTAATAGATTGGTCTGTACCAAGTCAGCCAGTGTATCTATGGACACTCCCAATGTTCCATTCTAATGGATGGAGTTACACATGGGGTATGGCTGTTGTTGGTGGGACCAACATTTGTCTTCGAAAATTCGATGCTAACGTTCTGTTTCATGCTATAAATAAATATAATGTCACACATATGTGTGGTGCACCTGTGGTACTCACTATGCTAGCCAATTCCCCCTGTGCTAAGCCATTACAAAACCCTGTCCACTTCCGTACAGGTGGCGCTCCTTCCCCTGCCACCATTGTCCTCCGAGTCGAATCATTAGGATTCATAGTGAACCACGGGTATGGGATGACAGAGGTGGCAGGGGTAGTCGTATCGTGTATTTGGAAACCTAAATGGAACAAATTATCCGCGAATGTGAAGGCGAAATTGAAGTCTAGACAAGGGATTAAGAGTTTAGGGATGACGGAGGTTGACGTGGTGGATCCAGAATCTGGAGTTAGTGTAAAGAGGGATGGAGTTACAATGGGGGAAATTGTATTAAGAGGTGGATGTATAATGTTGGGTTATTTGAAAAATGAAGAGGCTACATCAAAATGTATGAAAAATAATTGGCTTTATACAGGGGATGTAGCAGTGATGCATCCAGATGGGTACTTAGAAATTAAAGACAGATCTAAAGATATAATAATTAGTGGTGGCGAGAATGTAAGCAGTATTGAAGTAGAATCCGTACTTTATTCAAACAATTTTGTGAATGAGGCAGCAGTTGTAGCAAGACCAGATGAATTTTGGGGCGAAACGCCTTGTGCTTTCGTGAGTCTGAAGATGGAACTGAAACTTAAACCGAAAGAGAACGAAATAATTGATTTCTGTAGGGAAAGATTGCCAAATTATATGATACCCAAGACTGTAATTTTCATGGATGAACTACCAAAAACAGCAACCGGGAAAATTCAAAAGTTTTCTTTGAGACAGATTGCTAATGGTATGGGTTCGTTACCTGCTAGTCGAATGTAAGCAAATCGAATTCTTTTTTTCATAATATAATTCGAAAGAATCTGTTGAATTAGAATTTAAAAAAAGGGCTAAATATAGTGCAATTTGTTATTTGTTGTATGTGTAATTTTCTTGTTGTGTATGTAACAAAAAATGTCCCATATTTGTACAACGGATTGATTTGATTGTTTGTAATATGAATAATGGATTTATAGTACAAGAATTATAGAAGGAAATCAGGTCATTATGTTTCAAGTTTTGATTAATTAAAATGTTTGTAAGAATTGCTAAGTTGCTAAATTCATTTTTTTTACTCCACAATATCTATCTGTTGTCATAACATTACGTGCTAGATGGGGACCAATAAAAGAAAAAGTGAAAACAGAGATACTATAAATTGCTTTAAATACGCCTTTTCCGTCCACTTTTAGTAGTTTGTCTTTAATTATTTGGTTATATGAGTTGACAGACGGGTATGCATTTTGATTTTTTGGTTTGATTTTGTATTATTTGATTTGAATTTTTAGTTTTTTAATTTTGTAAAAGTGTAATTAAAATAAATTTGATTTCGTTTGATTTTCTTCTATTCGTTTCGACTAATTTTTTTTTTTGGTATTGAGTTATATCAATAATTGATAACATGACGAATGTAATAATATTGAATCTCTCAGATATACTTTCTAATTTAAATCATAAGAAAAACTTAAAATACAATACTTATAAGTATATCTATTTTAGATGTTCAATCATAAAATATAAATGTATTCATCGTGAAAGGCAATAACCAAAGAGGGATATATATATATATATATATATATAGAGAGAGAGAGAGAGAGAGAGAGATTGGTTTTTTGATTTTCATTTTTTAAATCCAAAACCAAATAAAAAACTAAACAAAGTAATTTATTAATTCAAAATCAATCCAAATAAGAATTCGATTTGATTTGATTTGGTTATTCAGTTTAACCGAATAGCTCACACCCCTTGTTGACACGCCTATTAAAAAAATAACCGATATAGTGAGTTTACCATTTTATCCCAAGTAATTATAAAGTGGATGAATTAAAAACTTAACATTTTTAAAAAGTTCAATATTTTTCTAAGTAATTATTAAGGATATAATATGTAATTTTTTTTGTCATTTCTTGATTTATCAAAATTGACAAGCAATTAAAGATAACTGAAAAAAAGGAAAAGTGGTCAAATAATAATTAGGGAGAGAGAGTAGTACATTGTACTTTGTGAAGTTATTTTTTACATAAGTTCAACAAAATATGATATATAATTTAATAAAATCTAATGATTTTTGATATATTTATTGTACTTTATATTATTATATATAATAAATTCAATTTTTATGTAAAATTCATGAATATGATACATAAATTAATAAGATATAATAATTTAAATGTAAATAAAATTAACTTTTATTGAATCTTAAAATACTATTTAAATTAATGAATGTTAATTTATTCATTAAATAATATTTTTCTAATATAATACTAATAACTTATAATTCACATATATATTAATTTAGTGAAATTTTAATATATTTTACAAGTAAATTTTGAACCAAAGGGTATTAAAAGCTGTTTTTTAATCCCCACAAAGATTGATGTAGTCCATGCTTAGCTTATATCGTACCGTCTCTAAATCCAATTATAAATTACAGTAAATATAATAGGAAAACTTTCACATAAAACCACTTAGAAATAATTAATTACTCTCTATAGCTATTGTTTGATAATTACAATTTGTAACTATATGTTATATGGAGGAGAGAGGCGAGCAAGACTGGGAGAGAGAGGAGAGAGGAGAGAGGAGAGAGAGAGGGGGAAAAGAGTGGGAGAAAGGTGAATTGTATATATGTATTGGTTAGATAATTATACATATATAATTGTATATATGGAAGAGAGGTTGGGAGAGGGAGGAGAGAGGCGAGCGAGAATGGGAGAGAGAGGAGAGAGGCGAGCGAGATCGAGAGAGGCAAGAGAGAGAGGGCAGAGAGTGGGAGAGAGGTGAATTTTATATGTATATAATTGTATATAACTGTATATTATACATATACATTTGTATAAATGGTAAGCGAGATTGGGAGAGGGAGGAGAGAGGCGAGCGAGATTGAGAGAGGGAGAAGAGAGGCGAACGAGAGAGGGCAGAGAGTGGGAGAGAGGTGAATTGTATATGTATATAAGTTAAAAAATTATATATTATACATATGTATTTGTATATCTTGGTGAATTATACATATACAAATATGACAAATTATACAAACTCGAAGTCAGCCCACGTAATTAATGTATAATGTTAGTCGCGAATGATAATTATAGCAAACTATAGCTATGATAAGTAATTAAATAGTATAAATTTGCTTAGCCGCGTAATTTTCTCAATATAATATTATTGTTACTGTTAATATTAATTACTCTTTAAAATTTAAGATTTAAGCATATACACCAATTAATTCAATGAATTTATGATGTTCAAAATTCATTATTGACCAAAAAATAAAAATTAGAGGAAGGGAGTAGTTGAGATAATAATTCGACAACAGAGAATGGGTGACCAGATAGCAATTTCATCAGTAACCTGATAATTGTCCTACTCTTTTTTTTTCCTCGAAACAAGGAATTTTAATAAATCTATCTCATATTTCTATTATCTCTTTTTTATTTTATTTGTCATATTTTTCTATTTATACGATCCTAAAAAAAATTTAAATGAAAGGTTAATTAATTAGATTATTTCTATTTGTTTTTATTATCAATTAAATATTACTTCTTTTTTTCAGTACATTATATTTTACTAAATTGATATTATTAATATATTTTATACTCCCTCCGTTTAAAAAAAAATGACCTCATTTCCTTTTTAGTATGTTTAAAAAAGAATAACCTTTTTTTTTTTTTTATAATAACTTTCCACGTGGCATGTTTAAGACCACAAGATTAAAGGGCAATTTTATACATTTGACATAACTTTAATTTAGGACCATATGATTAAAAGTCTTCTTTATTTTCTTAAACTTCACGCCAAGTCAAACTAGATATTTTTTGTGAAATAAAGAGAGTAGTTATTTAATGCTAACAATAGTATATAAAAAAATAATAAGCTTGCTTGACTTATGAAATAAACAAATAGTAAAAAGAAAAGAACATTGCTATATGGCCACAATTAATGTTGGCTCAATTATGACAACAAATATAAAAAGGCCACAACAACATTTTCCCACCAATTAAATAAAGCTAAGTTTTTACTTTTCTCTGAACTCTAAAAATAAATTAGTTGTAATTTTTAGTTTGTAAATAAATAGTAGCTCCTATGATTTTCAAATATAACATTTCGTTCAAATATGATACCTAAAGCAATATCTTTTTTTTTTTTTTTGAATTTGTCAGACATGTTTTCTTTTATAATTTATTTTCTTGGTAATAAAATTTATTGTATTAACCACTAAAGTGAAATCTTTACAAAGCAACAAACTTAACACGCAGCTTGTTAGTTCTTAGAGAATCAACATCCAGAGCATACAAGATTTAGAATATAAAACTATGCATCACATCTCTAATCCTACTACAAGATACTCTAACGTGTGGTTATTGTTTATTATGGTTGTCATTGTGTTGTGTGCTTGATGATGAGATTGAGTACCATATCGATACAAACTATTATTGGATCGAGTACCATGCTGTTACAGGCTATTATACGATCAGAGACCAAACCAATACAATACTATTACTGGATTGGATACCATCCCCGTGCATACAATGGAAACATATACTATGTCGATACACTAACAATTGTGTGTATGGGCTTTATGTGTGTATGGGCTTTATGAGAGAACCGGATTGACTTGTTGAGCTATGGTGATTCATGTTTATTGTTATTTGTCTGTATGGGTTCCATGTAAAGATATTATTTCTTTTGTTCAATTTATGTGACACATTTCGTATTTTAGAGTGAAACAATTTAAATTTGCTGGGAATTTGCGCATGAAATCTTAAAAAAATTAATGAAATTTATTTATTTGTAAACTACGTAAACAGTACTATGAGTCACAATAATTGATAATTCAAAACATTATTAGATATATGAAAAATTTACCTTTAAAAATAGATTAGTTTGAATCACGAAATCCGATATATATCACATAAATTGAGATGGTGGAGTGTTCAATTTACAGAAATGTTATTTATTGTCCTACTAATTATAAACAAGAGGGAACATTAATTCACAAAATGGAATGAGAGGCTACTATTTAATATGAGACGTATTAGTCGTGTGACTTATGATCAAGTTGTAACTATATGATCCATGTATTTAAACTTACTTTTCATCTTTTTACCCTTTACATCTGTAGTTTGGTACTATAAATGTTACTATTATTATTAGTCCTCAACAACCTACCTAATTAAAGCATGCATTATACGTGATCCAGAGCTGTAAGAAATAAATTCACCAAATTAATTAGTCGATAGGAACTGATGGAGTTTCGATTTGGAATTTGATGTGGTTTAATTTTAAGGTTGTTTTATATATATTACTTTGTTGTTTTTTCATTAATTAATTGACATCATGAAGTATGTACTGATATCAGATGTTTGTTGTCGTTATTTTTAGGTGGTTTAATTTTAAGGTTGTTTTATATATATCACTATCTTGTGAGCTCAGCGTGTGTTGACATTTTTTTCAAATTAGTGTCACGTAGGTCGAAAAAGGGTAGAAAATTATTTATAAAATAAGTTCAAGGAAGTAATAGGACCTTAGTATAGTATAAGTGTGTCTCTGAGATTTCAAGTATAGGTTGAGGGGATACTTATGCATTTTCCCTTATTTTTAATTAAATATTCGGGCAAGCTGTATTTGTTGTTAATATGTTTAGTGTAAGCTAAGTTATTTTTTCAGAAATTTGTAAAATCAAAGTAAATTGTAACATTCTCATTTTCTAAGCAAAGGTATGAATCATTCTCCACATGTGTGTAGGTTCAAATCCGATGATTTCTAATTGTATCTATATATGTGTTAAAGATCAATTCCTCGTGTTTTGAGTGTACTATATATGAATTAGGATCATAAGAACCTCTAGCACTGAGTCGAGTCCAAAACTTTGCTATCGAGTAAGATTTCTACATGAAATCATGTAAGAATTAACTTGGAACAATCATATATCCTATTATATGAAAAGTTACGTCTAGACGTTTCGCCCTATTTGAATAGAGTGGGGATGTAAACAAAATGACAACTCTGTTGGGACATAAAAGTTCTACCAATATGAATTCATTATTTTTAAATTGAGGACCATTTTCTTTTATTGTGTTATACTTTGTACTTTGTATATTTGTTGATTATTTGTATATTATACTTGTTTTTCATTCATTATTCATTTTATTGTTATGTATACTTTCATTGAATTTCATGGCATATTCTTATTGTATGTATAGTATATTAAATGACGGTTTTGCGAAATCGCAACCGAACTTTTTTATACTCAATCCTTTTTCGGAAAGATTGATAATTTATTGGTTCGTCATGCGATCAATAGTTGTCGTGGGTGTTTACATCCCCACTCTATCAAAATAGGACAAAACGTCGCGGCGACTCGAAAATAATTAATTGATTCAATTTTGAAAGAGTTTTAAGAATAAACGAGTTTTAAAAAAGAGTCGCCACCTAATTTTAGGAAAAACTAGGAAAACATTATGTGATCTACGAAACCAATTGATTCTAGGTAGGGGGTTCAAATTATTTCGAAGGGAAGGGGTTAGGCACCCTTCGAAATCCACAAGTGTGGGTCCCGACTGAATTCATTTTTTTTCAAATTGAGGAAAAAATAAAATAATATACAAGTAATATAAATATGCAATATCACAAGTAATAAAATAAAATAATAACATAAGAAACGGCCTAAGGTTTGCCTAACGTCGATATTTACATAATAATGAATAAAAATATAATTTGAGCTCTTCGAATAGCTTCAATGGAAGCAACTCTGTGTACCTGTAAAGACACTTAGTAAAAGTGTTAGTAATAAATAAATATGAATAAAATTGAATATAAGATATAATAACTAAAAATAAAAATCCGTCTTATTAACATTGGAGGCCTTGGAAATCGACGGTAATTTCTTCATCGGCCAATTTAACAAATAAATATATATGAACTTAAACTAGAATTCCGTCTTTTTAAAATGAAAAGGCCTCCAAAACCGACGGAAAATTTTTATCATTGGCCAATTTTACTTATATACTTCACAATCAATGAAACAAACTTGTATAAAGAACAAAATAAGTAAGTAAAAATAACTATCGAAGGGAATAATGTCAATAATAATAAACAATTCAAATGGAAACAAAGTGAGAATCAGAGGCTGGAAAAAAATTATCCATTATTGGAGAAGTCGAGAACAACACCAAAATTGAAAGAAATGAGTAATAACAACAATATAAAGCCAAGTGTCATCAAAAGAAGTACAAAATCAGCCATCAAACAACAATAATCAATTGAACAAGCTACTGTAGAAATTAAAAAAATATAAACAACAATATAATAATAAGAAAAAAAAAACAAAAAAAAACAAAGAAGCAACGATAAAGTAATAAAAATCAACAACAAAGTAAAGATCTCATTAAATAAAAAATTTCTATATAACTAATGTAAAAAAAAATAAAATTGGTGAATAAACATAAAATGACAAAATTCAAATTTTAAGACATAACAAATTAAGAAAGAAAAAAAAATAAACTGTAGCAAAAATAATTTAAAACACTATAAACCAATGAAAAATAATGCATAAATTAAACAAAAAAAATAATCAATACCAACAGAGACAACACAACCATCCTAAATTTATAAGTATGACTAAAATAAAGGGCATATAAGAACAAGAACATATAAATGTTAGTAAAATAAAGTAAAAATCAACAAGAAGCAGCCCAATAGTATGAAAATAATGACAGTTAGCACCAAGACAAGAACAAAATATTGATGATATATGGGTTACCGGAGTGTTGGCTTTTGGTTAGATCTGAAAAATATATTGGAGTTGTTGGGTCTGTTGCTTCGCCGGAATTTTGAGCTTGCTTGTTATTACGTTGCCGGAGGTGGAGCCACGAGGGCTTTGCTGATTTGTTGTCGCTGCTGCTGACCAGATTCTTGCCGGAGAAGGAAGAAGGAGGCTCGCCAGAGTTCGATGTTGCTGTTGCCTGTTCGTCGGGGTGGGAGCTGCTGCTTGTTGAAATACCTGCAAAACGGAGGAAAAAAGGGAAAAAGGGGAAGGGGCTGGCAGCTTTTGGTGGTTGTTAGCTGGAAAACAAGAGGAAGGAAAAATGGAGGAGGGTCTGATTGGGATCAAGGAAGAAGATGGCTTTTGATGGTCTGTTGTTGGTCAGAAACAATGGCTTCTCCAGTGTTGTAAACTCGCCGGAGAAGAGAGGGTTTTTTGGGGTGGCTGGAAACGATGTTGTTGCGGTCTGGTTTTCGTTGGTTTTGGGTGTTGTTTTGGCCGGAAAAAGGGAGGAGAAACGGGTAGTGATAGCTAGCTGTTGTTTGGAGGAGCATATGGTGAGGTTTCACCAGAAAAATGGGGAAGAGGAATGAAGCAGGAAGTGGTTTTGGTTGGCCGGAGCTTCACCGGAAAATATGAGTTGCTTTAGCTAATTTTCTGGTGGTGGTGGACCAGATAAAAAATATAAAAATCTAAAAATACATAATTTTTACCCTAATATTATTTACCACCCTTAACCTAATGGGCAAAATATTCTATATATAGGGAATTATTAAAAATGGGCCTAAATTATGGGCTTGAAATAGTGGCCCAAAAATTGTTTGTTGATAAAATATCCGTATATGCAAATTATCTTCGTATTTGAATGAATTTCTTAGACTGCGCAGAATATCAAAAATGAATATTAACAATGTAAAGATGTAATTTTAAAATTAACTAATAAAAAATTTTAAATTCTAATAAATAAAGATAGTTATCGATAAACTTATTAAAATATTATAAAAAAAATATATTTTTGAACTCTTAAATAAATAAACTTAAAAATCACGAATTTTTAAAATGTTAGGCCAAAATTTGGTGTCAACAGCTGTCCCTTTCGTTGTGTATGATTGATGAAAGAAATCGTGGACAACGAAAATTGACAAACCCAATTTTGACCAAACACATGACCTTTCTAGAGAAGTGCGGTGGAAATATAGTGGAAGTCAATCCCGAACTCGCATCTAAAAGGTTCCACGCTTCGTTGCGTCTTTGTTGAAGTAATTCACACATGTGGCTCCTCTGAGAGTGCATCCTCTAGAATGTTCTAAAAAAAACAAAGTTAAAACTCATTATTATAGGCAAAACTAAAAGAAAAATAGTAGTATCTCTTATGATACGATAAATGGAGATAAATACAGGTACCTTGGTAGGACGAATGAAGATGATGATGAATCTGTAGGATTTGGAATGTATGTCCATCGGTAGGACGAATGAAAAAAATGATGATCCATCGATAGGATTTTGAATGCATGTCCATCGATAGGACAAATGAAAAGATTATCCATCGGTAGGATTTTGAATGTATGTCCATCGGTAGAACAAAATGCAAACATCTTTCAACGCAAGTTTCCAACGACTTGAACGTTGAATAGATAGGGTGCATAACCTTCACCTCCGAATAGATGCGTCTTAAATGCAAATATCTTTCAACGCAAGTTTCCACCAACTTGAACATTGAAAAGATATGGTGCACATCCTTCACCTCCGAATAGATGCGTCTTAAATGCAAATATCTTTCAACGCAAGTTTTGCACCGACTTGAACGTTGAAAAGATATGGTGCACATCCTTCACCTCCGAATAGATGCGTCTTAAATGCAAATATCTTTCAACGCAAGTTTCCACCGACTTGAACGTTGAAAAGATATGGTGCACATCCTTCACCTCCGAATAGATGCGACTTAAATGCAAATATCTTCTTGAGGATGTATAAAATTTTGCGAGGGATGAAATCTTCTCGCGATGCATAAAATCCGCAAGGTATGAAATCTTCTTGCGATGCATTAATTTCTGCGAGGTATGACATTCTCTCGCGATGTGTGAATAATAACTTGCGATGCATGAATATTAACTTGCGATGCATGCTCTTTTGCAATGCATGAATATCTTCCCGCAATGCATGATTTTTTTTTTTTTTTGCGATGCATGAATATTGACTCGCAATGCATGATTTTTGCAATGCATGAATATTGACTCGCGATGCATGATTTTGCGCTATGCATGAATATTGACTCGCGATGCATGATTTTCCGCTATGCATGAATATTAACTCTCGATGCATGATCTTCTGCGGGGCATGAATATCTTCCCGCAATGCATGAATTTTGCGAGGGATGGAATCTTCTCGCGATGCATAAATTCCGCAAGGTATGAAATCTTTTTGCGATGCATAAATTTCTGCGAGGCATTAAATCTTCTCGCGATGCGTGAATAATAACTCGCGATGCATGAATATTAACTTGTGATGCATGATCTTTTGCAATTCATGAATATTGACTCGCGATGCATGATCTTTCGCAATACATGAATATTGACTCGCGATGCATGATTTTTTTTTTTTTTTTTTTTTGCGATGCATGAATATTGACTCGCAATGCATGATTTTTTGCAATGCATGAATATTGACTCGCGATGCATGATCTTTCGCGATGCATGATTTTCCGCTATGCATGAATATTGACTCGCGATGCATGATTTTCCTCTATGCATGAATATTAACTCTCGATGCATGATCTTCTGCGGGGCATGAATATCTTCCCGCAATGCATGTATTTTGCAAGGGATGGAATCTTCTCGCGATGCATAGATTCCGCAAGGTATGAAATCTTCTTGCGAGGCATAAATTTCTGCGATGCATTAAATCTTCTCGCGATGCGTGAATAATAATTCGCGATGCATGAATATTAACTTGTGATGCATGAACTTTTGCAATGCATGAAAATTGACTCGCGATGCATGATGATTTTTTTTTTTTGTGTGTATGCATGATTATTGACTCGCAATGCATGATTTTTTGCAATGCATGAATATTGACTCTCAATGCATGATCTTTTGCGATGCATGAATATTAACTCTCAATGCATGATCTTTGTAGTTGCTATCAAGCTTCTCGTAGTACTTATCAGAATTTTGAGGTCTTCCTCAAAAATTCTGTCCAGTTAGAATTTTGGCAAATCTCAAAATGATCTTCAATCTTGACTTGTTGGCGATAACACCTCTATTGAGAATTTTTGAGATATTTTCAAAAATTCTGTCCCAGTTTTTATTGTAAGGAGAAATAATAATCACACTGAGTATATGACCGAGCCGTCGTGTCGCCTACATATCCTGTTAATCCAGGAATCAGGTCAAATGTAGTTCCAAACTTGTAGATGATGAACTGCAAAAAATCTGAAAGAAGATCATCAGTAGAAAATGTACAATATGAACATGATGAAATAGGAAAATAATATTGCATGTGATATCCAAAGCCTATAAAAAAACATGTCACATTTTTGGACGAACAATCCATGCCGTAAAATATGACTCTCACACATACGAGATTAACCCGATGACACTTTTTACAATGAACAACTCAAAAGGCAATTTTTTTTTATTTTCTTTTTTAATAAAATTGAAAGACTCTTAAAAAGGTTTTAAAATATTAATGAATGAGTGTTTTTTCACTTTTTTCTTTTCTTTTGAAAAATAAAATAATAAAAAAAAAAATGTGATGAGATAGTCAAACCTTCACTACAATTGGTACCAACAGTTAAGATTGCAGGTAAATCTCTCATTTTTTCATTTTTTTTTTCATTTTTTTTTTAAAGATTGAATTTAAAGTAATTCCTACAGCTTCAAGTGGTACCTCCAATATACTTAAGGATCAACATGATCCGTTCATCTTGTTTCAACAAAGGTTTTGAATTGTATCAATCCTCATGTTTCAAGTGCCCTCACGAAAAAGAATTGTCCTATTTCACACGTATTTGAAACATTTGATTTTAGGACATTTTCTAAAGTGCACTCACACTCACAAGAATGTTCAGTGCATACAACTGTGATACCATATGCTTGACCCTTATGTAAATCTCCACTAATGTGAGAACATTTGGAATGAGATCATGTAGGGCTTGTCATTGGCTTGTAACGTAGGCTTAGGGATGGGTAGGATATTTATTTGGGATAAAAGTGACTAAATTCCTCATTGAGCGTCACACAGAATTTGTGCTCTTAATGATTGGTACACCTTTGGCATTAGATCCTATTCATTATTCTCTGACCTCTCAAATTCTTTTGAATTCTTATTTTTGACTCTTTTTCCTTCTTCCTCTTTTTTCTTCCTTTGTTTCGACTTCTTTTGAGTTCTCATTTTCTAGAGCTTTTCCATTCTTCTCTTCTTCTTTTTTTTTTCTCTTTGTTTTGACTTCTTTTGAGTCCTTATTTCTTGGAGTTTTTCTTTTATTTCACTCATTTCTTATAAATTTTTCTCCTTTTTGTTGGAGAATTTTCCTTCTCACCTTTCATTGACCCTGTAAGGGTATTTTTACCTTTCTTTATTTCTTCCACCCTTTTTTTTTTCTTCCTTTCTCTCTTTTTCTCTAGAGTCTTTGCTTCCTTGATTTTGGAAGACTCAATATCTTTGCTTTAGAAAATTTCAAACATGGATCTCCTCTTATAATTTGCACATTCTTGGTGCACTCAAGAAGGTTGGGCCAAGAGAGGATAGTGCTTGTAAGCACTTAAAAGGGTAGTGGTTAAGATGTGTTTGTCCAAAGAAAGGTTTCAAGCTCAAAGTGGGAAAACTAGGGATTAATGTAATTTGGTAGGCTTTGAAAGGCACAATCGAGTCAAAAAAGGCCTACAATCCTTTCCCAAACCAAACATTACTCAGGATTTCGCCTAGAAAAACATTCAGGTCAAGTTCTAGATCAACAGTGTAACACAATTGAACTTTGATCAAAAGCTCACCACACAATGCACATGGAACATAAGGTTAGTTTTATTCTTATCTTGATTGAGTGCAAGAGAATTTTCAAGCATCACAAAAGTACAGATAAGAGGTACCACGAGAATCTATAGTTTACCGCAAAGTCAGTCTTTTCTATCATATCAAATATATTTACATGCTCTTAACTACGTAGGTACCAATCGAGCTGAAGACATGACTCTTACATTATGCACAAGCTACTTTATTTTTTGAAAGAATGATTACCGAACCCGAGAAGGGCTGCCTACGTATCTCATTAAGATGAGAATCAGGTGTGCGTAGTTCATGTAGATATAACTTTGAAAATATTAACAAACTATTTCTATTTTATTTTTTATTTTTTATTTAATTTTGAAAAAATAATATCGAACCCAAGAAGGGTTACCTACGTATCTCACCGAAATGAGAATCAGGTATGCGTAGTTCGTGCAGATATGACTTGGAAAATATGCACAAACTATTTGATTTTATTTTTTTTACTTTTGGAGAAGATAAAACCGAACCCAAGAAGGGTTGCCTACGTATCTCATTAAAATGAGAATCAGGTACGCGTAGTTCGTGCAGATATGACTTGGAAAATATGCACAAACTATTTGATTTTATTTTTTTACTTTTGGAGAAGATAAAAACGAACCCAAGAAGGGTTGCCTACGTATCTCATTAAAATGAGAATCAGATACGCGTAGTTCGTGCAGATATGACTTGGAAAATATGCACAAACTATTTGATTTTTTTTTTACTTTTGGAGAAGATAAAACCAAACCCAAGAAGGGTTGCCTACGTATCTCATTAAAATGAGAATCAGGTACACGTAATTCGTGCAGATATGACTTGGAAAATATGCACAAACTATTTTATTTATTATTTTTTTTATTATTTTTTTACCTTGGGAGAAGCTAATACCGAACCCAAGAAGGGTTGCCTACGTATCTCATTAAAATGAGAATCAGGTACGCGTAGTTCGTTCAGATATGGCATATAATAATTTAAAATTTTAGAAAACTCAAGGAAATTCCTAGGTCTAGCGCCACTAAAATTTGTAGTCATGAAGTATTTTTGACCCCCATTTTTTCCGCACCAATATGTTTTATAGTCTCTTAATCGTCAATTTTTATACTGTCTTTTGAATATAACCTGCAAATTTTCACAGTAATTTCTACGTATACTCTTTTTGGATGTTTTCTTGGAACTGTCTTCTCTCAATTTTCACGAGATCCAAACATTGTCATGACCATCCCCGACTGATGTCGGGGACGGTATTCCTACAAAAATATGAGAAATATGTGAGAGCAGGACCATCATGCAAAATAATAATAAAAATAAGTGGATGTCACCTCATAGTCAAATACTCCCCTGATTTATCGTTTTGACTTAATATTAATGTCTTGTGAAATACAAGGACTCGCATTTCGCTAATCCTCTTGTCTCTTGCGACTTCGGACAAATAATGATTTTTGAATCAATTTTTCGCTGTGAAGAAGAACAACTCAAAATGTAAGAGTGTTAGTTCATGTACATAATGGATAATGCGAAATATCACACAAATAATGAATTAAACACACAAATATTGTTTTAATTAAAGACAAACTGAAATATATCACATAGCATACAAACAATTATTGCGCGTCCTATACAAATATGTGACCCTTTTATGCCTAGGGTAGGCCTACCGATTTAAAGGATGTATATATCATTTGAAACATTCCATTGTCCCAAAATCTAAATTTATACAAATTTATACGAATAAAATGAATGGGGATACATATTAGGGAAAATGGGATACAAAATATTCAGTCCCGCGCAGGGGTTCAATCCTATACTATGCTTCCATAGAAGGTCTTTCTCTCTTTATTTCTTCTCTTCTCTGGGTTCCCGCGTCTTAGACTAGTAACTTGTGAGTTTTTTTTTTTTAAATAGAATAAGCTACAATATACTCCCAATTCCGAGGACAATGATTTTTTCAGATGATGTATACATCCTTCAAATTTAAACAAATAAATATGATCGTCCGTTTCAGGCCGTAGGCACTTTTGGACTCAAGGTGGTCTATCTAATGAACCCAACAGGCTTCACTAGAATAGTTTTCAAGTTGACGGTAACCCGAGTCGGACAAACAACGGGAGGAAGCTACCAAACAACGTCGGATGACCGCATTCCAACTATTCGTTTGATACTTCCAAATGAAACTCTTGTGTATTTCTGAAAGAAGCCGTGGAAAGCCACGTAACTTCCGTTTTCCTAATGCATTCTATTTGCCACTTGGCGAAAATATGTATGAGTGCAATGACAATATACATACAATAAAAGAATAATGAATAAACAACAAATACAATATACACATAATCAGCGAAATATAAAAATACAAGGTACAACACAATAAAAGAAAATTTTCCTCAATTTTAAAAAAATGAATTCATATGGTTAGAACCTCTAATTGTATCTATATATGTGTTAAAGATCAATTCCTCGTGTTTTGAGTGTACTATATATGAATTAGGATCATAAGAACCTCTAGCACTGAGTCGAGTCCAAAACTTTGCTATCGAGTAAGATTTCTACATGAAATCATGTAAGAATTAACTTGGAACAATCATATATCCTATTATATGAAAAGTTACGTCTAGACGTTTCGCCCTATTTGAATAGAGTGGGGATGTAAACAGAATGACAACTCTGTTGGGGACATAAAAGTTCTACCAATATGAATTCATTATTTTTAAATTGAGGACCATTTTCTTTTATTGTGTTATACTTTGTACTTTGTATATTTGTTGATTATTTGTATATTATACTTGTTTTTCATTCATTATTCATTTTATTGTTATGTATACTTTCATTGAATTTCATGGCATATTCTTATTGTATGTATAGTATATTAAATGACGGTTTTGCGAAACCGCAACCGAACTTTTTTATACTCAATCCTTTTTCGGAAAGATTGATAATTTATTGGTTCGTCATGCGATCAATAGTTGTCGTGGGTGTTTACATCCCCACTCTATCAAAATAGGACAAAACGTCGCGGCGACTCGAAAATAATTAATTGATTCAATTTTGAAAGAGTTTTAAGAATAAACGAGTTTTAAAAAAGAGTCGCCACCTAATTTTAGGAAAAACTAGGAAAACATTATGTGATCTACGAAACCAATTGATTCTAGGTAGGGGGTTCAAATTATTTCGAAGGGAAGGGGTTAGGCACCCTTCGAAATCCACAAGTGTGGGTCCCGACTGAATTCATTTTTTTTCAAATTGAGGAAAAAATAAAATAATATACAAGTAATATAAATATGCAATATCACAAGTAATAAAATAAAATAATAACATAAGAAACGGCCTAAGGTTTGCCTAACGTCGATATTTACATAATAATGAATAAAAATATAATTTGAGCTCTTCGAATAGCTTCAATGGAAGCAACTCTGTGTACCTGTAAAGACACTTAGTAAAAGTGTTAGTAATAAATAAATATGAATAAAATTGAATATAAGATATAATAACTAAAAATAAAAATCCGTCTTATTAACATTGGAGGCCTTGGAAATCGACGGTAATTTCTTCATCGGCCAATTTAACAAATAAATATATATGAACTTAAACTAGAATTCCGTCTTTTTAAAATGGAAAGGCCTCCAAAACCGACGGAAAATTTTTATCATTGGCCAATTTTACTTATATACTTCACAATCAATGAAACAAACTTGTATAAAGAACAAAATAAGTAAGTAAAAATAACTATCGAAGGGAATAATGTCAATAATAATAAACAATTCAAATGGAAACAAAGTGAGAATCAGAGGCTGGAAAAAAATTATCCATTATTGGAGAAGTCGAGAACAACACCAAAATTGAAAGAAATGAGTAATAACAACAATATAAAGCCAAGTGTCATCAAAAGAAGTACAAAATCAGCCATCAAACAACAATAATCAATTGAACAAGCTACTGTAGAAATTAAAAAAATATAAACAACAATATAATAATAAGAAAAAAAAAACAAAAAAAAACAAAGAAGCAACGATAAAGTAATAAAAATCAACAACAAAGTAAAGATCTCATTAAATAAAAAATTTCTATATAACTAATGTAAAATAAAATAAAATTGGTGAATAAACATAAAATGACAAAATTCAAATTTTAAGACATAACAAATTAAGAAAGAAAAAAAAATAAACTGTAGCAAAAATAATTTAAAACACTATAAACCAATGAAAAATAATGCATAAATTAAACAAAAAAAATAATCAATACCAACAGAGACAACACAACCATCCTAAATTTATAAGTATGACTAAAATAAAGGGCATATAAGAACAAGAACATATAAATGTTAGTAAAATAAAGTAAAAATCAACAAGAAGCAGCCCAATAGTATGAAAATAATGACAGTTAGCACCAAGACAAGAACAAAATATTGATGATATATGGGTTACCGGAGTGTTGGCTTTTGGTTAGATCTGAAAAATATATTGGAGTTGTTGGGTCTGTTGCTTCGCCGGAATTTTGAGCTTGCTTGTTATTACGTTGCCGGAGGTGGAGCCACGAGGGCTTTGCTGATTTGTTGTCGCTGCTGCTGACCAGATTCTTGCCGGAGAAGGAAGAAGGAGGCTCGCCAGAGTTCGATGTTGCTGTTGCCTGTTCGTCGGGGTGGGAGCTGCTGCTTGTTGAAATACCTGCAAAACGGAGGAAAAAAGGGAAAAAGGGGAAGGGGCTGGCAGCTTTTGGTGGTTGTTAGCTGGAAAACAAGAGGAAGGAAAAATGGAGGAGGGTCTGATTGGGATCAAGGAAGAAGATGGCTTTTGATGGTCTGTTGTTGGTCAGAAACAATGGCTTCTCCAGTGTTGTAAACTCGCCGGAGAAGAGAGGGTTTTTTGGGGTGGCTGGAAACGATGTTGTTGCGGTCTGGTTTTCGTTGGTTTTGGGTGTTGTTTTGGCCGGAAAAAGGGAGGAGAAACGGGTAGTGATAGCTAGCTGTTGTTTGGAGGAGCATATGGTGAGGTTTCACCAGAAAAATGGGGAAGAGGAATGAAGCAGGAAGTGGTTTTGGTTGGCCGGAGCTTCACCGGAAAATATGAGTTGCTTTAGCTAATTTTCTGGTGGTGGTGGACCAGATAAAAAATATAAAAATCTAAAAATACATAATTTTTACCCCAATATTATTTACCACCCTTAACCTAATGGGCAAAATATTCTATATATAGGGAATTATTAAAAATGGGCCTAAATTATGGGCTTGAAATAGTGGCCCAAAAATTGTTTGTTGATAAAATATCCGTATATGCAAATTATCTTCGTATTTGAATGAATTTCTTAGACTGCGCAGAATATCAAAAATGAATATTAGCAATGTAAAGATGCAATTTTAAAATTAACTAATAAGAAATTTTAAATTCTAATAAATAAAGATAGTTATCGATAAACTTATTAAAAAATTATAAAAAAAATATATTTTTGAACTCTTAAATAAATAAACTTAAAAATCACGAATTTTTAAAATGTTAGGCCAAAATTTGGTGTCAACAGTGGGTTCCAGCCTAAGTTGTCCACTTGGGTTACCGGTCTTTCAAAAGCCACTCTTAGTCAACTTGTGTAGAGATAAACCAAATCTCGAATTCTAGCGCATTTCGAACTAAGTCGACCTAACACCCAAGACGTGTTGGGCTCATTAGAGGCCCACCTTGTGTCTATTTGGCCCATTGGTCAATAAAAGACAATCATGTGTATGTGTTAAAATTTGAAGGATGTATACGATACTGCAAATCATTGTCACTCGGGGTAGGGAGCTTAATAGTTTATTCGAGTCGAAGAAGGATCAAGTTACCATTTCATCCAAAGGTATTGGCATTTGGAGATATCAATAAGTTCAAAAAGAATTATCTTCCATAAAGGCTTAGATTATGATTGTTCCCCTGCGTTAGACTATATCTTTTTTTTCTCCTTATTTTGTAATCCTATTTAGGTTATACATAAACTTGTACCAAGTGTTTTAGAGGACAATGAAATGTTGTCAAATGGTTCAGATCGATAGTCCTATTCTTGGCATAAAAGGGTCATATATTTTTATAGGACGCGTAATAATTATTTTTATGCTATGTCATATAATTGAGTTTGTCTTTAATTAAAAATAGTTCTTATGTGTTAATTAATTCTTGATGTGATATTTGCATTATCCATTATGAACACAAGCTAACACTTTTATCTTTTGAGTTTTTCTTCTCTTTAAGCTAGAGGTTGATTTATGTCAGAGTTTGAAAGTTCTTGTTCGTCCGAAGTTGCAACGGACATGAGGACTCGCAAAATCTCAGTCTTTGTATTTCACAAGACATCAATATCAAGTGCAAAAGACAAATCAAGGGAGTCCTTGACTATGAAGTTACATTTCTTTATTTTATTTTATTTTTATTATTATGGTCTTGCTTTCACATATTTCTTATATTTTTGTAGGAAAACCATCCCCAACAATTGTCGGGGGTGGTCATAACAATGCATAATTTTCGTGAATAATTGGGAGAAGACACAGTTCCAAGAGACATTCAGAAAAGAATACAATAACAAATAGTTACTGTAAAAAAAAGATAGACCACATTCAACAGATAGTACAAAGGTCGACAATTAAAAGGATACAAAGAATCGCTCTGAGATTGTCTAAATTTTAAAGTTATTTTAAGTCATATCTGAACAAACTACGAGAACCTGATTCTCATTTCGGTGAGATACGTAGGCAACCCTTCTTGGGTTCGGTATTCATTCTTTTAAATTAAAAAAAAAAAGTCAAATGATTTGTGCATATTTTCAAAGGCATAATTGCATGAACAACGCACACTTGATTCTCATCTAAGTGAGATACGTAGGTAGCGCTTCTTGCGTTCGATATTCTTTCTTTGAAAAAAAATATTGTGTATATATTGTAAGAGTCACGTCTTCAACTCAGTTGGGACCAATGCAGTTAGGAGCACATAAAAATATTTGATATGATGGAGAGGACTGACTTTGTGGTAAACCGTAGATTCTTTTGGTACCTCTCATTTATACTTTTTTGATTCTTAAAAATTCTCTTGCATGCGTTCAAGATAACAATAAAATCAACCTTATGTTTCATGTGCATTGTATGGTGAGCTTTTAGATCAAAGTTCAATTGCATCGTACTGTTGATCTAGAACTTGGCCTGAATGTTATCGAGGCAAAATCTTGAGTAATGTTTGGTTTGAGAAAGGATTGTAGGCCTTTTTTGACCCGATTGTGCCTTTCAAAACCTATCAAATGACATTAATCCTTAGTTTTTTCAATTTGAGCCCGAAACCTTTCTTTGAACAATCACATTTTAGTCATTACCCTTTTGAGTGCTTACATGCACTATCCCTCTCTTGACCCAAACTTCTTGAGTGCACCAAGAATATGCAAATTATAAGAGAAGATCCATGTTTGAAATTTTCAAAAGCAACGATATCGAGTCTCCCAAAGTCAAGGAAGCAAAAAAAGATTTCTAGAGAAAAAAAAAGTTAAAAGAAATAAAGAAAGACAAAAGTATCCCTACAAGGTCAGTGAAAGACGAGAAAAAAATACTCCAACAAAAGAGAAGAAAAATTCAAAAAAAAAGAGTGAAATAAAATAAAAGATCCAATAAATGAGGACTTAAAAGAAGTCGAAATAAAGTGGGTGAAAAAAAGAAGAAGGGAAAAACTCCAAAAAATGAGAATTCAAATGAAGTCGAAAAAGGGGAGAACAATGAAAAGGATCTAACGCCAAAGACATATCAATCATTCAGGGCACAAATTCAGTGTGACGCTCAAGAAGGAATTAAGTCACTCTTATCCCAAATAAATATCCTACCTATCCCTATGCCTACATTACAAGCCAATAATAAAGCCTACATAATCTCATTTCAAATGTTCTCACATTAGTGGAGATTTACATAAGGGCTAAACATATTGTATCACAGTTGTATGCATTGATAATTCTTGTGAGGGTGAGTTCACTTTGAAAAATGTTCTAAAATCAAATGTTTCATATATGTGTGAAATAGGACTAGTCTTTGTCGTGAGGGCCCTTGAAACATGAGGATTGTTACAATTCAAAACCTGTGTTTGAAGTAAGATGAACGAATCTTATCGATCTTTAAGTATGTTTGAGGTACCACTTGAAGCTGTAGGAATTACATTGGATTCATTAGAAAAAGAAAAAAAAGAATGAGAGATTTACCTGCAATCCTAAAAGTTGGTATTAATTGTAGTCAAGATTTGATTGTCTCATCACATTCTTTATATTCAAAAAGAAAAGAAAAAAAAAGTGAGCAAGCACCCACTCTTTAATATTTTTCAAACCTTTTTTTTAGAGTCTTTCCATTTATTTTTATTTAAAAAAAAAAAAGAAGAAGAAGAAGAAGAAGAAATTGCCTTTTTGAGTTGTTCATTGTAAAAAATGTCATTAGGTTAATCTTATATGCGTGAGAGTCCTATTTTACTTTATTGGGTTGTCTGTTCCAAAATGTGATATATCTTGTCTGTAGGCTTTGAATATAGCAAGGAATATAATTTTTGTATTTTATCATGTTCATATTGTGCATTTTCTACTGATAATCTCTCAGATTCTTTGCAGTATTCATCTTCTACAGGATTGGAACTATATTTGACATGATTCCTGGCTCAACAGGATATGTAGGCGCCACGATGGCTCGGTCATATACCCAATGTGATTTTTCTTTCTCCATGTAATAAACACTGGGACAGAATTTTTCAGAATATCTCAAAAATTCACAATAAAGGTGCTATCTTCACCAAGTCAAGATGTAAGAACATTTTTGTTATTTGTCAAAAGTTTTAACTGAGACAGAATTTTTTAGGAAGACCTCAAAAATTTCAAAAATTACTGTGAGAAGCTTGATAGTCAATTTCTGACGATCCATCATCGCTTGCAGTTCAAAGTCAACTTGCAAATTTCCAGCATTTTTATGATGAGCCAGCAGCTCCTCGTAAAAATCCCTAATGAAATATGAGTTTCAAAGAACATAAAGCGTTCAAGAGCATAATGATGATTGCTCACTTGTGCCAAAGTGAAAGACAGGTTGTACGTATTCTCTTGTGAATCTTTTCTTAAAGTTTCTTAATCATGTTGCAAGCTAAAGCGACATTGTGTCTTCTAACTGTTCGAATATAGGGACATATGAAAGTATCGAGATGATGACATTTTCAAGACACACTAGTCATCCACCTCGTAACAGTGGAAAATCATTGGGTCATCCATCAGTTGCATTTTTATTGTATTTTTTATTTAACGAGAATACCATTGCATTTTTATTTTCCAAGAGGGCCATTGCATTTTTTATTTACCGAAAAGGTAATTGCGTTTTTCATTTTTCGAAAGGATAACTGCATTTTTTCATTTGCCAAGAGGTCCATTGCATTTTTCATTTACCAAAATGGTCATGCATTTTTCATTTACCAAAAGGTTCATTTCATTTTTTATTTGTCGAGAGGGCCATTGCATTTTTATCGAGAAGGTCATTGCATTTTTATTTGCCAAGAGGGCTATTGCATTTTTAATTTACCAAAAGGGTCATTGCATTTTTCATTCGCCAAGAAGGCCATTGCATTTAAGTCATATCTATTCGGTGGTGAAGGATGTGCATCCTGTCATTTCAACGTTCAAGTCGGTGGAAACTTGCGTTGAAAGATATTTGCATTTAAATCGCATCTATTCGGAGGTGAAAGATGTGCATCCTAGATTTTCAACTTCAAGTCGATGGAAACTTGCGTTGAAAGATATTTGCATTTAAGTCGCATCTATTCGGAGGTGAAGGATGTGCAGCCCATCTTTTCAACGTTCAAGTCGGTGGAAAAGGATATTTTCATTTAAGTCGCATCGATTCGGTGGTTCAGGATGTGCACCCTATATATTCAACGTTCAAGTCGGTGGAAACTTGCATTGAAAGATATTTGCATTTAAGTCGCATCTATTCAGAGGTGAAGGATGTGCACCCTATCTATTCCACATTCAAGTCGGAGGAGACTTGCATCGAAAGAATTTCATTCGTCGTACCGATGGACATACATTCAAAATTTCAAAATCCTACCGATGGTTAATCTT
Organism: Solanum sitiens; assembly: GCA_016801875.1. NCBI lineage: Eukaryota > Viridiplantae > Streptophyta > Magnoliopsida > Solanales > Solanaceae > Solanum > Solanum sitiens. The sequence goes on from JABWTJ010000600.1 coordinate 444,189, forward strand.
TTCATTTGTCCTACCGATGGACACATTCGAAATCCTACCGATGGGTAATCTTTTTATTCGTCCTATCGATGGACATACATTCAAAATCCTACCGATGGATAATCTTTTTCATTCGTCCTACCGATGGACATACATTCAGAATCCTATCGAATGATCACCTTTTTTTCATTCGTCCTACCGATGGACACACATTCAAAATCCTACCGATGGATCATCATTTTTTTTATTCATCCTACAGATGGACATGCATTTATATCCTTCCAATGGATCACTTTATTCATCCTATTGATGGACATATATTCAAATTCTTTCGATAGATCATCTTCACTCATCCTACCAATGAATATGTATTTATATCCTACCGATGGATCATCTCCATTCGTCGTATCGTAAGAGATGTTACCCTTTTTCTTTTAGTTTTGTCTATACTAATGAGTTTTATCTTTGTTTTTAGAACATCCCATAGAATGCACTCTCAGTGGAGCCACATGTGCGGACTACTTCAATAAGTACACAACACAACGGAACCTTTTAGATAAAAGTTCGGGATCGACTTTCACTACATTTCAACCACACTTTTATACAAAGGTCATATGTTTGGCCAAAATTAGGTTTGTCAATTTTCGTTGTCCACAATTTCTTTCATCAATCATATCCAACGAAATTGACAGCTGTTGACACCCAATTTTGGCATAACATTTTTAAAATTCTAAATTTTTAAGTTTATTTATTTAATAGTTCAAAATATATATTTTTTATAATTTTAAATAAGTTGTCGATAACTATCCTTATTTGCAAAATTTAGGATTTTTTATTAGTTAATCATAATTACATTTTTTTTTCCAGGCGGTTGAATACTTTCAAATATTTTTCTTATTTATTTTTATTAAATCATTATTTTTGCTAAATTCATGTCATTAGTCACATTATATATATATATATATATATATATATATATATATATATATATATATTCATTTTATTCGTTATATTTGTTAATATTTATTTTTATATTTTACACTATCTTAAAAATCATTTAAATATTACGGGTGAATTTTGCATATGGAGATTGATCAATAATTTTGGGTCACGATTCAGACCCCATAATTTGAGCCCATTGAATAACAATTCACTATTTAAGAAACAATTAGGTCAAAAGCTAAGGGTGGTGAATTTATTTTAGGGTTGTAAAATTTTTCATATTCTTATCCACAAAAAGAGTTTCACTTGTCAATAATTTTCCGACTACGACCACCTCGAAATTCGGTGAAGTTCCGGCAACCCAAAACCCTATCTCCGTTCATGACATTCTTTTCGACCAACAACTTCGACTAGTCCTCCCTTCCTCCACTGTTGCTACCAGCATTTTCAGACCTCTAAAACAGCCAGAAAATAACCCAAATTCAACCTCAAACCCCACTGGGAACTACATTATCCAGTGTTTTCCCTACCATATCCAACGGCGGAAAAGCCATCTCCGGTGAACCAAATGTAAAACGGCAAATAGAACCCAACAACATCTCATAGACTCCGACCCAAGTCCACCAGAACACCACCGAAATGACCCCCATTCTCCCTTCTCTTCTCCGGCCAATCACACCTCTAAACCACTAGTAAACCCCCTTTTTTCTACTTCTCCGACCAACCAAACCAGAGCCACCTCCCTAGCTATTGCTGCTGCCAGCAGCTCAACACTGCCAGACCCAAAACGACAAACAACCAGACCTCCTCTCTTCCGTCCAAAATCTTACCTGAAACAATAACCAAAATACCACCGAAACGGCCCCATTTTCTTTGTTTTCTGACCAAATCCAGCAACTCAAACAACCTCCAAAATCAAAAACCCCGAGCTCACACTCCATTGCTGCTACTAGCAGCTTCTTCCCCAGCAAAACCCCAACCTTTTATCCCTTTTTTTTTGCGCTGCGACTAATGACTCCGATGAGGAGCTTTAAACTCTGATGAACAGGAGCAAAACATCAAACCCAACACTGCCCCCTTCAGTTTTCACGATTATTTTTTATTTTTATTTTTTGTAGATTCCTCAACGATGTTCGGAGATATGGATCTCCACCATTCTAGGAACTCCGACAACTTTGCGAACCCAATAAACCCACGAGGGGCAGCTTTCACGATGCTACTAAAGTCTCAACACCAACATAGGATCTACTGTCATGTTCTCTTATCATCTCCTTAATATATTTTTTGGCAGCTTTAGAGCATTCAAAGAGCATATCGTTTTACTCCAAGACTTTAGTATCAACTTCTTCCTCTATTTGATCTCTACTTTATCCATCTGCTTTCAAAAATTGGCTATAAGCCATTAATTAGCCTTGATATTGTAGATGATTGACCAAATACTTTCGCTTCCAGTACATCTCCATCAATGCTTTCTCTGTAAAGGTCGCCACTAACACATGTAGTTTCAAATATTGCCTATTCGAGATCTTTTTCTATTCCTTCAATGTAAGTGTAACGGCCTGTATTTTTGTATGTGGTAGTTCTATTCATGTTATACTTGACATAGACTTATAGTGTAGGTGAGGGATCATGTTTCTTATGTGATTAGTGTTGGTTTAAACTAGCTTGGAAGGTGATGTAATACCTTGCACGTTTTAGCATATGTATTGCAAGTTAACTCCGATGGAAAGTATTTAAGTAATTATAGTAAGATGGTAATTGAGCTAGCAGCTGCATCACCTACTTGATCTATATTATAGTTAAAGGGCCCAAGTTTGATTGACCAGATTAAGGCTTATATTTAGGGGCTCATTTGAAGCCTAAACCTATTAAAGAAAATTGTGAATGAAAGAAGGCCCAGCAGCCAAATCTGCCAATTGGCCCATTATGGATAAAGCCCAAGTGAAACTAGATAAGTGCATGACCTCCTAAGATTTGTTTTACCATGTTATTGGGCCAAGTGTGTACCACCTACTTGCATTAATCTGTCCCAAGTGGAATAAAAGAACAAAGGGAAAATGGACAGCCAAGGTCCAATATTAAGTCCAAAAGGGCCCAAGTTAAAAGGAAAAGCAGGTGGGGCACCTACTTGACATTATATGGACCAAAATTGGTCAAGAGTGTCGGCCATAACACCTCCTTTTTCAAAGGATAAGGATCAAGTCTTATTCGCCATTTTGAACTTGCAAAATTTCAGATTTTCTTAAGTTTCTTTCTTGGTCTCTCTTGGCTTCAATAAGCAGCCCTAAAACACCTTAG